>CAWUFW010002030.1:1988197-2446060 GCA_963921515.1 Calotriton arnoldi
GAGAAGTTGGCCTGGCATATGCTGTCCACTAATTATAGTGGGCACCTTGCACCAGTCCAAACAACCCCTTATTGGAGATAGGTTAAAGACAACCTTATTGAAAGCTATCCTAGTGGTAGCTATGGAGAGCAGCCTTCAGGCTAAGTCTTGAAGGAATGTAAAGCAGCTTGTTTTACCAGTCTATAATCTCTTGAGTGATCAAATGAAAGAGCACCACACCAGGTATATATTCAAAATATATGTATTTATTGCTAAACACACCCCTCTAGTCTCTTTATGAGGCTAGAGTTCGAAGTACATAAGTTTAGAAGATATTTAAACACAGTAATAACACAAATACACGTTTGGGCCCTAGGGGCGTACCAAACCATATACCAATAAAGTGGTATGCGAACCACGGCTGAACTAGACACTAGGCCTAGAGCCTCTAGAAGTGCTTGGACCACAAGGAACCACCCAAGGTAGTGACACAGGGGACCCACGGGAGATGCGTGCAGTGTAAATACACAACCGCGATACGCCGTTGACTTCTATGGAGAAAGTCGGGATCGGGAAATTAGAGAAAAGGGACACTTAAAAGAGGACTAGGACAAAACCCTTTGAGATCTAGGACTTTGAAGAGTCTCTACCCACGGGAGCACCAGAGTACTCGTGTTACCTCACCCAGGGAAGCCGGGTGCATAGGTGCCTTTCGGGGTCGGGTTTCGTCGTCGCTTCGAATGGCGATCTGCTGCAAAGTGCTGCTGGCGGCGAAGAGAAAAGTGTCCGGGTGGATCCAAGAGTGGATCGGAGTTCTGAAGAACCTGAAAGAAGAGGGGACAGAGTCTGGGTCACTAGCCAGTGACCAGGAAGGCGATGGACAGATGCCCACCGATGTCGAGTGCTTCAGGTGTGTTGACGGTCGTCTTGACTCTTCAGCCACGAGATCCAGGAGGCGTTGTCGGCAACCAGGAGCAGGATTCGGGCTGGTACACGATGTCTGTCGAGTGCTGAGGTGTCGGCGACCGGATTGGACCCAACAAGCCTTGGCAATGGCAAGTCTCGGTGAAGATGTAGATCGTTGATGGTGCAGACCAGCAAGGTCTGTAGAACTCACCCAGCGAGGGTAAGTGAGGGCACGCCTGGAGCAACCAGGATGCCAAGTTAGAAAAGGATTGGCCTTTGTTAAGGGCTACTAGCCAACGGGCTAGCGACCGCGAAGGAGCCTCATAACGCCGCACGTGGATCTGGCTTACAGGAAACTCATGGAGTGGGGGCCAGTGATCTTCAGTGCAGGTGGTGCTGGAGGCTAGGGCTACTCGGAGCCCAAAGCACGACTTCTTGGGAGACCCAGAAGAGGATGCACTTGCAAATGTGCTCGGTGTCCAGGGGTCACGGTCTCAAGTCACCCACGATAGCCACGGGCCTCAGCTTTGCTGGGGACTCAGGGTAGCCTCGGGGAAGTCTGAGAATCCACCTCTGGTGATGCGATGACTTCGGCGTCCGACGGGAGCTTCAGAAATGCGAACCGGACAGATGCTTCTTTGGTGCCTGCCAAGCAGGGAGTCACTCCTTGACCCCAAGGGAGATTTTTCTGTCCTCTAATCGTGAGTAGAGCGTCGAAGGTCCAGGATTCAGTTTCAGAGTTTCGTACAGGGATAATCTAAAGTCCTAAGGACTGGGTTCCTACCTTTATACTAAAGATAGGGGTTGGACTACTCTGTGGCCCCACCTATGGGTGGGTCAGGGCAGAGGGGTGGCTACACCCCTTTCCCTTTGTCCAGTTCGCGCCAAAGCAGGGGCTGCAAGCCCCTGATCCGGTTTGAACTGGGGTATGCACAGGGACACCAAATGTGCCCCCAGTGCAGGACTTCAAAGCACCCGAAAGTGCTCCCGCCCAGCCCCAATACACATTATCCTGTCTGGGGAGGTGGTCACACCTCCCTGGGACAGGAAACCTATTGTCCAGGCCTCCCCTGCCGGAGTTTCGTCCAGCAGCAGGAGTCCAGACTCGTGTCTGTGGCAGCAGCATCCATTTTGTGATGCCAGGGCTCTGGAAAGAAGTTACCGGACTAGTCAGAGTTAACATGTCTTTCCCTCTAGAAGGGTGGAATGCTACCCCCGCCGCCAGGATTGGCGGGGGGGTAGTATTCCAAGATGTTTGACACCAAACACGACATGTTTAGGTGCAGCCATTCCAAAGTTAGCATTTTACCGCGAGGATATAATGCGCTTAAGAGTATATGGTCAGGCTGCACTACAAACAGCATCATAGATGGTCTCCGAACGCTGCAGAGGGGCCCTGCTCATGCAGGGGCACCCTCTCACATAGGAACCATGCACTCTGCCTTTAGGATTGATAAGGCCTGCCTTAGGAGTGACTTATAGGTTTATATGTGTGTATGCATTTAGTGATATAGGTAACCTATATCACAGTAAGGGGTGCATGCACCACCTTACCCAGGCTGCAGTAGCAGACCTGTGGTGTCAGTTTGGATGGCCTTCCAGGGGTGGCATAATACATGCTGCAGCCCCTGGCAGGCCCTCTGAGGTACCTATGCCCTTGGTACATAGTATACCATATACTAGGGACTTATAAGGGCACTCCAGATCCCAATCAGTGATGTGCCTAAGGCACATGGAAACCTTTTACAGAGAAAGCAGATAGACTGGGGCCCTGAATAGCAGGATCCCAGTCCAACTAAGTCATAAACCAGCAAAACACCATAAAAAAGTGGGGGCAACCATATAGTCAGATTCCACCTTCCTACATAACCCCCCAAACGAAAGGAGATAAGGCTAACCTTGGCCAGTTGAGCCTTCATTGACTAAGTGGTCATATAAGGAAGCACCTGCACTAGCATGGTTGCCCCCTGTCTTATGGTCCACTAAGCAATCCCTCACCCTAAGGGTATGAGAGGGTCTCCACCATGGGGAATCACTACCTGTGGTGTGCTTAGGTAAAGTACAAGGCTGGTGAGGTGTCTGAGTAGGGAAGTGAGGCCCTAGGAATGTTGGCCTCAGCTTCCTCAGATCACTGGTCACCATGTATGCCTGTCTTTCCATGACTGAGTTGCACTTTGCTCTAAGGGTCAACCTTTGGCTGCCTACAGCTGGGGGTTGGGTCCTTTGGATGGACTACTGGAGGGACAGGGCAGGTTTGGAACCTTCAGGTCCCAGGTTTGCCCTTGCCTACCAGAGTCCATCTGGGGAGGTCCCTACATAAAGGCATGGGGGATCCCTCAGTGTGTAGAGGAGTTTTCACCTGGCTAGGACTACTAGACTGGGTGCCCCTAATCTGCTGATGGGGGGTTCCTCTGGACAGGGGGCCCTGGGGGTCCACTGACCTCCCTGACCTCTGCAGCCCTGGGCTGGCTGAGGCAGGGTAGAGAGGGGCAGGTTACCTGCTCCAGACTGGGTACCACCTTGGAAGGGTCCTCTGCCATCAGGGGTGTGGCCAGGCCAGGCCTGACTACCTCTGGGGCAGTTCCTTCACTAGGGGTAGGGTCAGTTCCCTGAGGAGGCTGACCCTTACCTACTGTCTGGAGGGAAGAAGACTTTTCTTCAACCCTTGTGCTCTCTTTTGGGGGAGAGTGGGCCATTCTTTCAGGCTCCATCTCTCCAAATTCTTGGGCTGGGGCTGTGGCCATTACAGCCCCACTAACCTTTACAGGGACGCCCAACATCCTAAGGTGGGTTTGGTGCTCAACTTCAGCCCAGGCTGAAATCTCCAGATCATTGCCCATCAGGCAATCTACAGGTAAGGTGGGGGACACTGCCACTCTCTTTGGGCCTGTGACCCCCTCCCAGCTGAGATTGACTATGGCCATGGGGTGATCTGTTCTGACACCATCAATGTTGGTCACCTGGTATTTAAACTCAGGTAAAAGCTGGTGAGGGGGACTAGTTTCCCTGCCACCATGGTGACACTAGCCCCTGTGTCCCTAAATGCCACAGCTTTCTGACCATTAATCATTGGCTCCAGTCTGTACCTGCCCATTGCTGTGGGACCCATGGTAAAGGTGGCAAATCCTACACCACCATCAGAGTCAGAGGAGTCTGTTGAGGGGTCCCTGTCTGAACCAGGGCCCACCTCTGTTCCTGTTGCAAAAGCACCTAACTTTTTGGGTGCACTACTCCCAACTGGAGGATTACTACTGTAGTACCAGGAGGGGGTAGTAGTTGCTGGGGGAACATTTTCTTTATTGCCAATCCTGGGGCAACTGAGATCAGATTTCCAGTGCCCAGGCTTTTTACAGACATGGCAGTATGGTTTCTTTTCAGGAGAGGAAGGAGTTTGGGACCCACCCCAGAAGAGGAATTTTGGGGCCCTGTAGTGGACTTATCCTTAGATTTATCCCCACCTTTCTCTTGGGACTTAGTAGAATCTTTCTTCTGGTCACCACCCTGATTTCTAGTTTTTACTCTGGTTCTGACCCATTTGTCTGCCTTCTTTGCCAATTCTTGGGGAGAGGTCAGATCAGAGTCCACCAGATACTGGTGCAAAAGCTGGTTTTGACAATTATTAAGGATCTGCTCCTCATAATCAAATTGTACAATCCTAAAAAGTCATGCACTTTGTTGCCATGTATCCAACCTTCCAGAGCCTTTGTAGCACAATTTACAAAATCTACCCAGTCTTGAGTCTGAGCTTTTTGGGTGTCTCTGAACTTCAACCTATACTGTTCAGTGGTTAGGCCAAACCCATCTATCAGAGCACTCTTCAAGACTGTGTAATTGTCAGCATCCTCTTCTCTTACAGTGAGGAGCTTGTCTCTACCTTTGTCTGCAAAGGAGAGCCACAAGATTGCTGCCCACTGCCTCTGGGGGACCTTCTGAACTTTACAGGCCCTCTCCAGTGCAGTTATCCATTTGTGGATGTCATCCCCACTCTGGTAGGGAGGGACAATCTTGTTTAGGTTTCTATGGTCATAAGACCTTTCCCTATCTCTAGGGATATTGCTGCCACCATGGGACTCTAGTCCCAACTTTCTTTTCTCTCTAAGGAGATCTAGGGACTCCCTGTCTAAGGCTACTTGCTTCCTTCTGAGTTCAAGCTGAGCTTCCTCATATTGAATCAGCCTCTTTCTTCTCTCATGAGAGGATTCCCTCCTATGAGATGAGACAGAGCTCCCTATTGAGGTGCCAGAGTGGTTAGACGCCTGAGAAGAAGATCTAGACCTTCTGGGCACACTCACCATCCTTCCTGGGGGGGCAAAGGGGGCATCATTCTGATCCTCCTCTTCCTCTTCCTCAGGAGGGGTTGGATTATCCAGGTCAGGGCCATTGTCGCCCTCCTGGCCAGTTTCAGAGGGGGGGCTGGGGGTACTGGTACCCCCATTCCCAACCTCATCATCTGCCCCACCCTCAGCTCCTACCCCTTCAGTCCCCAAGGGCTCACTAAGGTCATAAGCCACCAACAGCTCCTTGAGGTGTTGGGTGGTGGGGCTTTGGCCTGTCCTTATTTTTCTCAAGTTGCATAAAGCTCTCAATTCCAAGAATGGGAGTGTATCATACTTGGAGGGTGGAAGCTCAATGGCTTCCTGCAAGGATTCTTTGGATCCTGCCCTTAAAGACATTACTAGTGTGGTGTGGTGTATGCACTACCTACTCTAGTGTGGCCTACTAAACTCTCTTGAGTTGTAGAAAGGGTTGTGCTATCCCTTAACACACAACTCTAAGTTCAGTAGAACTTACTGTATTCTAAGCTTAAATTATATGTACCTTAGGTACCTTTAGTGGTTTTCAGTTGATCAATTCAATTGAGATTATCTGGTAAAACAATAGCAAGCTGGAATCCCACACGCTGCACACCAATGTGAGAAGTTGGCCTGGCATATGCTGTCCACTAATTATAGTGGGCACCTTGCACCAGTCCAAACAACCCCTTATTGGAGATAGGTTAAAGACAACCTTATTGAAAGCTATCCTAGTGGTAGCTATGGAGAGCAGCCTTCAGGCTAAGTCTTGAAGGAATGTAAAGCAGCTTGTTTTACCAGTCTATAATCTCTTGAGTGATCAAATGAAAGAGCACCACACCAGGTATATATTCAAAATATATGTATTTATTGCTAAACACACCCCTCTAGTCTCTTTATGAGGCTAGAGTTCAAGTACATAAGTTAGAAGATATTTAAACACAGTAATAGCACAAATACACGTTTGGGCCCTAGGGGCGTACCAAACCATATACCAATAAAGTGGTATGCGAACCACGGCTGAACTAGACACTAGGCCTAGAGCCTCTAGAAGTGCTTGGACCACAAGGAACCACCCAAGGTAGTGACACAGGGGACCCACGGGAGACGCGTGCAGTGTAAATACACAACCGCGATACGCCGTTGACTTCTATGGAGAAAGTCGGGATCGGGAAATTAGAGAAAAGGGACACTTAAAAGAGGACTAGGACAAAACCCTTTGAGATCTAGGACTTTGAAGAGTCTCTACCCACGGGAGCACCGGAGTACTCGTGTTACCTCACCCAGGGAAGCCGGGTGCATAGGTGCCTTTCGGGGTCGGGTTTCGTCGTCGCTTCGAATGGCGATCTGCTGCAAAGTGCTGCTGGCGGCCAAGAGAAAAGTGTCCGGGTGGATCCAAGAGTGGATCGGAGTTCTGAAGAACCTGAAAGCAGAGGGGACAGAGTCTGGGTCACTAGCCAATGACCAGGAAGGCGATGGACAGATGCCCACCGATGTCGAGTGCTTCAGGTGCATTGACAGTTGTCTTGACTCTTCAGCCACGAGGTCCAGGAGGCGTTGTCGGCAACCAGGAGCAGGATTATGGCTGGTACACAATGTCTGTCGAATGCTGAGGTATCGGCGACCGGATTGGACCCAACAAGCCTTGGCAACGGCAAGTCTCGGTGAAGATGTAGATCGTCGATGGTGCAGACCAGCAAGGTCTGTGGAACTCACCCAGCGAGGGTAAGTGAGGGCAGGCCTGGAGCAACCAGGATGCCAAGATAGAAAAGGATTGGCCTTCGTTAAGGGCTACTAGCCAACGGGCTAGCGACCGCAAAGGAGCCTTGTGACGCCACACGTGGATCTGGCTTACAGGACACTCGTGGAGTGGGGGCCAGTGATCTTCAGTGCAGATGGTGCTGGAGGCTAGGGCTACTAGGAGCCCAAAGCACGACTTCTTGGGAGACCCAGAAGAGGATGCACTTGCAAATGTGCTCGGTGTCCAGGGGTCACGGTCTCAAGTCACCCACGATAGCCACGGGCCTCAGCTTTGCTGGGGACTCAGGGTAGCCTCGGGGAAGTCTGGGAATCCACCTCTGGTGATGCGATGACTTCGGCGTCCGACGGGAGCTTCAGAAATGCGAACCGGACAGATGCTTCTTTGGTGCCTGCCAAGCAGGGGAGTCACTCCTTGACCCCAAGGGAGATTCTTCTGTCCTCTAATCGTGAGTAGAGCATCGAAGGTCCAGGATTCAGTTTCAGAGTTTCGTCCAGGGATAATCTAAAGTCCTAAGGACTGGGTTCCTACCTTTATACTAAAGATAGGGGTTGGACTACTCTGTGGCCCCACCTATGGGTGGGTCAGGGCAGAGGGGTGGCTACACCCCTTTCCCTTTGTCCAGTTCGTGCCAAAGCAGGGGCTGCAAGCCCCTGATCCGGTTTGAACTGGGGTATGCACTAGGGACACCAAATGTGCCCCCAGTGCAGGACTTCAAAGCACCCGAAAGTGCTCCCGCCCAGCCCCAATACACATTATCCTGTCTGGGGAGGTGGTCACACCTCCCTGGGACAGGAAACCTATTGTCCAGGCCTCCCCTGCCGGAGTTTCGTCCAGCAGCAGGAGGCCAGACTCGTGTCTGTGGCAGCAGCATCCATTTTGTGATGCCAGGGCTCTGGAAAGAAGTTACCGGACTAGTCAGAGTTAACATGTTTTTCCCTCTAGAAGGGTGGAATGCTACCCCCGCCGCCAGGATTGGCGGGGGGTAGTATTCCAAGATGTTTGACACCAAACACGACATGTTTAGGTGCAGCCATTCCAAAGTTAGCATTTTACCGCGAGGATATAATGCGCTTAAGAGTATATGGTCAGGCTGCACTACAAACAGCATCAGAGATGGTCTCCGAACGCTGCAGAGGGGCCCTGCTCATGCAGGGGCACCCTCTCACATAGGAACCATGCACTCTGCCTTTAGGATTGATAAGGCCTGCCTTAGGAGTGACTTATAGGTTTATATGTGTGTATGCATTTAGTGATATAGGTAACCTATATCACAGTAAGGAGTGCACGCACCACCTTACCCAGGCTGCAGTAGCAGACCTGTGGTGTCAGTTTGGATGGCCTTCCAGGGGTGGCATAATACATGCTGCAGCCCCTGGCAGGCCTCTGAGGTACCTATGCCCTTGGTACATAGTATACCATATACTAGGGACTTATAAGGGCACTCCAGATCCCAATCAGTGATGTGCCTAAGGCACATGGAAACCTTTTACAGAGAAAGCAGATAGACTGGGGCCCTGAATAGCAGGATCCCAGTCCAACTAAGTCATAAACCAGCAAAACACCATAAAAAAAGTGGGGGCAACCATATAGTCAGATTCCACCTTCCTACACTCCTTGTCCTCCGGTTTACTCGGTGCCGGAGCATAAGCCACGGGTGTACTCGCCTGCAGGTAAGCTTGTTTTATACTGAATGCAGCGACTTGCTGTAGGTGTTTTGTTTGAAACTCTGCTTGGCGATATAACTAGGTCAGTTGAGTGACGTTCCCCTTTTATTCTGATTTACTTTTAGTGGATTTGCGAGTAATTGACACCGCGTTTTCAGCATACAGGACTTCAAATTGATGAAGACGTGTCATTAAAATAAATATACCGAGGGGATTACTTATACGCTGTTAATACACCTTAGTTCTAAGGTAAGCTGTGAGAATTTTCCTTGGGACAGATATTCAGACTCGTGTTTATTCATACAATTGGTATACTTCCGTTTGAACGGTACATTCATAGAAACTTTCATTATACAGTCTTCATAGTGATAAAGAAAGGATTTATTGACGGTTTGGATGAAACTTTGTGGACCAGCTGGGTCGGAATTATCACCAGTCGTAAGGTGAGAGGAGAATATATGATCGACACACTATTTTGTTTTCAACCACTAACGAGCACTTTTTGCACGTTATATTGGTGCGAATAGTATAACCTAATTGTGCTACCAATTTATACCCACAGGTCCAAAGTCCTACATTTACGTTTGAGGTAGGCATTAGCGTTCAATTATGACATTTCTAGTACTTACGATATACTTTTATCATGATTTCACTGCACGAATGCTGGGACGAATCGTAACCCCTTCTACATTTCTCAACCACTCACCTTTCATTGTACGTCACCAACATTATTAGATTTATTTTCTCATGTTTCGATGTTTTATCGTTCACTATAGCACACCGAGGTCGGAAAATTAATTGACACATTTATTGGACACATGCCGTTTGAATGCGCATTGCATTCTGCATGCAGACGACAGCACAAAATTTCACGTTTGAATGCCGTGCATGACACCATTTTGGATGTCACGTAACTCATTTTCCTTCCCTCTTCCGTTGCTTTGATGTGGTACACATTCCCACCCAATGATGAGTCTTAATCACTCTATCTACCATGTCCACGTACTGGTTAGACATGTTATGTTGACCATGCCTTTTATGCAAACCCTTTGTGACAACAGCCATTTCATGTAATTCCAGCCCTGAAGAAGTCAAGGGTTACACACCCAGTGACGAAACACGTGTTGGCTGGCATATGAATTCACACCTCATTAAAGGAATATCGGAAGAACGTTTCTCCTGTCATCCTTCGCATACAACGTTTACTGTGTGGTGTAAAACTTTTATGTGTGTGCTCAGGGCCTGTTACCAAGCATGGAATGATCACCAACTGCCAAGGAGATGCGGTATCCATTTAAAGGGTCAATTTCTGACAGCTGACCATCTCCGCTTGAATGCTGTGTGCATCAGGAGGAAAAGACAGCACTTCCATTTCTCCTTCCTGAGGTCTCATTCACAACGTGACACTTTTGGTGACATTATAACTTCTATCCCTTGAACAGACAGAAGCCACAATGGACATTACATATTTGAATGCGTAGACTGAGATCTTTATTCCCATTCAGATCTCTGTCCAGACTGTCACGTTTGTGCTCAGAGAGACGCACAAATCAATTCTAGCTATACTGATGAAGAAACTGGCTCTTTGTGGTTCAATGCACAGGATCACTTTGGATAACAGAGGGTTTGTAAATCATTCATTAAGCAAAGGCTGAAGCGGCTCAAAGTGCCATGCAAAGCATGCGCTGCAGCAGCCTCTTTGTTAATCGAACTCAGAGTACGGATTGTTGGATTTTGTTTTTAACTGGTGTGAAACATATATCTATTTTATTTTGTTGTTATCACGTAGTACCACCTCGTGCAATTTTATAGCACGGTTAAAAGCAAATGCTAACTCTCCCCAGTTTAGTGGCAGTTTTTTTTCTCCACATTAGAGTTGTTAAAGTACCAGCTGTCAGGATTCGAAACTGTAAACAAGACACTTCACGCAGATCTAAGCAGCCGGCACTTAACTCACTGAGCTGCCTCGCAGGTTTACGGTGAAGCTGGCAGGAGAGCTGCAGTTGACAATTTCAACAACAGGTGCAAGTGAGAAGAATGAAAATCAAAATAATAAGCAAATTATAAAGACAGCTTGACAGAGACCGTTTATTCTGTCGAAAATGTAATTTTGTAAGTGTAAATCAAAGTCAGACATATGGTACTCAACAACTTTCAATTGCTAAAGCAATATTTTGTTTTAGAAAACCTCTTTTGTGGTCTCGCGAGAAAAGTGTTTGATATTAAAGTTATCCTTTACTTTGCAGGTAATAAACATGTACTGTAATCTGTCAAACACATTCTACACACCAGTCTCCTCATTGCATCACTCATTGCAGCACTCAAGGGAAATATGTTGTCTTCCTTCTCCATATCTGGAGTTCATTGTTACTTATCAAGTCGTTTTCTTATTTTTCTTCTCCAGACTGACGAATATTGACAGCATGGATTCTATAAATACATATCAACATTTACTGGAGAAAACATAATGCAAAACAAAACCCCCAAAAATCAACAGACTTTCTCATAGGATAAGAAGTGCTACTTTACAGCAGTTTTTCTTTCACCCCCAAAATGTAATACCTCACCATCGAAGTAGTGCAGATAGCAGAGATTGTAAGGAATGTAGGGGCATATTATCCAGGGCAGTATCGCCGCTTTAGCTGCACTTTTTGCCGCTAAAGCGGCGATATTCTTATCGCCCTATTAACAAGGCGGCGCTAACATGCATTAGCGCATGTTAGCGGCCGAATCTGCAACTTATCTCATGACAGCGATAGATATCGCTAATGAGATGTAAAGTAGGCGTTCCCTCCTAGGACAACATGTGAAATGATCGCAAAACCAACATTGTGGTATCAACAACGCTGCCCCTGAACAGCGAAGCGATGACAAAAGGCGCGCTAAGCCCCCATTATCGCATGATTCTAACGCCTGAATGAAACCTGACTTAGCATTATTGCCTATGGGAGGTGGATTGTATGGTTAAGTACACACTCCCTATTACCAAGCTTTTCATTAGCGCTGTGAAATCATCGCTGGATTTCACACGCTAATGATCATTATCGCAGTCTATCGCTGGATTTTACTTCGCCTGTTAGCAAAGCGTTGCTAATACGCCGCTAACACGGCGATGTAATTCAGCGATAGAGGGCGATAATGAAAAACACGCTAAGCGCGATTTGCGATATTTATCGCGTGTTCTTGATAATATGCCCCGTACTTTCCATATCACCCGTAAAAACGGCTATTTTTCCCCATTGGTAAACGTCTATATACAGTGACTGTAAACAGTAATGAAACAAGCCACCGGACTCACAAAATCTTTCTCTGTGGGAATTTGAAAAAGGCAGGAATCACAGTTACTTGCAAGTGACAGGAATGATCCGTACAAAAAATGAAACATTACATTCAGGTTTCTCTAAATTTCTGCTTTAGATACTGTATACTGAATTGCATAAACCTGACCAAATCATTTTAAAATGAAGGTTAAATAATCATATCTATAAAGGAAATCAAGAAAATAGCTCCAACTCTTTCTTTTGACACATGTTTAGTTTTGAGTTAATATATTCAGAGTCATCTCTGTAGGAGTGTTCAATTACTTAAAGTGGAAATTTAGGGACTCTTTAAAAGCAAGAACAAATCCTCAGTTTCTCAGACATTTCTCTCCACTGCCCTGGAAACCATTGTGTTACAATGAGTGTTTTTTTAAATAGATTTTATTGAAAGATTTATCATCAGCACGTCACAATTACATTTGTATCGCCAGAACCCTGGTGGCAACTCTTACAGTTCAATCGTCTTCAATGTAAAATCCATTACAAATTCCACCAACTTTCTTCAACCCCCCTCCACCCCCCGCCCTCCATGAGTCGCCCCATCAATGCAAGAAAAAGTCGTTCTTGGTTCTGGTTGTCTAGTCATCCCCAAATGTGATGCAGCGCACGCAACGAAATTTGTTTTATTTATTTATATGTCTACTTACCTCTATACGGCTGTATTCCATACTTTACTACCCCCACCCTGCCCCTCCCCCGCCCCACGTCACTGCCCGGCAGCACTCCCACCACGGGCCCCTACTGGCCGACAACAGTGGGCAGTCCCGTGTCAAGTGTTTAAGCTCTGTACCTACCTCCCTGCACCACTGGCATGCTGCATCGACCATATGGAAGTATTTGTTAATATGTCATTGCGTAAGGTATACTCGATAAAGGATGTAGTAATTTATCAATTTAAAGTGAGCATTTCTGGATACCTTTAGATTCCTTTGTAGGATGGTCGCCCAGTCTTTTTCAGGTATGGGACCCCAAATCCTCCTCCCACAGTGACTTCAGGGTTTCTAGGTGCCAAAGCGTTTCCCCCCCATATTGCCCCTATATAAGCATGTGACCACTTTAATGGTGCCCGCCGATAGTGTAATATATTGACAGGTTTAGTGGGGTTGTGGCTCCACCATATCATTTTACAGAATGCCGTTGTCACTGCTCGATGTAGTAAGAAGTGGCCCTGTGGAAGGTCGAACTCCGAACGGAAGTCTTCAAATGGAAGGAGCTCATCACTGTGGAAAAAGTCCCCCACTTTCATCGCTTGAGCTACCGACCATTAGTCTATTCCCTCCCAGCCTCAGCCATTGGGTAGGACTTTCAGCAATGTTATGGTCAGGTCAGTGGAGTATGAGATTCGCATTCATGTTTTTTGTAAGCAACAGCCCCAGCAGTGAAACATGACTCAAAATTCCTGGGTGTCCTCTTCCAAGGGTCGTTCCGTTCTCAGTAATATCTCGCATCAATGTAGAAAGCTAAGAAACAAGTGGCCCCAACACATTGTCCGGGGACTATCTGCCCGCCAGCCACTACGTGTACCATTGGAGTTGAGCTGCTAGATAGTAGGATTCAAACTCTAGTACTGCCAGTCCACCATTGCCCGACAGACGCTTCAGCTTAGAGAGTGCCACCCTCCTCCGCCCCGATCCCCACAAGAATGCCGTCATCAGGGAGTCTGATTCTCTGAATGTTGCCCTAGGGACCCACACTGGGAGTACTGTAAAGAAATACAACAGCCGGGGAGGGCTATCTTTTTAACTAAGCCACCCTTCCTGCTATTGACAATAGAAGTGTCCACCAAAACTCTGTGCTCGATCTTGGGAATCTGAAGGCAAGTGCCACTTTCCCATCTAGCAGGTCCTGCCTGTGGTGGAAAATGTTTACCCCCAGATAGGTTAGACAGCGAGGTTCCTACCTCAGCTCTCCCAGTCCCTCTGGTGGGTAGCGATTCACTCTCCTAGGTAGATTGGCTAGCAGCTCTATTGCCCAGGCAAACAGGAGGGGCGACAGTGGGCATCCCGACAACATCCCTCGTCCCACGCTGTAGCTCTCTGAGATGGTTTGCCCCATGCGGACTCTGGTCATGGAATCTGTGTAAAACAGTTGAGTCCACTCCAAGAAGCCTCGACCTAGCTGCATCCAATCCATTAATCCATACTGAAAGCTCCATTCTAGGCTGTTGAAGGCCTTTTCTATGTTGAAGACAAATACTGCCGCCTCGTCGCAGTCATGGGTTTCGGCCTCCAGCACCACCAGAAGGCATCGGCTATTAAGTTCTATACTCTGGCTGGGTATGAACACCATTTGGTTAGAGTATACTAGCTTAGGCATAAGGAGGAAAAGCCTGAAGGTCAAGATCGATACTGAGCATTGACAGCAGTCTGAAGGCCCTGCAGTCATGTGCCAGTTTCCATGGATTTAGTAGGGACACCACTAGTGCGTCCCAAGAGGAGTTTGGCACGTGGCCTGTGTCCCTATCTGTCTTGTAGAGGTTCAATAGTTTGGGAGCTAATTCACTGATATGTGTCTCTTAGAACTTGACTAAGAGACCATCTGTCCCCAGGGTCTTACCACATGCCAGCCCTTTTATCACCGCTCTTACCTTCTGGATAGTGAGTTCAGGTTAGCCTGGCTGATGAGGGGTGTTACTCCAAAACCGGTCCCAGGAGGCTTGTTTCTGGTTCAGGGAAGACCTGGCTTGGCAATTCAGGCTAGTCTGTTCCCATGAGGCACAGGGTCAAGACTGATTTGCATATGGCTGGGTCTGAACTGGGGTAACAAAGTGAGCTAAAGAACAATGATGGATTCAACCCAGATCTGTGACTGGGGGTGAGTATCTGAAATGTTTCAGCACCCTGTCCATCCTCTTTTTGTGTTTGGTTAGTGAGTTTACTTCCCTGTACCTCAGCCTCTTCCTGTGTGAAGGTTGTGAGGGGCAGTGGGGCAAGGAAGCCGTGTAATGTTCCCTCAGCATGTCGTGTGATGCTGGTGTAGTACCCAGTGTAGTACTGCAAGAAGTGGCTGTTGATCTCCCCTTGTCCATATAACTGGGAGCCTCCCTCTATATTAACCTCCACTATAACTGAGCCTCTCTTTGCCAGGTCAGCAAACCAAATCAGCAGGGAACTGGTTCTGTCACTTTCTGCATTAGCTTGCACCATGTATTGTTTATAGTCAAAGCAGCAGAGGCTCTCTACCTGTCGCACCACTTTTTCTTCAGCGTCCAGTAGGGTTTGCTGTAATTCTGGATACCCTGGCTTGTGCGTCTCTACCTCCCTCAGCTCTCACTCTGGCCCATGACCTCCTGCATCAATGTGCACCTGATTCCCACAAACTCAGCAATGCATTTTCCTCTAATCATCAACTTGAAGGCATCCCACTCCATCACGTGAGAAGAGGCTGTGAAGCTGTTATCTTCAAAATATCATCTAACATGTTCCCCAATCACCTCCCTGTACAGTGGGTCCTCCAATGATTCTGCCTTCAGTCGCCATGTAGGAACTCATGGTTTGGGGTGCTCCCACCTCAAGTACAGGATTGTGACCTGACATTGTTTGGGTCAGGTATTCTACCTCGTGTGCTAGGCAATGTACATTTTGGGTGCAGAGGAATGTGTACAGTTGTATGTGAAGATCGTGCAAGCTCAGGAAAAAGGAGTAATCCTGCGTCTGTGGGTGCATACGGCACCATGTGTCTATTAGGCCCCACTGGGTCATAGACCGAGTACGTGGTGTAGTAAGCCTGTCCTCTCCATCTTTTATGCAGTGTGGACCCCTCCTTAGCCATGAGGTGTGTCTGATGTAGCAGTGCTACATGGATCCCTCTCTTGTTCAGATAGGAAAACACTTTGTACCATTTTTGTCATCGTGAACATTCCCCTAATGTTCCAAGAGAGTGGTTTATAGGTCATGGGCATAGCCATTGCTCTATATCACAAGTCTCCGATTTTCGCCTTTCCCGCAGCTCAGTCCAACCATGTGACAACATCAGCCCATTTCAATACAAGGATGTGAAAGCAAGTGGGTTACGACTCATGTACTCCCTTTAAAAAAAACAACAACATTCATCCCAAGCCCCACTCCCCAGGACAAGCAGGCAACAACCCCGCATCCACATGTTCAAACAATCCACAAGCAATCATGGGAAGACCCACGTCCAAAATGTACATAGCGTTTGTCGTGGTATTGTGCTCCTTGTTAGGTGCCCCCTTACAGCCTGCGGTATAAGTGAGATTTTTGTGGCTCGGGAAGCCTGATTGCCCCTCTTTCCCCGACACTTCTCAGCTCAATCACACATTTGCTGCCCCAGAACTGTACCAACAGGACAATGGGATCATATAATTTCATCTGGTGTCCCAAAAATCACAGTTGGCAGTCCAGTGCTCGACTCTCCACAGGAGCTGGTCCTGTAGTCCGAGTATGAGTTCAACGCCCCCTCGTCCTCCACCATTGACTGGGACTTGCTCCATTGCTGCTAATTGATGCCACTACTGCCATCACCCTCTGGCATTCCTGTTGCACCTCCACCTTAGAGGGGGCTGCCTTACTATGGTTGTTGGGCTGCCATCGTGATCTGGCCCTGCAGGGTCGGTCTCCATGGCAGCGCTGACTTTGCCCAGGCTGCAGGTGCTGCTCAGTCCAACTCCAAACTTCCTTCGGGGTCTGAAAGAACTGTGTCCCCCCTGCGTCACCACTCTCAGCCGAGCCGGGAACAACATTGCATAGGGTATGTCCATCGGTCTTAGTTATTTCTTAGCCTCTTGGAACGTAGAGTGCTGTTCCTGAACTCCCCAAGAAAAGTCTGGGAAGATCCTAATGGTGCTTTTGTCTATGGTAAGGTTTCATTTCTTACTAGTCTGGCTCAATATGTGATCTCGGTTCTTATAATACAGTAATCTGGCCACTACGGGGCGCAGAGGGGCCCCTGGGAGCAAAGGCTGTGCTGGAACTCTGAGTGCTCTTTCCAGCTCAAAGAACTGGGAAAGGCCCTCCACTACGCCTTCTACTTGAAGTCATCTTTCTAAGTAATCCACCATGTTATTTCCCTCAATTTGCTCAGGCAGGCCCAGCACTCTTATGTTGTTTCGACGCGATCTGCTTTCAGCGTCCTCCACATGAACTTCTAGTGTGCGAACCTTTGCCTTCATGGCAGATAGTTGCTCAGTCGTTGACAACATTACAGGGGATACTTCTGTTAGGTCTTTCTCTGCCATAGTGACTCATTCCTCTGGGCGGTGGTGGTTATCTGCAAAAATTCCAGTGTCTCTCACAAACGTGTCTATTTGGGGCCTCCAGCACCTCCCGAGAGGCTGTTCTTGCTTCTAGGATTTCTTGGGGAGTGGGGCCCCCACAGGAGCCTGGGTTTCGAGGCCAGGCTCCCTTCCGCTTATGGAGGCTAGATCGCTGCCTCCCGGGTGTGCCTCCAGCCTCTTTGTCCTTTCTCCTGGTGATCTTCCCCATGGTGTTGAGGAGTTTAATTGCAATAACTAGTGTGTCCTCCTTGCGCTACCATAGATGTGCGGGTTGACAGATTGTTAGTGCTAGCCGACTGGGTCTCTGACCTCCCCTGATAAAGGGAATCTCTTCTCCTGACACCAGGCACGCCACTTCACTGCCTCTCTCATGTGCTCAGGGGTAACTGTACTGAACCCTTTGCCAGCTCATCAGTTTCAGGGTCTCTAAGCTTGGCTCCTCATTGGGGCGTTCTTGGGAATCTCCAGGCTAGTAGCCCACTATTTCCCACTCCTTGAGAAGTGTCCTGCAATGTCCTCAGGCAGTATCATGGATCAGTGCCTGCTGGAGCCCCTCCGATTATGTCACCAGGGTCTGTTTCTTGGTATTAGGTCCATCCTCCCAGCCACTCTTTTGGCACTGGATGATGGCGGGACTTTGTTTGCTATGTCTGGCAGGGATTTGGCAGCACTATGACGATCGTGGAGACCTTTACTAGTCGCCTACTGTGTCTCGCATCCACTGTGCCATGCTTCCCTGAAGCCTGTCAAGCCACTTCTTTCCCTTCGGTCTCCAAGCAGCATGAGCCAGTGACCGACCCAAGTGCGCTCAATTGTCCATCTCCGCCGGCCTTTTGCCACTCCTGTACTGCCGTCTGCCCTCACCAGGCCCTTGTGCCAGTGGCTCTATTTAGTGTCTCTGTGGGCTATTATGTTTGGCGATCAGTGCTGTTGAGGTAGCTTCGGAGGGGTAGCCTTGCGGGTGGTCAGTGCCATACTGCTGATTGCAGCTTGTGGCACCTCCACCATAGTTCATTCCCCCAGCTGGCCGGCGCTGTTATGCTACACTTGCTTGTGCTGTTATGCTTATTTATCCCAGCACTGACACACAGCGCCAGTCCCCACATTGGCGCACCAGCAATGCGGCAGGGCCGCCGTGGGAGCCAACGCAGTCCCACACTTCTCACACCTTTGCAGTGTGCACTCCTACTTCTCGACTTGCAGCTGCACTTCACAGCATGCTGTGGGGGTAGCCCTACGAGACATTGGGTGCACACTCTCCATCAATCTTCTCTGGGTGGTGGAGCTCACAGCAGGAAGATCCCGATGGTGGCTCCAGGGGTCCTGGCCAGCCAGGCGACAGCAAGGCCCCATCTACGCCTAAGCACCAGTAGTGGTCACCAACTTGTTGCCTCAGCCGCCCCGCTCCGCTGTATGCTGAACTGGTGGCTCTCGGGGGGAACATTGTATGCCTTCTCTTCATCAAGACACTCGATATGGTGCAATCCCCATAGCTCGTGTCTGGCCCAAGCTTGATAGAATATCTCTCCCCGCCAGTCCTGCGTCGCCCTACAACCGATCACAGTCCTATGCTTCTCTTGCCCCCGCTGGGAGATCCCACAGGCCTCTTGCCTTCTCCCACCTCTAGCCTCTTGATGCGTGGCCACTGATCTCTTTACGCCATGCAGGTGGGTCCCGGGAGATGCTGTGCACATGGGCTTTATCAGGCTGCTCAGGACTGTGCAACACCCAGCTGGGTGACCTCTAGCACGGTTCCAGGGGGTTGTGGTCATGCATACTTCGTCAGGGCCCCGCCCGCAGCCTAAGCACAGGTCACGACCTCCAGCTTGTTGCCTATTCCATGCTGCTCTGCTCCAGTGGCCACAACCTGCATATCGTGCCTCAGCGACTGGCATCGGTTGCTACTGGGGCATCCTGAGAATCAGATACTTCACCTTATCATTTCAATGCCCCCCTGAGCAAGGCTATAGTATCAGGATGCTGCTGGGTGGGGTTTTTCCAGCAGTAGCACCGTTCTGTGCTTCCTACGCCATTAGCGTCTAGCCACACCCCCATGCAAAGTCAGCACCTATGTACGAAAATGAGCAAAACCCCAATGCGTTAACATTGATACTAATGATGTTAAACAGGCTTTGCTATTTAAGGCTTGTATCAATAAACAAATGATGCTGTGCCAGATAAAAGCTTTCAAAAATTTAAAATCTCTATGCTGCTTCAGCACATACAAAACACACAAGATGATGGACGGAATGTTGCACATTGGCAAACATTCACCCCCAGTCACAGATCTGGGTTTAATCCATCGTTATTTTGCTTCACCACGCCACCCCAGTTCAGACATAGCCATATGCAAATCAGTCTTGACCCTGTGCCTCATGGGAACAGTCCAGACCGAACTGCCAAGCCATGTCTTCCCTGGATCGGAATCAAGCATCCTAGGACCGGTTTCGGGCTTTCAGCCCTCATCAGCCAGGATAGCTTGACTCCAGTGGCGTAGTGAGCAGGGGACCCACGTCTGGGCATACCCTTCCCACTTAGGGCGAAATGCAAAACACACAAGATGATGGACGGAATGTTGCACATTGGCAAACATTCACCCCCAGTCACAGATCTGGGTTTAATCCATCGTTATTTTGCATCACCACGCCACCCCAGTTCAGACATAGCCATATGCAAATCAGTCTTGACCCTGTGCCTCATTGGAACAGTCCAGACCGAACTGCCAAGCCATGTCTTCCCTGGACCGGAATCAAGCATCCTAGGACCGGTTTCGGGCTTTCAGCCCTCATCAGCCAGGATAGCTTGACTCCAGTGGCGTAGTGAGCACGGGACCCACGTCTGGGCATACCCTTCCCACTTAGGGCGAAATGCAAAACACACAAGATGATGGACGGAATGTTGCACATTGGCAAACATTCACCCCCAGTCACAGATCTGGGTTTAATCCATCGTTATTTTGCTTCACCACGCCACCCCAGTTCAGACATAGCCATATGCAAATCAGTCTTGACCCTGTGCCTCATGGGAACAGTCCAGACCGAACTGCCAAGCCATGTCTTCCCTGGACCGGAATCAAGCATCCTAGGACCGGTTTCGGGCTTTCAGCCCTCATCAGCCAGGATAGCTTGACTCCAGTGGCGTAGTGAGCACGGGACCCACATCTGGGCATACCCTTCCCACTTAGGGCGAAATGCAAAACACACAAGATGATGGACGGAATGTTGCACATTGGCAAACATTCACCCCCAGTCACAGATCTGGGATTAATCCATTGTTATTTTGCTTCACCACGCCACCCCAGTTCAGACATAACCATATGCAAATCAGTCTTGACCCTGTGCCTCATGGGAACAGTCCAGACCGAACTGCCAAGCCATGTCTTCCCTGGACCGGAATCAAGAATCTTAGGACCGGTTTCGGGCCTTCAGCCCTCATCAGCCAGGATAGCTTGACTCCAGTGGCGTAGTGAGCACGGGACCCACGTCTGGGCATACCCTTCCCACTTAGGGCGAAATGCAAAACACACAAGATGATGGACGGAATGTTGCACATTGGCAAAAATTCACCCCCAGTCACAGATCTGGGTTTAATCCATCGTTATTTTGCTTCACCACGCCACCCCAGTTCAGACATAGCCATATGCAAATCAGTCTTGACCCTGTGCCTCATGGGAACAGTCCAGACCGAACTGCCAAGCCATGTCTTCCCTGGACCGGAATCAAGCATCCTAGGACCGGTTTCGGGCTTTCAGCCCTCATCAGCCAGGATAGCTTGACTCCAGTGGCGTAGTGAGCACGGGACCCACGTCTGGGCATACCCTTCCCACTTAGGGCGAAATGCAAAACACACAAGATGATGGACGGAATGTTGCACATTGGCAAACATTCACCCCCAGTCACAGATCTGGGTTTAATCCATCGTTATTTTGCTTCACCGCGCCACCCCAGTTCAGACATAGCCATATGCAAATCAGTCTTGACCCTGTGCCTCATGGGAACAGTCCAGACCGAACTGCCAAGCCATGTCTTCCCTGGACCGGAATCAAGCATCCTAGGACCGGTTTCGGGCTTTCAGCCCTCATCAGCCAGGATAGCTTGACTCCAGTGGCGTAGTGAGCACGGGACCCACGTCTGGGCATACCCTTCCCACTTAGGCGAAATGCAAAACACACAAGATGATGGACGGAATGTTGCACATTGGCAAACATTCACCCCCAGTCACAGATCTGGGTTTAATCCATCGTTATTTTGCTTCACCACGCCACTCCCAGTTCAGACATAGCCATATGCAAATCAGTCTTGACCCTGTGCCTCATGGGAACAGTCCAGACCGAACTGCCAAGCCATGTCTTCCCTGGACCGGAATCAAGCATCCTAGGACCGGTTTCGGGCTTTCAGCCCTCATCAGCCAGGATAGCTTGACTCCAGTGGCGTAGTGAGCACGGGACCCACGTCTGGGCATACCCTTCCCACTTAGGGCGAAATGCAAAACACACAAGATGATGGACGGAATGTTGCACATTGGCAAACATTCACCCCCAGTCACAGATCTGGGTTTAATCCATTGTTATTTTGCTTCACCGCGCCACCCCAGTTCAGACATAGCCATACGCAAATCAGTCTTGACCCTGTGCCTCATGGGAACAGTCCAGACCGAACTGCCAAGCCATGTCTTCCCTGGACCGAATCAAGCATCCTAGGGACCGGTTTCGGGCTTTCAGCCCTCATCAGCCAGGATAGCTTGACTCCAGTGGCGTAGTGAGCACGGGACCCACGTCTGGGCATACCTTTCCCACTTAGGGCGAAATGCAAAACACACAAGATGATGGACGGAATGTTGCACATTGGCAAACATTCACCCCCAGTCACAGATCTGGGTTTAATCCATCGTTATTTTTCTTCACCACGCCACCCCAGTTCAGACATAGCCATATGCAAATCAGTCTTGACCCTGTGCCTCATGGGAACAGTCCAGACCGAACTGCCAAGCCATGTCTTCCCTGGACCGGAATCAAGCATCCTAGGACCGGTTTCGGGCTTTCAGCCCTCATCAGCCAGGATAGCTTGACTCCAGTGGCGTAGTGAGCACGGGACCCACGTCTGGGCATACCCTTCCCACTTAGGGCGAAATGCAAAACACACAAGATGATGGACGGAATGTTGCACATTGGCAAACATTCACCCCCAGTCACAGATCTGGGTTTAATCCATCGTTATTTTGCTTCACCACGCCACCCCAGTTCAGACATAGCCATATGCAAATCAGTCTTGACCCTGTGCCTCATGGGAACAGTCCAGACCGAACTGCCAAGCCATGTCTTCCCTGGACCGGAATCAAGCATCCTAGGACCGGTTTCGGGCTTTCAGCCCTCATCAGCCAGGATAGCTTGACTCCAGTGGCGTAGTGAGCACGGGACCCACGTCTGGGCATACCCTTCCCACTTAGTGCGAAATGCAAAACACACAAGATGATGGACGTGAATGTTGCACATTGGCAAACATTCACCCCCAGTCACAGATCTGGGTTTAATCCATCGTTATTTTGCTTCACCACGCCACCCCAGTTCAGACATAGCCATATGCAAATCAGTCTTGACCCTGTGCCTCATGGGAACAGTCCAGACCGAACTGCCAAGCCATGTCTTCCCTGGACCGGAATCAAGCATCCTAGGACCGGTTTCGGGCTTTCAGCCCTCATCAGCCAGGATAGCTTGACTCCAGTGGCGTAGTGAGCACGGGACCCACGTCTGGGCATACCCTTCCCACTTAGGGCGAAATGCAAAACACACAAGATGATGGACGGAATGTTGCACATTGGCAAACATTCACCCCCAGTCACAGATCTGGGTTTAATCCATCGTTATTTTGCTTCACCACACCACCCCAGTTCAGACATAGCCATATGCAAATCAGTCTTGACCCTGTGCCTCATGGGAACAGTCCAGACCGAACTGCCAAGCCATGTCTTCCCTGGACCGTAATCAAGCATCCTAGGACCGGTTTCGGGCTTTCAGCCCTCATCAGCCAGGATAGCTTGACTCCAGTGGCGTAGTGAGCACGGGACCCACGTCTGGGCATACCCTTCCCACTTAGGGCGAAATGCAAAACACACAAGATGATGGACGGAATGTTGCACATTGGCAAACATTCACCCCCAGTCACAGATCTGGGTTTAATCCATCGTTATTTTGCTTCACCACGCCACCCCAGTTCAGACATAGCCATATGCAAATCAGTCTTGACCCTGTGCCTCATGGGAACAGTCCAGACCGAACTGCCAAGCCATGTCTTCCCTGGACCGGAATCAAGCATCCTAGGACCGGTTTCGGGCTTTCAGCCCTCATCAGCCAGGACAGCTTGACTCCAGTGGCGTAGTGAGCACGGGACCCACGTCTGGGCATACCCTTCCCACTTAGGGCGAAATGCAAAACACACAAGATGATGGACAGAATGTTGCACATTGGCAAACATTCACCCCCAGTCACAGATCTGGGTTTAATCCATCGTTATTTTGCTTCACCACGCCACCCCAGTTCAGACATAGCCATATGCAAATCAGTCTTGACCCTGTGCCTCATGGGAACAGTCCAGACCGAACTGCCAAGCCATGTCTTCCCTGGACCGGAATCAAGCATCTTAGGACCGGTTTCGGGCCTTCAGCCCTCATCAGCCAGGATAGCTTGACTCCAGTGGCGTAGTGAGCACGGGACCCACGTCTGGGCATACCCTTCCCACTTAGGGCGAAATGCAAAACACACAAGATGATGGACGGAATGTTGCACATTGGCAAACATTCACCCCCAGTCACAGATCTGGGTTTAATCCATCGTTATTTTGCTTCACCACGCCACCCCAGTTCAGACATAGCCATATGCAAATCAGTCTTGACCCTGTGCCTCATGGGAACAGTCCAGACCGAACTGCCAAGCCATGTCTTCCTGGACCGGGAATCAAGCATCCTAGGACCGGTTTCGGGCTTTCAGCCCTCATCAGCCAGGATAGCTTGACTCCAGTGGCGTAGTGAGCACGGGACCCACGTCTGGGCATACCCTTCCCACTTAGGGCGAAATGCAAAACACACAAGATGATGGACGGAATGTTGCACATTGGCAAACATTCACCCCCAGTCACAGATCTGGGTTTAATCCATCGTTATTTTGCTTCACCACACCACCCCAGTTCAGACATAGCCATATGCAAATCAGTCTTGACCCTGTGCCTCATGGGAACAGTCCAGACCGAACTGCCAAGCCATGTCTTCCTGGACCGTAATCAAGCATCCTAGGACCGGTTTCGGGCTTTCAGCCCTCATCAGCCAGGATAGCTTGACTCCAGTGGCGTAGTGAGCACGGGACCCACGTCTGGGCATACCCTTCCCACTTAGGGCGAAATGCAAAACACACAAGATGATGGACGGAATGTTGCACATTGGCAAACATTCACCCCCAGTCACAGATCTGGGTTTAATCCATCGTTATTTTGCTTCACCACGCCACCCCAGTTCAGACATAGCCATATGCAAATCAGTCTTGACCCTGTGCCTCATGGGAACAGTCCAGACCGAACTGCCAAGCCATGTCTTCCCTGGACCGGAATCAAGCATCCTAGGACCGGTTTCGGGCTTTCAGCCCTCATCAGCCAGGACAGCTTGACTCCAGTGGCGTAGTGAGCACGGGACCCACGTCTGGGCATACCCTTCCCACTTAGGGCGAAATGCAAAACACACAAGATGATGGACGGAATGTTGCACATTGGCAAACATTCACCCCCAGTCACAGATCTGGGTTTAATCCATCGTTATTTTGCTTCACCACGCCACCCCAGTTCAGACATAGCCATATGCAAATCAGTCTTGACCCTGTGCCTCATGGGAACAGTCCAGACCGAACTGCCAAGCCATGTCTTCCCTGGACCGGAATCAAGCATCCTAGGACCGGTTTCGGGCTTTCAGCCCTCATCAGCCAGGATAGCTTGACTCCAGTGGCGTAGTGAGCACGGGACCCACGTCTGGGCATACCCTTCCCACTTAGGGCGAAATGCAAAACACACAAGATGATGGACGGAATGTTGCACATTGGCAAACATTCACCCCCAGTCACAGATCTGGGTTTAATCCATCGTTATTTTGCTTCACCACGCCACCCCAGTTCAGACATAGCCATATGCAAATCAGTCTTGACCCTGTGCCTCATGGGAACAGTCCAGACCGAACTGCCAAGCCATGTCTTCCCTGGACCGGAATCAAGCATCCTAGGACCGGTTTCGGGCTTTCAGCCCTCATCAGCCAGGATAGCTTGACTCCAGTGGCGTAGTGAGCACGGGACCCACGTCTGGGCATACCCTTCCCACTTAGGGCGAAATGCAAAACACACAAGATGATGGACGGAATGTTGCACATTGGCAAACATTCACCCCCAGTCACAGATCTGGGTTTAATCCATCGTTATTTTTCTTCACCACGCCACCCCAGTTCAGACATAGCCATATGCAAATCAGTCTTGACCCTGTGCCTCATGGGAACAGTCCAGACCGAACTGCCAAGCCATGTCTTCCCTGGACCGTAATCAAGCATCCTAGGATCGGTTTCGGGCTTTCAGCCCTCATCAGCCAGGATAGCTTGACTCCAGTGGCGTAGTGAGCACGGGACCCACGTCTGGGCATACCCTTCCCACTTAGGGCGAAATGCAAAACACACAAGATGATGGACGGAATGTTGCACATTGGCAAACATTCACCCCCAGTCACAGATCTGGGTTTAATCCATCGTTATTTTGCTTCACCACGCCACTCCAGTTCAGACATAGCCATATGCAAATCAGTCTTGACTCCTGTGCCTCATGGGAACAGTCCAGACCGAACTGCCAAGCCATGTCTTCCCTGGACCGGAATCAAGCATCCTAGGACCGGTTTCGGGCTTTCAGCCCTCATCAGCCAGGATAGCTTGACTCCAGTGGCGTAGTGAGCACGGGACCCACGTCTGGGCATACCCTTCCCACTTAGGGCGAAATGCAAAACACACAAGATGATGGACGGAATGTTGCACATTGGCAAACATTCACCCCCAGTCACAGATCTGGGTTTAATCCATCGTTATTTTGCTTCACCACGCCACCCCAGTTCAGACATAGCCATATGCAAATCAGTCTTGACCCTGTGCCTCATGGGAACAGTCCAGACCGAACTGCCAAGCCATGTCTTCCCTGGACCGGAATCAAGCATCCTAGGACCGGTTTCGGGCTTTCAGCCCTCATCAGCCAGGATAGCTTGACTCCAGTGGCGTAGTGAGCACGGGACCCACTTCTGGGCATACCCTTCCCACTTAGGGCGAAATGCAAAACACACAAGATGATGGACGGAATGTTGCACATTGGCAAACATTCACCCCCAGTCACAGATCTGGGTTTAATCCATCGTTATTTTGCTTCACCACGCCACCCCAGTTCAGACATAGCCATATGCAAATCAGTCTTGACCCTGTGCCGCATGGGAACAGTCCAGACCGAACTGCCAAGCCATGTCTTCCCTGGATCGGAATCAAGCATCCTAGGACCGGTTTCGGGCTTTCAGCCCTCATCAGCCAGGATAGCTTGACTCCAGTGGCGTAGTGAGCACGGGACCCACGTCTGGGCATACCCTTCCCACTTAGGGCGAAATGCAAAACACACAAGATGATGGACGGAATGTTGCACATTGGCAAACATTCACCCCCAGTCACAGATCTGGGTTTAATCCATCGTTATTTTGCTTCACCACGCCACCCCAGTTCAGACATAGCCATATGCAAATCAGTCTTGACCCTGTGCCTCATGGGAACAGTCCAGACCGAACTGCCAAGCCATGTCTTCCTGGACCGGAATCAAGCATCCTAGGACCGGTTTCGGGCTTTCAGCCCTCATCAGCCAGGATAGCTTGACTCCAGTGGCGTAGTGAGCACGGGACCCACGTCTGGGCATACCCTTCCCACTTAGGGCGAAATGCAAAACACACAAGATGATGGACGGAATGTTGCACATTGGTAAACATTCACCCCAGTCACAGATCTGGGTTTAATCCATCGTTATTTTGCTTCACCACGCCACCCCAGTTCAGACATAGCCATATGCAAATCAGTCTTGAGCCTGTGCCTCATGGGAACAGTCCAGACCGAACTGCAAAGCCATGTCTTCACTGGACCGGAATCAAGCATCCTTGTCCTTGACTCGCTGTTGTAGTTCTAAACATAGGTAATGGTTAAGAATTTCTGGTGCAGTTTTCCAGACTTTATCCCAGGTGATGATATACGCTCCTTGTCTTGCCAGGGTCTATTTTTGTCGGCCGAACTCCAGCCTGATCTGTGCTGGAGTGGTATTTTTGGGCAGGCCATAGATAATTCTACACGCTGTTATAATTGTGCTGTCCAGGGCTTTTGAATCTCCATCCCTCTGCAGTTCACTGCCATAGGCTATTGTTGGTAAAAGCTTGGTGCGTACAACTTGAGCTAAGGGGAGTAGTGATGGACTACTCAATGTTGAGTTGAGATTCCTTAGTGAGACTGCCGGGGCGAGGCCCTTCCTTCTGATTGAGTTCTTCTGGGCAACGAAGTGGCCACCCTTGTCTATAATCACAACTAGATATTTGTATTCCGATGCAGATTCAATCTGTGTTGCCCCAGTGCCAGGCCGGTGATTTCTTTATGTTTTTTCTGATCGTCATTGTCCTTGTTTTCTCAATATCGATGAATAGGATGTTGGCTTCAGTGAATTCCTGTGTGGTGGTAAGAAGGTGCTGTAGAGCCAGCTGCGTGTGACTGATCAGGACTATGTCATGCGCATAATGTAGGCATGGTAGTACTAAACCTCCTATTCATTGAGTGTGTGAGTTGCAGGCATTCAGTGCCAGTACAAGGTCTGCTAAGAACAGCCTTAACAGGGTCGGGCCAGTACACATTCCTGTTTAAGTCCCTTCTTGGTTGTTATGTGTCTTGACAGAGAGGATCCATCACCCAGCTTCATCTGAACCCATGTATCTGTGTGCAGGTTGATTGTAAAGTTCAGCAAAGTCTGTGGGTTAACACAATTTTCCAGTTTGGCCCAGAGACTGTTAAGATTTACATGGTCAAAAACGGCCTTATAGTCAATAAAACATAGGTGTAGAGGCATTTTTGTTCATTACGCCTTGTCGTTCAGCAATGCCATGGTCAAGATGTTTGTTGTTCCGACGGATTTGCAAAGCCAGTCTGATTAAGGGGAATGATTGATTTCTCTTCAGACCAGGACTGGAGCTCTTCTAGGAGTGTACCTGAGAAGAAATGTGCCTCGTTGTGTAGGAGAGCTACTGAGTGGTAGTTTTTTGGCAGGGACTTATCTTCCGTTTTAAAAAATTGGGGAGATTATCGAGCCCCTCCAAGAGGATGGGAGTGTGCCAGTTTGCCTTATTTCAGTGAAGAGAGGTTCGAGAGCCTTGGCCCAGAGTTCTGCATCTTGTTGAAACAAAAACTGCGGAATTCCATTTGAGCCTGCGGCCCCTTCTTTCCTTTCCTTTCCTATTTGCCATTTGATTGCCATGATGTTGCAACTTGAGGATACAGTGATTGGTGTATTTCCCCGGGCTGCCGGAGGTTCTGTGGTGCTCCCTTCCTCTTGGTGGGTCTCTGGTGGGCCTCCTCTAGTGTGTATTATGGTTTTAATCCTGTGGCCTGTAGGTTGTTGTCATGGTGGAAGTGGTCCCCAAGATAACTTGCCCAGTCTTCTTCTGAAATGTTGGATGAAACGCCCTCGTGTGTGGGGCGTATGAAGCTGTTTATTGTTCCCAAAAAATCTTGCGCTGTCTTTCTGCTTGATGTCCGCGTGTAGTTTCACCCAGACCTCCTCCTCTAAAGCTCTATTGACCGCCCATTTTTGTCTCTTTAGCTGAGCTTTTTGCTGTCATAGCAGTGTTAATTGAGCTTTGTCAGTTGGATTGTGTTGAAGACATCTCAGCGTACGGTAGATTAAGTTTTAAGTGTACTTGATTTGGGTTACTTGCGCTTTTAGAATGCACTTCATACTGGTGTGGCTGTGGTGTGCCCTTGATTTATTTGTATGATGAAGGACTCTGCCATTGTGGTGGTGAAATTCTCCCATTTCTCAGTTTTGCTTGTTCCAGTCCGTGACTTGAAGAGGAGTGTTGCGGTTGCAAGAAGATCCCGTTGGATGCATGTACGAATTTGATTCTTCTATAGTTGATTGTGAGGTTCGTTCCTGGGAGGGCCCGAGTCCGTTCGAACTTGGGCATGTTCATTCGGAATGTGATTTCTTGAGGACAATGATCACTATCGGCTTTGTTACCCAGATGAAATGAGACAATTTGATTGAAGAGGGATAGAGAGACAAAGGTGTAGTCTAGTATTGAGTTTGTAGTTGAGGAGTAGTTGTAGGCTGCAGGAGTATTTTCGCCTGCAGATCTGGCTCTAAGGTTGAGATATTCAAGATCCTCTAGTAGGCGCCAGCCAGTTTTGGTTAGATGACCCAGTGTGCTTTTTCCCTGCGATGAGATGTTCCAAATCGAATTTTGAATGGACACTTCATCAGCAGTCGAGGAGCCCTAGTGAGAATGGTGTCTACTGTGTCCCCTTCGCTTATGCATGACTCCAAAGAGTCTATTAGTTGCTTGCGGCCTTGATTTTCCTTTTTGGGTGTATGTAAGCATTAAGCATTATGATGTCTGTGCTCCTGTTTCCTGATGTTACAGACAGCACGGATATTTTTGTTGCAATAGCTGCTGGTGAGCCAGGCCAACTACGCGAGCTGAGATTGTGCTTGTGATTGAGACATAGTTTGCAAGGCCACCTTGTGAGTGACCCTATTTCGCCAACCTGACAGCTGGCATGAAGAAACACAGATATCATTGGAGGGTGGATCTGTTAGCCAGGTTTCCTGCAGTACGATGATGTCAAACGACTTTTGGTATATGACGAAGTCTGAATCTGGCGTCTTTCTGGCGAGTCCGTTGATGTTCCATGAACAGATCCGTGATAGACTGTTGGCTCTGGTTGGTTAAAAGTGAAGGCTGTCTTGTCAATTGTTTGCTGTTTGACTGTTAATTGTCCTTGAGATCCATCTTAAGTACTCATACCAATGCAATGGGTAGGCAGGTTCCAGTCAACTACTGTGTGTGTCATGGAAGGGCTCTTTCTTGGTTGGTGAGTGCACTATTCCTCCTCTGAGCACGGATCTTGAGGTATGTTTTGGTTCCACTGTTGTGGTGCCCTTGATCCCTGGAATCAGCGGTGCAGGGTAGCCATGTTTGGAAAAGGGGATAATGTTTATCCCCCAGCTCCTGAAAGTGGAGATTTCTGAGAGGACTTTTTGCGCGATGGAAGTCGTTCTCCATGTGATCTTTGTGTCTTCTCCCTCCAGTAGGTCTTTTCGTCTAATGAATTTTATTGAATCCAGGTCTGTGGTTGATAGGTCTGTCAGAGTTGGTATGTGCGATAGCAAACGGAGTATGTTTCCTTGATTCAGGATGTCAATTGGACCTCTTCATGTGTATTCAGAAATAAACATGATAGTGTTTCCATTCCTGCAAGGGTTTCTAGCCAGGCGGCCTGGTGCATTGTTGAGTATGGGGGAGCGGCAATCTTTGCCTTGTGCTTCCGATGATGCTGGGGACCCGTTGTCTGCCCTACATCCTTCTCCATATTGATTGTTTGCATTGGATTTGATTCTGGTTGGTTGTCCCTTGTTTCCCAACGGGAGGATGCCAAGATTATGCCTACCTTGCTTTAGTTGAACTGCGTCTTCCGGCCTTCCCTGGGTATTTAATGTTGTGGTACAGTTGGTTAAGGTTTTGCTTGTCCTTGTTAGGTTAGGCTTCCTGTAGCCTGAGTACAGGGTGATCTGGCTGTCGACACTTGCGGAGGTAGCCTGGGAGACCTTGGCCGCTTGGTGGTCTGGTGGTGGTGTTAGTGAGGGGCTCAATAGGTAGTGTCGTGGGTTTGTTTCGGCTGCTATTCTGTTGATGATTTTTTCTGGGACGTCTGCGTCTCTTTGGAGGTTGTTGGTGTCGGTGTTACTGTTGAAGTTGGATAGGTTTCTGTGTTTCTCCTCGGCCTGCCTCAGTGGCCGCGACAGATCTGGGCAGGTAGTTTCTTTGGTGGGGTTTTTATTTGCCGTCGTTTCAGGATCTGTGGGATGTTTGTTCCTCACCTCCAATGTGGTTGTGTGGTTTGTTGTAATATTTGGCCTGACGTTTGGAATGATGTTGGCCTGAATAGGCAGGGGACGTCTTCCTGTTTCGGGCCGGGCTTTGATTACGGCCTTTCCTCTTTTGAGCTCGTCTTTGCTTTGCATTTGTTTTTATTTCCTGTGCGTCATGTTCCGTCCTGGGGCTGGGGGGGGCTCGGTGGCCGATTTAAGTATTGTTGCTTTTTAGTGACCGTCATTTGTGACCTTAAGATGTGCTGCAGTTTTAGTGAGGTGAAGCATTTGATCTTGGCTTGTTGCTTGGTGCCTGCCCGTGCTTTTTTGTGTTGCTGAAGGGAGTTGCTCCTCTGGGGATGGCTTGTTTGCATTTTGGGATGCCCTTTTGAGCTGCATTCATAAGTTACTCAACATTGAGGGGAGGGAAGCTAGTTTGTCGACAATTGGGCTGCACCCGCAACTGGGTTTGTTGTCTTGTGATTTTTCCTTTGTATTTTGGAGAAATGTGTTTAGGGCTCCCAGCTTCCCATCGATGGCTATCACAAAAACTGCCAGAGTGTTCAGTAAAATTAACTGGATGTCCATTTTATCTGATTGATATTGGAGGGCCTCCACCAAGAGTTGAACTGTTTTTAGCAAATTTGCCCAATCACTTTCAGAGTTTGATTTGTGCCCCTCCTCTGTTGGTTCCGCTTGCCCTGTGCCTGTGCTTGACTCACTCGTCTCCTGGTTCCCTCGTTCTTCCTGACGCTCCTGTTCTTCGGGCTCTCCCGGGGAGTCTCTCAAGGGTTTTCCTGGTGAGTCTTGTGTCTAGGTGGTCAGCAGGTCCTCCAATTCTTTTGAGCCATTGTCTGAGAGCTGTTCCGGGTCTTCGGGCTGATGTCTTGGCTCTCTCTCTGGTGTGGTTGGGAGCAGTGATGTTTGGTGCTCTGTGTCAGAACCGTTCGGTCGATGAAGTGAATTTGGGCTTTGATTCTTTGGTGAGGGTCTGTGTTGTTTTGTGTGGTGACAGGTTTTCCCAGCTCTGTTATTGGTATTGGCTCGGTTGTGATGCAGTTGCCACTCCTGTTGCTGCTGTCGGTTGCACTCACGAGTGTGGGCGGCTCTGTTTTCCTGCTCCGGCCCGCTGTGGGTGAAGTAGCCTCGCTGGCTCTGGACCATGTTGTTGAGTTGCCATTACCTCAGCCACGACCAACTGGACCGTATGCTTGGGTTTCTGCAGCGAGGGTGTGGTTTGGGGCTGTGGGCTTAATACTAGGGCTGCAGCAATGGACTGACAGGCCTCGGGACCTGGATAGGGTTCTAAATCGGATTTCCCGATGCTGGGCCGATGACCTGATTCTTCCCTGCTGTTGCCGCTGCTCTGTGGTTGAAGCGGTTGAAGCAGTGTCTGGAGGCCCTGGATTGCAGTAATATTTGAGAGGAGGGTGTTGCACGCATTTTTCTAAAAACAAACTTTTGTTTGAATATTTGGCTGGAGAGGAGTAGGACAGTGCTTTGTGGTGTTGGCTTTTTTCCCTCCTGAAGTGTTGGCTTGTTGGTCGCCTTTGTCAGAATCTATTTCTATTAAATAGCAGTTTAGCTGTGGGTCTGGCCTGGTTTTAGGCTAGGTTTCCACGGTAGTGACCTGAGGTGACTGAGGCTTCCTTTTGGGCTTGTTTGTGTTTGCTTTGAGCAGGGGGCCTCCTCTTACCCAGCCGGACCTCATGGTTTGACCGGAGTGGTCTGCTGTGGTAGAGTCTTGGTATGCTCTTGGCTCTTAATTGTCGGGTGAACGAATAGTTGTAAGGTTACTGCAGCTTCAGCTTGCTGAGTCGGCAGGTGGGAGGTGGGACGGTTGGGGGTGTCTGTGGAACAAGCTGCACCAGCCTAGCGCTGGCCGCCTCCGCCCCTACAGAGTCCCTCACTGGCTCTAGCCTCTGTCCCTCACCTCTACTCCTCCAGGACCTGTTATTGCAGTCCTCTGTGTCGGTTCATTGGTAGTTTGTTTCCAGAGGGGGAGAGATTGCATTGGACGCAGCCTCTGAAGCTGTTCTGTTGCCTGTGTTGCTTTTTGACAGACTTTTTTCAACATTTTGTTGAGAGATTTTTTCTTGTGTGTCGTGGGATGACCTCTAGATGGGTAGGTTTCAAGCCATCTGGTGCCTGTTGCCATGCCATGTCAGTAACCTACCCCCATTTTGTTTGCTTGCGGTGTCTTGAGTGCGACCACGACTTGAAGTCGTGTTTGGACTGTCAGGCCATGGCACCGAAGGCCTTGCGAGAGCGGTCTATGGAGTACCTTGCTGCCCGGCAGTCAATGCCATTGAGCGTGACTTCTCGGAGGTCCTGGTCCTGATTGAGGAAGAGAAGGTCGCAGGAATGATCCAGGAGCCCCAAGTCCTCTTCCCCCACACTTGAGGTCCTCTGGACACTCGGGGAAGAGGCATAACAAAAAGAAGTCCAAGTGGACTTTGGATTCACCTCATCTGTCCTCCATTAACGAGATGGTAGGTTGGTTCCCTGGAATCGTTGCCGGGTCAGACTCTGCACCTCCACCATTTTCCAGGAGCTGGAGTGACCCTCGCTCAGATTAAAGAGGTTTACGAGGCCATGCACTGCATATTTGAGCGGGCTGACTCCTCTGGTGCACCATTGGGCCCCAAGGGGTTGGAGGAGGTCCCACCGGGCACCACGGTGACAGCTCTGGCCTCGGCACCGGTGGTGTCAAATGTATCTGATTCCAGATCTGTGTCGGTGCCGATCATGACAATGCAACCTTCCCCGGTGCCAGCCCTGAAGTTGATGCTCCTGGTGCTGCCAGAGCCCTCTGGTAGCACCAGCCCCATTCTGATACTGATGACTCAGAGTTGTTCTCTTGCAGGTTCTTGAAAGGGCTTGTACATACGTTTCCCCCTACGCCCTGTATCATGCTGCAGTGGGATCTCAATCTGGTTCTCACATATCTTATGTGTGCTCCTTTAGAGCCATTACATAATTGGCCCCTCTGCCTGCTTACCATCAAGGCAGCCTTTCTAGTGGCGATAACTTCTGTCTAGAGGGTGAGCGAGCTGCAGGCTTTTTCATCCAAGTCTCCCTACCTTATGATATTCTTGGATATGGTGGTGCTTCATTCCTACCTAAAGTGGTGACCCCATTCTGTCTGGGTCAATCGGTCACACTGTCCACCTTTTTGGCTCCTCCACATCCCTCTAAGGAAGAGGAGCATATCCACCGTTTGGACCCAAAAAGAGCGCTGTCATTCTACCTTGATCGCACGAAAGGGTTCCGGGTGGATGACCAACTCTTTGTGGGTTACGTGGGAGCTAAAACAGGTTGGGCAGTGCAGAAAATAGCCATTTTGAGCTGGGTCTGCATTAAAATCTGCTACGCCATAGCTAGGAGGCAGCCTCCTGAGGGTTTACGAGCCCATTCCACCAGGAGGGGAGGCTGCGACGATGGTGTTGGTTCATGGAGTGCCCGTCCGTGAGATCTTCCAGGCCACATCGTGGGCTTCACTGCAAACATTTGCGAAACACTACTGCCTGGACAGTCAAGTCTGTAGGGAAGGGCATTTACTGTAACATTAACACCAGGTATTCTTGAGAGTTTACAATTGCAGCATTGCAATATGAAGCACTAAACAAAAATCAAGTTATTATCTTTAGCATTTTTATGATTACAGATAATGTCTCTGGCATGACATCTCTTGCTTTTCTTCATCTGCCGCAGTAGGGAGATTTCCTGTATACTGGAAAACTGCATTTTCCTCTGAGCTCGAACACAAAGCACTTTCCCTATGTCTTGGAACAGGCTCCATCCAATGTATGCCTTGTTTTAGGCACATAATATATTTAATTGTGTAATTAATTGAAATGTGCATTTACAAAAGATCTTCTATTGTCAACACTCAATATAGTAAATTAAATTTAGGAAAACTCCATTTTTATAGCCACCTGTATTAGGGTATACTCACATGATGTGCCAGTAACATATGTGTAGGTGCATGAATACACTATGGGGCCGATTCTGATTCGGGCCGGAAAACGGACCGCCCGACTCGGTGCGGGATTTCAGTCCGACCGACTCGGACCGGCACCATACGACCCGGGTAGTACGATGAAATGCATGTGAAACCCAACCGACTCGGACGGAATACAAAATGAACGACCGAGCCGGACGGAAACAAGCCATCCGGCCGGAAAATCTGCCGAAACGAACCGACCGACACGCTCCCGCATTGAACCCGAACGAAACGTACCCGCGAACTCCGACCCGCGTAGTACGATGCTGTGCGTGCAAAACACGACCGACTCGCACGGAGCTCAAGCCGTACGACCGACACGCATACAAAACCCAGCCGAAGCAACCCAATACTCCGCGCCCGACTCGTACGCCGCATATGAAATATAGCTGACACACAGTGGGAACGAGTCGGACAACATCGCACCAGACAACAGCAGCGTCCGACTCGGACACAAGAACAACACCTACATGCACCAATAGCACCAAGGAAAAAAGTCAAAAAAAAGGGCCAAACAAGCAACCACTAAGCCAATAAATACTTGGGGGAAATGGAACAAGGACACACCTCCAACTCCACCTACATAAAGGCCACAAATCCCTACCATGATCCTTTGCAAATTCCACTGACCTGCCAGCAAACAACACCATCACACAGCAACCACAGTCACACTCACAGCTCATACATCACACAAGCCACACACCATTACCACACCTACAAATTGCACCCTCACACACACCCAGCTAAACCTACATTCACACACCCCCACTTGCACACACACACACATCAATCACCACCACCACCACCATGCCCCTAAAGAAGAATCCAAAGTTCCTAGATAGTGAATTGGAAGTCATGGTAGATGAGATTCTCAGGGTAGAGCCACAGTTGTTTGGTACATTGGTACAACAGACCCCCATGTCGAAGAAAACCAAAATGTGGGCGAGGATTGTCGACAGGGTGAACGCACAATCACCATGTTTGCGCACAAAGGAAGACATCCAGAACAGGTGGTATGATGTGCGCAGGGAGAGTCCGGGAACTACTTAAAAGGATTACCTCCTCAGCCAGCACACCGGCAGTGGCCCTCCTGCAAAACCAGTATACCTCAGGCCCTGGGAGGATAAGGTGCGGGCCATCCTACCACCAGTGAGCGTATACGGACTAACAGACATCCCAGAGCCTGGTGAGTACACAACTAATATACACAATATGGTGTGACAACACACACACATCACAGTCAAGGGGATAGGCAAACCATGCACCCTTAGCAAATTCACAGCAACCAAAACATATTCATCCCAAGATGTGAATGCTAGTCAGACAAACACAATACCTGCCATCTCATACTGATATCTAACTGTGTCATGACATGTACAAACCTAACAACAAATACAGCAAGGCAGTGGCACAAGTAGAACCAACAAACACTCTCAGATATTTTGACACCACTAGAACACCACCTCACAGGGAAGATCACTGAAAGGAAGGAATTCTGTGTATGCTGGTCAAGTCAGTGTAGCCAATAGCATGATGGGAGTTGGAGTCATAGATATTGCTCAGCCTCACAAGTGGCCCATCAACACCACCCTGAACCATGCACACATCACAGGGAGTGGAAAAGGACTCACAAGATGGCTGACACTGGGAAATGCTGTGGGGAGCACAAGGCCCTGCTGGGAACTGTGCAACAACCAACAGCAGGACTCCACTGACTGACATCCTGAAAGACAACTTGCACTCCCTGCAATGGAAGCACGTTCCATGGTGGGATATCTGGCTGGGTGGGAAGGAGGACTCACAGCTCTGACCATAGTTACCAGCACCTCCCCTCACACACCCCCTCAACACTAACTCCACATAACCCACCTGGGAGAATGCAATGCCTCACATTCTAACTGAAGATCCCACAAAGAACCACCACCCTGGGTCATGCTGTGTGAAGCACAGGGACACTCTTGGGACTTGTAGCCAAACAACCGCAAGGACAACACTCACAGCCATCCTGTCAGCACAGGCACCCCACCCCACAGGGAAGCCGAGTCAAAAGGAAGGAAGGATGGGCATGCTGGGAAGGGGGGTGGAGGCACTAGCATGATGGGAGTGGTAGTCACAGCTCAACATCCCCCACCCACATGGCCCAGCAAGCTACCACTGAAGCATGCACACCTCACAGGGAGTGAAAAGCTACTTCAAAGATGTCTGACACTGGCCTCAGCTGTGGGAGCACAAGGCCCTGCTGGGAACTGGGCACCAACAAACAACACGACCACGTTGTCAGCCATCTTGCCATTGCTGTCACACTCACACACACTGAAGTCCACTCAAAAGGAAGGAAGGATGGGCATGCTGGGAAGGGGGTGGAGGCAATAGCATGATGGGAGTGGTAGTCACAGATATTGCTCACCCTCACAATTGGCCCATCAACACCACCCTGAACCATGCACACATCACAGGGAGTGGAAAAGGACTCACAAGATGGCTGACACTGGGTACTGCTGGGGAAGCACAAGGCCCTGCTGGGAACTGTGCAACAACCAACAGCAGGACACCACTGACTGACATCCTGAAAGACAACTTGCACTCCCTGCAATGGAAGCACGTTCCATGGTGGGATATCTGGCTGGGTGGGAAGGAGGACTCACAGCTCTGACCATAGTTACCAGCACCTCCCCTCACACACCCCCTCAACACTAACTCCACATAACCCACCTGGGAGAATGCAATGCCTCACATTCTAACTGAAGATCCCCCAAAGAACCACCACCCTGGGTCATGCTGTGTGAAGCACAGGGACACTCTTGGGACTTGTAGCCAAACAACCGCAAGGACAACACTCACAGCTGTGAGAAGTTGGCCTGGCATATGCTGTCCACTAATTATAGTGGGCACCTTGCACCAGTCCAAACAACCCCTTATTGGAGATAGGTTAAAGACAACCTTTATTGAAAGCTATCCTAGTGGTAGCTATGGAGAGCAGCCTTCAGGCTAAGTCTTGAAGGAATGTAAAGCAGCTTGTTTTACCAGTCTATAATCTCTTGAGTGACCAAATGAAAGAGGACCACACCAGGTATATATTCAAAATATATGTATTTATTGCTAAACACACCCCTCTAGTCTCTTTATGAGGCTAGAGTTCAAAGTACATAAGTTATAAGTTAGTTATCTACAGTAATAGCACAAATACACGTTTGAGCCCTAGGGCGTACCAAACCATATACCAATAAAGTGGTAAAAGAACCACGACTGAGCTAGACACAAGGCCTAGTGCCTGTAGAAGTGCTGGGACCACAAGCAACCACCCAAGGTAGTGACACAGGGGACCCACGGGGGACGCGTGCAGTGTGAGAACACAGCCGCGAATCGCCGTTGACTTCTATGGGTAAAGTCGCGGTTGGAATTTCAAAGAAAAGGGACACTTAGAGGAGGACTTGGAGCAAACCCCTTTAGAACTGGGTTGTTCTAGAGTCTATACCCACGGGAGCACCGGAGTACTCGAGTTACCTCACCCAGGGAAGCCGGGTGCATAGGTGTCTTTCGGGGTCGGGTTTCGTCGTCGTTTTCAATGGCGATCTGCTGCAAAGTGCTGCTGGCGGCCAAGTCGAAAGTGTTCGGGTGGATCCAAAGGTGGATCGAAGATCTGAAGAACCTGAAAGCAGAGGGGACAGAGTCTGGGTCACTAGCCAGTGACCAGGAAGGCGATGAGCAGATGCCCACCGATGTCGAGTGCTTCAGGTAGGTTGACGGTCGTCTTGACTCTTCAGCCACGAGGTCCAGGAGGCGTCGACGATGACCAGGAGCTGGATTCGAGCTGTCCCACGACGTTTGTCGATTGCAGGGGTGTCGGCAACCGGATTGGACCCAACAAGCCTTGGCAACGGCAAGTCTTGTGGAAATGGAAGAAGGACGAAGGTGCAGACCATCAAGGTCTGTGGGACTCACCCAGTGAGGGTAAGTCAGGGCACGCCTGGAGCAACCAGGGAGCCCAAGCAGAAGAAGATTGGCCTTCGGGAGGGCCTACTAGCCAACGGACTAGCGACCGCAAAGGAGCCTCGAGTGGACGCACTTGGAGCTGGCTCACAGAACACTCGTGGAGTAGAGGCCAGTGATCTTCGGTGCAGTCGAAGCTGGAGGCTGGGGCTACTTGGAGCCCAAAGCACAACTTCGTGGGAGACCCAGAAGAGGATGCACTTGCAAATGCGATCGGTGTCCAGGGGTCACGGTTCCACGTTACCCACAACAGCTACGGGCCTCAGCTTTGCTGGGGACTCAGGGCAGCCTTGGGGAAGTCTGGAAATCCACCTCTGGTGATGCAAAGATTTCAGCGTCCAGCGGGAGCTTCAGCGATGCAGACTGGACAATTGCTTCTTTGGTGCCTGCCAAGCAGGGGAGTCACTCCTTGACCCCAAGGGAGATTCTTCAGTCCTCTAATCTTAAAGTAGAGCGTCAAAGGTCCACGATTCTGTGTCAGAGTTTCGTCCAGGTAAATCTAAAGTCCTAAGGACTGGGGTCCCATACTTATACCAAGTTAGGGGGTTGGACATACTCTGGGGACCCACCTATGGGAGGGTCAGGGCAGAGGGGTGGTTACACCCCTTTCCCTTTGTCCAGTTTCACGCCAGAGCAGGGGCTGGAAGCCCCTGAGCCGGTTTGAACTGGGGTATGCACAGGGACACCAAATGTGCCCCCAGTGCAGGACTTCAAAGCACCAGAGAGTGCTCCCGCCCAGCCCCAATACACACTATCCTGTCTGGGGAGGTGGTTACACCTCCCTGGGACAGGAAACCTATTGTCCAGGCCTCCCCTGCCGGAGTTTCGGTCAGCAGCAGGAGGCCAGACTCGTGTCTGTGGCAGCGGCATCCATTTTGTGATGCCAGGGCTTGGAAAGAAGTTACCGGGCAGGACGGTGTGTACATGTCTCTCCCTCTAGAAGGGTGGAATGCTACCCCCGCCACCAGAACTGGTGGGGGGGTAGTATTCCAAGATGTTTGACACCAAACACGACATGTTTCCGTGCAGCCATCCCAAAGTTAGCATTTAACGCGAGGTTATAATGCGCTTAAGAGTATATGGTCAGGCTGCACTACAAACAGCATCAGAGAAGGGTCTCCAAACGCTGCAAAGGGGCTCTGCTCATGCAGGGGCACCCTCTCACATAGGAACCAAGCACTCTGCCTTCAGGATTGATAAGGCCTGCCATAGGAGTGACTTATAGGTTTATATGTGTGTATCTATGTAGTGATATAGGTAGCCTATATCACAGTAAGGGTGCATGCACCACCTTACCCAGGCTTCAGTAGCAGACCTGTGGTGTCATTTTGGATGGCCTTCCAGGGGTGGCACAATACATGCTGCAGCCCCTGGTAGGCCTCTGAGGTACCTATGCCCTGGGTACATAGTATACCATATACTAGGGACTTATAAGGGCACTACACATTCCAATCAGAGATGTGCCTAAGGCACATGGAAACCATTTTATAGAGGAAGCAGATAGACTGGGGCCCTGAATAGCAGGATCCCAGTCCAACTAAGTCATAAACCAGCAAAACACCAGGAAAAAAGTGGGGGCAACCATATAGTCAGATTCTACCTTCCTACAACAGCCATCCTGTCAGCACAGGCACCCCACCCCACAGGGAAGCAGAGTCAAAAGGAAGGAAGGATGGGCAGGCTGGGAAGGGGGGTGGAGGCAATAGCATGATGGGAGTGGTAGTCACAGCTCAACATCCCCCACCCACATGGCCCAGCAAGCTACCACTGAAGCATGCACACCTCACAGGGAGTGAAAAGCTACTTCAAAGATGTCTGACACTGGCCTCAGCTGTGGGGAGCACAAGGCCCTGCTGCGAACTGGGCACCAACAAACAACACGACCACATTGTCAGCCATCTTGCCATTGCTGTCACACTCACACACACTGAAGTCCACTCAAAAGGAAGGAATGATGGGCATGCTGGGAAGGGGGTGGAGGCAATAGCATGATGGGAGTGGTAGTCACAGATATTGCTCACCCTCACAATTGGCCCATCAACACCACCCTGAACCATGCACACATCACAGGGAGTGGAAAAGGACTCACAAGATGGCTGACACTGGGTACTGCTGGGGGAAGCACAAGGCCCTGCTGGGAACTGTGCAACAACCAACAGCAGGACACCACTGACTGACATCCTGAAAGACAACTTGCACTCCCTGCAATGGAAGCACGGTCCATGGTGGGATATCTGGGCTGGGGGGAGAAGGAGGCCCGGATGGCAACCAAATAGCACCAATGCTGGTCAGGCACACACCTCAACATTCACATTGACATGCCAAGGGTTGGCAGGACAATGTGCTACACTAATATCACTCTCTGACTGTCACAATTTAGGAGACTGCTATGTCCAGGCCCGCATCCAGAGGTACAGTCACAACTGTCAGGTGTTTGAACAATTGATGCCTGTAGAAACATACCATAATATATGTGTCTCTCCCCAAAACAGGTGATGATGGGGACTCAGCAGCAGACCAGGAGGAGTCCCTGTCCCAGGCTCCGGGGGACACTCAGCTCACTGGTGTGGATCAGCCTCTGCACTCCTCGGATGGCGAAGAACTAGCTGGACCCTCCGGTGTCAGTCATCATGCAGCACCAGCAGGACCAACATCTGCATCCCCTGCACTCACCCCTCCAACTACTGCCAACACACAGGCCACCCCTGCCAACACGGACACACCAAGGACCACAGGTGACAACAGCGCAGGGACCCAGGCCCAAACTGGAGCTGCTGACAACGAGCCCACGAACAACACCCAAGTGGGCACATGGTCACCTGTGCGTGCCACCGCAGGTCCCTCACGTGTCGCCAGGGGTGGTGGGAGGGGTGGTAGACACAGGTCGCTCTTTGCAGAGGGGTCGGGACTGCATGATGACCCACAACTGGCACGCATTGCGGATGCGTACCAGACTAGCACCGGAGAGGTCAGCCAGGTATTGGGGATCCTCAAGGACATACAACAGCAGCAGGCTGCCCATCATGCCCGCTTGGACTCCCACATGTCCAGTGTCGAGACACACATGTCACGTGTCGAGACACACATGTCACATGTCGATACACACATGTCTGGTATAGAGTCCAAGTGGGACACATTGGAACAACTAACAGCGGTGCATAGGGACATACTGACATGCCTCCGCCAGATTAGCACCAACATGGCCTCACCTCCCTGTGTGCCCACAACATCTGCTGCTGAAACAACTGCAAATGCCACAGGGAGGGCGGAGGACTCTGGCGGAGAGTCCCCTGCACCGCCGCAGCCTGCACCTGAGGGTCCCCCCAAGAAGAGGGGCCATCCGAGGAGGCCAAACTGAGAGGCCGATGGCCAGCTACATCCCCCAGGAAGCCAACACCTGTTCTGGAACTTTTCCTCTGTGTGCAAACTGCACGCCCTGTCGAAGGCAACCCAACTCGCCCACATGACATGGGGAGCTCTAGTTGTCCAAATTCATCAGATGACTGTGGACTTTACTCTGGACATTTCAGCTACCAAGACTTCAAAATCACATGGGAACTTTGGATTCCAATTTCTATGTACAGCACCCACCATCCTGTGCACCATCCCCACACCTTTTGTAAATAAACTCACCAATACACCATATCTGCCTCTGTTGTGATTCCAACGTGGTGTCTGTCATGGAGATGGTGATCAGAAAGATTACACTGTGCATGCTAACTGCTACAGCAACTCCAACACCGTCATGTCAGTCATGGCGAAGTGACACATATGAGGGAGACACACCACTAGGGCCTCACAACACATACACACCAGGGCCATCAGACTCATCCCCTACACTGATGTTGCCAGGAAATACAGTGCAATGCACAGACACCACACCTATTCACAGTCTGTGTCAACTAGACTACAGGTGCAGTAAGCAAATGTCACTCAGATGTGTGACTACAGACAACGCACATCCCAAAGTGAAGCACAGGTTTATTACACATTTGCAACATGTTGTTTCCACTACAAATGCAAGCTAATCCCACCTGGCTGTGGCCACAAAGTCAAACAATGCAGAAGATAGAAAGTCCAGGGGTGTGTGGCACATCACCTGTAGGTAAACAACTGCTGCCACCTTGGAAGTTGAATCATGGATTCGGGGATCCAAGTTGATCAAACAACTCCGGCAGCACCCTGTGAAGGACAGACATGACACACAGTCAGAACCACTGAAGAACAGCACAGAACGGCAATACTCATGTCTAATACCTGTCACAAGATAACTACACAAAAGCAAGTTAGCAGGTCAACACTGTTGGGCAGTACAGACCACCTGCAAGGACACATTCCTGCACGCATCCAGTCAAGTTGCACATGGCCACACTCAAACAGCACCAGAGCACCACACACACATATCATGCAAATCTAAAGCATTGACATCACAACCCTCTGGATACTCACATTCAGCTGAAGAAGTTGGTGATGAGCTGTGTGCGGACATCACCATCATCATCATCATCATCATCACTGGCATCGTGGCCCAGGCCAGGATCCTCCACAGGTGGCGGATGTTGGTCATCGTCATCCAGGATGAGAGGCAACTCCTTCCGCACTGCCAGGTTGTGTAGCATGCAGCAGACGATGACAATCTTGCACACCTTTGCTGGGGCATATGGGAGGGCTCCTCCTGTCTTGTCCAGGCAGCGGAAGCGGCTCTTCAGGAGACCAAAGGTCCGCTCAATCATCCTCCTCGTCCAACCATGTGCCTCATTGTAGCGCATCTGGGCTGGTGTCACAGGGTTCCTGAGGGGTGTCAGCAACCACGGCATGTTGGGGTATCCCGAGTCACCTACAGACAGACAATTGCACATTAGCCGATTTGGAAAAGTGTGCGGAAAGCAACATAGCAGAACACACACAATGGTACAAAGTCAGTACACACCGACAAGCCAGGCACGCTGGTTCTGCATCTGTGACATCATCCTCGGGATGCGACTACTCCTCATCACGTAGGCATCGTGTGCCGAACCGGGGAAACGGGCACACACATGTGTGATGGTCATATCTGCAAGACATACCACCAGAGCATTTATAGAATGGTAATGTTTACGGTTCCTGTATGCCTGCTCATGTGCCTGTGGTGGTACCAAAGCCACATGTGTTCCATCAATGGAGCCAATGACATGTGGCATCCTCCCCAGGGCATAGAAGTCACTCTTGACGTCAGTGAGTCATTGACGTGGTGGGAAATAGATGTACTGGTTAAGGCATCTCAACATTGCCACCAAAACATCGCGTAGCACACGGCTGAACATAGTCTGTGACATACCACCAGTAGATGCCACAGTGTGTTGAAAGGTACCGGTGGCAAAGAAGTGTAGGGCTGCCATCACCTTCACCTTGGGGGTCAGCGCTGTAGGATACGGCTGGCCAGGCTGCAAATGTGGGTCCAACCGCACTGCCAAATCCTCAATCAGCTGCCTGGTGAAGCGGTACCGTCGGATGCTGTCACGTTCCACCATCGTTGCCAGGTCTGGGAATGGTCTATGGACAGCAGGAGCCCTGCAGTGCAGAGGTGAAGAAAGCAAGATTGCCAGTCACCCCACATATGTTCCATTCATCATACTCAATTTCACATGATACATCATTACCAAACACAAGTACTTGATGTGTCTCGTTCTGTTTGGACATATATGGCACCTACATGGACATCATCTAACATCTCTGTTCAACAAGTGTGGACAACAGGTCCCAGGGTGTGCAATGTGAAACCATTTGGATGTGTCACAGTACCCATTTATTGCTCTCACATTCCACACACATACCACAGTGACATGTCTGGACAGATGCGCCACAGGCATCACGACTCATTGACAGGTAGATTCCCAGGGACCCTGTCTTGCCACATGGACACTGGCATGACATGGCGTATCATGTACACGTCAGAAAAACAAACATGACACCCACAGGTGGTGGACCCTGTAGCCTCTGCAGGACAGACATGGACGTCTGTGACACACACCACAACATCTAAGTAAATGCACAAACAACGTGGATGTGGATACTGTCTCCCATTGTGCACATGGAGTCAGACATGTGAAACTCAACATGCACACAGACTGTGGAGGGACATGACTATTGTGGCAATGGTCCACCCTGTGACGTACATGCCTTCCCACGTGAGCCTGGGGGTATGTGACATGTCATACACATACACAACCTGGAAATGTGGCCATGCCACATGCTCCAAAATGAACATTTGCACATCACAGTGGTCATGTGCACAACACACAAAGGACCCTGTCCCCATGAACACATGCACAGCCTGGGTGTGTCTGCCCCCAAGTGCCACCCCAAAAACAACATGTACACCCCCATACACAGATAAGGTCATGCTACCACACATGCCTTAGATACAGTGTGGACTGGGTGTGATGTAGTAGGTGTGCCCCTGAGTCCCTGGAAAGTATATGTGGCTGGCATAGGTTCACCAGTGACCAGCATGGTGACATATGCGTGTGGCCTGTCCAGGTACGCGTTGTACAGCAATGGTCCGATCGGTGTGCCCGCACAGACCATTGCATTGAATGTGAGCGGGTACGCGTTGTACAGCAATGGTCCGATCGGTGTGCCCGCACGGACCATTGCATTGAATGTGAGCGGGTACGCGTTGTATCGCGGGTACGCGTTGTACAGCAATGGTCCGATCGGTGTGCCCGCACGGACCATTGCATCGAATGTGAGTGGGTACGCGTTGTACAGCAATGGTCTGATCGGTGTGCCCGCACGGACCATTGCATTGAATGTGAGCGGGTATGCGTTGTATCGCGGGTACGCGTTGTTCAGCAATGGTCCGATCGGTGTGCCCGCACGGACCATTGCATTGAATGTGAGCGGATACGCGTTGTACAGCAATGGTCCGATCGGTGTGCCCGCACGGACCATTGCATTGAATGTGAGCGGGTACGCGTTGTATCGTGGGTATGCGTTGTACAGCAATGGTCCGATCGGTGCGCACGCATTGGCTGGGGCCTGGCATGGCAACGGACGCGTTTTTGAAGCTTCAACGAGTCTGATGCAGTGAATTCAGTTGGCCAGCCACAACAATGTTGCAAATTCATGGGTGTCATGAAGTTGAAATTTTTGAAGGATGCTGTGGGCGTGTCTTGGTGCTGCAATTCCATGGATTGGTCAGATTCATAAGATGCATACGACTTGGACCTATCACTTTGGACACATGGCACAGTATCTGCCTCTGCAGCACACATATAATGTTGGCTGTTCCCCTGAGGGCTCACTTGCCTGCACTACATGCTCCAGGACGACATCTGCCACTACACTGCTGCTGTCTCTGCATCCTCTGGCTACTGCAATGGCACGTACTGTGGAGAGAGCCCCAGCCTTAACCCATGAGGAGAACCAGGCCCTGCTGGACAACCTCCTTCTACAGTCAGCAAGCTGTATGGGACACCAGGGGAGCAGGTGAGTGTGCTGTCCACTGCCTTACTAATTGTGCATGTTGTCTGACTAGCAGGATTTACAGTGTGCACACCACTGGCTAGCATGCTCACTGAGTAGTTCTCACCCCCCAAAGTGTGTAGTCACATGCACTGAACAGGTACAGTGGAGTAACAGTGCATTCAAACAAGGTTCACTTCCCATGCAATGATACCATGTAGTAACTGCTGGCAAACTGTCCATAGCCCTCGTTGCACTGCCTGTGTACATCATATGCCCCTGTGATTGAGACATGTATTTCCAACTGTGTGATGCACGGATATGTTGCATGTGTAGTAATGGCCTTTTCACTTTGTCATCCTCACAGGTTGATGCCCATCAGAAGCAGGATATCTGGCTGGCCATCGTCCGGGCAGTCAGATCCGTGGGGGTCTACAAGCGCCGGATCCGCAACTGCCAGAAGAGGTGGCAGGACCTTCGGGGCTGGACCCGGAGGATTGCAAGGGTCCAGCTGAAGCTGTCGCCTCTCCCAGGAGGGGCGGACACCGGACCCTGACCCCCCACATGCTCCAGATCCTGCCGGTGCTGGATGGGCAGCTGAAGGAGGGGGTGAGTCACAGACTGCACTGTGAACTCTGTCTGACATTCTATGTGCCCTCCTGTGGCGTGGTTAAACTTCCCCAGTACATCAGTCTTGTTGTCCAGTACCCATGTCCCTCTATTGTGACATGGCCACTACCCATCTGATAGGCCGGTGTGCTCCTTACGCTCAGGATAATTGTGTCACTCGGGTACAGGGTCCTTGCATTTTGCTTTGCTCAAGGTGGGTGACAGCTTTTGTTCCCGTGATATTGTGTTAGCCTTCATGGGTGGGTCAATTGCTCACACAATGCCTGAGTCGTGCAATGTAGTCTGGGTGTAACTTTGATATGTGATCCACTTGCAGATCAGAATCAACACATGTCCCTGGGGTATTTGCCACACCCCCATGCTGCGGGTGGGTAAAATGTTTGGGCCTCAGGAGTATGTATGTCAAGTGTGTCACACATGCTTAGCCACCTGCCTACTGACCAGGGCTCATCCATCTTGCAGGTGGAGCCGGACAGTCATGCCTACTCCAGGGCATACAATACACTCTGTACTCCCACTCCCGTGTATCAGCTGACATGCTGTGCTTAGCGAAATGTTCCCTCAGGTGTCTGCCTCTGTGTTGTTGTGCTGTGACTACATTGTCGGGACTCCTGTGATGTTTATCGGTTAGGGGTCAGCATGCCATCTGCTATTGGACCATGTGAGACAAGACTTCTGTGACTTATAGGTGTTTGATCACATGACTGTGCAGACAGGTGTATGCCACTGTGACTTTCAGGCAGCTGTTTTTCATTCTCAGCACACTGTGAGGTGCTCATGTTCAGAGAGTTGTGTTTCATGTCCCCCATATGTCCAATTGGTATGACGTGGACAAATAGTAGTTCAGATGATGTGGTTTTTGGGGGATGGACATGTGCACTTGTCAGTTACATTACTTGCCTTCCCCATGTCCTAGGATTGTGACACAGTGCAGACTGTTGTTGGCTGGCTGCCATGGCCATGTGACTGGAGACAGTGATGTATGACTTTGCAGGCATGCCTGTGTCATGGCATTAAACTTCCTAAGAGTGATCCTGCAGGGGAGTGACATGTGCAACATGCACCCCATTGTGTCATTGACTATCCGGACATGGGTGCTTCATGGGGTCTGGTGCTGGTATGCATCACATGCATTTCTATTTAGACTCTGGCCGTCCATTTATCCAGACACCTGCACTGACTCAGTGGCAAGAGATGTGACGTGGGCATGTTCACATACTTCACCGTGTTCTCAGCAATGTCCAACTACTGTGTAGGTGGTGCATGTGTCCACACTGGGGTCTTACCATCAGACAGGAACAAGACAGATGGGTGCAAGGGCAGGAGGAGTGTCTGTTCCATGGTTGACCATCAGACTGACAATTGGCTTCTCCTAATCTGTGTGATGACTTTTGGCAATGTTCTACTAAAGATGCCAGGGCTTGCTCTGTGATGTGCTGTACTTACTGTGGTGTGTGCGGTCAGTGCAGGTGACTGATGTTTGTCTGTTTCCCTAATTGTTTGCAGATACATCCACAGCCACAGGAGGGGACAGCTCCACGGACCAGGAGGAGCAGCGGAGCCAGACTGGGTCAGCGTCCGACGAGTGGTCAGAGGGACCCAGTGGCACGGAGGGCGAGGGAGCCACACCGAGGAGTCCTCAGCACCATCCACCTCAGCTGGGGACCACAGCAGCTCGGAGGATGACTCCCTTGTGGATGCGGGTGTCAGCAGCCACCACACCCCAGCTAGTCTGTCTGACCCCGCCACCACCACCACCGCCCTCCCATTGGCTCCCATTCCTGAGGTCCGTGGAGGCTCCCGTGCTCGGGAGCGTGTCTCCTTCAAGCCAGGCACCGCACCCCTGCCCCTGTGTCCCCTGCTGCCCTGAGTGAGGAGTCTGTGTACCTCCTTCGGCAGCTCCATGTAGGGCAGACAGCAATGCTGACTGTCCTCCATGCACACACCACTCTGTTGACACAGCTGGTGTCGTTCATGGAGGGCATCTCAATGGGTATGTCTGCCCTACAGAGGAGCAATAGGTCCATGGACTCCTCCCTGACGGCAGCAGTGTCCCTCCTCCAACAGTCCCTCACCCCTCCCACCTCTGCCCCATCCACACTTCCTACCACCCTACCTGTCCAAAGCACATGCACACCTGCACAATCACCCAAACACACAGACACGAGCAGCACACACACACCCAAAACCAAGGCACGACGTGCACACAAGCATCCTCAGGGGACTGATTCCACACACACAGGGGATGGTGAACTGACACACACACAGGCAACCACAGTCACTCCGCAATCCTCAAGATCCTCTCCCTCCAAGACCCCTTCCCTTGCATCACCTGCAACCCCACCTACACAGCAGCTCTTCCTCTCTGACCTCGGCCTCTTCCCTCCAATCCCGCTGATCCAGCATACCGGGGAAGAGGAAGTCCACACACAGAGAGGGAGTGCCCCTCGCCCCCGGACACCCTCCCCCAGGCCCAGGCAGAGTGAGCCCCCCACCCGCAAGTCCCCCCGGACCCGGAAGAGCAAGACAATGCCACCGCCCTGCAAGTCACCCACCCAGTCTCTCACCTCCATCCCCCAGGCCACCACTCCACAGGTTCCACCGCCACACCCTGCCCCAGGTTCACCCACACACCGATACCGCATCCCCAAACTGCTCAGGCCCTCCCCCTGCCACTTGCTCTTCCACCCCCAAACCAGACGCTCTGCCTGTATGTGCCACTGGTGTGGAGACCGTGTCCCCCCTCTGTCCTGCCCAGCTCTTCTGCCCCCTTCCACTCCCTTGGAGTCATGCACTGCGGTGGAGTCCACAACAACCCCGTCTGACTCGGGCACTGCATTGGGGACCCAGTCCACTCCATCTGCCCAGCCCACTGCAGTGGTTGCAGCACCAACACCATCGGACTTGAGCCCTGCAGTGGTGCCGCCCCCCATGAGTCAGACACCTCCACTGCACTTGCCGGTGACACTCCTGCACCCACCTCACCTTCCCTGCCTCCTTCTGGCATCCCATGATCCTGTCCCTGCGGTGCCTGGCCTGCCCCTCGTATGCCCCTCCAAGGGGGATGTCCCCTGTCGGTACCTGTGCAGGCAAGCAATTGGTGACAAGTTGTCACACATCACCCTGTTGGGACTGTGTATTTGGACTGGACATTGGCCGTAGTTTATTTTGGACTTTTGATTTCAGTTGCACACTTGCTGAATAAAGCCTCTTTTTGTTTACTTGTGGTTAATCTTTGGAGGTACATGATGTAGATGTGTAGAATCATGCATTTGCTGTTGTAATTGTGTTCAGATCAGGTACATGAAGTTTTGCTGTGATGGGCTCCATGTGGTCCATGGGATATGTGTCCTAATCTAGTCTGGATCTATAGCATCCCTTACTGCAGTCTGAGGGTGTAATGTTCAGCATTTGACACAGGGATGTACGTTTAGCATTTGTAGATTACCATCTTTGTCCTACACTGTTGCACATCTGTTGGGCTTACCACTGTCCAATGTTCCTAGTACCCTGACTGTGTGCCCGTCTCCACTGGACATGCAGTTTTGCACATCAATTTTGGAGGACTCATCTGTGTATACAGTACAACTGGATTGCCACGTGTTTTGGGTGTATGCAGATGACTGACGTGACACTCCCGTACCCAGGCTGATGTGAGCAGAGGCTTCTGTGTGTTGTAGTTGTTGACTCACTGACGGAGTGTCCTGCTGATATGTTTGAGTCGTGCACAGACAAGGTTTGGCACAGCGGACCTTCCACAGGAGTGGAGTGCCCTCATGGCTGTGTGTAATCTGGTGACATTGCGTGTGCCCGTGTTGTGTGTTGTGTGAGCATGTCTGTGCATGTTCCCTTCCCTTTTCATACACAGGCTGTGTCCCTAGGGATGTTCCTGTTTGTGATGCTTGCAGAGTTGGTATGTGTTCATCCAGCATCTTGGACCTGGTTTCTCCGTGTTGTGGGTGCATGGCAAACTGATGTTCATGAGGTTGTCATCCCAAGTTGTCTTTGTTGTCAGGGCTGGGGATGTGGGCAAACGCTGATGGGACACATTCAGGATTCCCCTTGGCACTTGTTGTTTACACAAGTAATGTGATTTTGAGTTTGTGGTAGCTTTCAGTGATTGTGACGCGTTGTGTGTGTGACTGCTGCCACTCCTCAGGGTCAGAGCTGCAATGTTGGAAGTTGTGTACGTGTGTTCTTTGTGTCTCACCTTGGCTTCTTCGTTGGTGTGTGACTATGGCCAGGATCCCATTGTTTGTGGTGGATTTCACATCATGCGCATGTACGGCGTACTGTGCTGTGTGTCATACATAGACGAGTCATGTTGAGTGGGCATGTGTGATGGGTTTCTGCACCTTAGTTCCCCCACCACCCCTGGGATTGTCATGGGTGCATGTGCAAAGTCACCAGTCCATGTGAGCTTCACTGCTGCACATTGGTGGAGATCAGGGTGTGTGGTGTTGAGTGTGCAAATGTGAGTTGTTGCACGGCTAGACCACTACCTCCATATTGGCCTTGGCTGGCAGGCCCTGCTGATTGATTGGAGCATGTGTAGGTGTGATGGTAGTTTGTAGCTGAGGACACATGGCTGTGGTTCACAGTGTGATCAACATCTACCTTTGTCATCACAGTGGAATTGTCATGCAGGCTAGTGTCTGCACAATGTGGGGTCCCTGGGGGTAGTGCTGTGGTGGGTGTGTCTCTTGCTGTGTTAGTTGCTGTTCCTACAAGCTTGTGTGACATGTGTAATTTGGGCTAACAATGCCAGATTGCCCACATAGGGGAATCCAATCCATGAGTTACTTGTGTGTGGCACTGTATACACATCTGTATAATTGGGATTCAGGCCTCCTCATGTGTTGTGTGGTTGCCTGGGGACACTGGCACACACCCCCATCACCAGTTGTGTTTGATATGCAGTGTGAGTCTGCCTGTTTGTGTTAGTGCATTTGCATCACTGCATTGGCATTTCTGTAGTGTGCCATTGGCTGTATGATGTTTGGTGATTTTCCCCTGCTCTCCCTGGGACTCCTGGGTCATCAGTCAGCACAATGATCATGGTTTGTATGTCCCATTGCTGCCATGGTATGGTATTTGTTCACCTGACATCGACAGTCTCCACAGGTTATATACATTTGTGTGTCCATAGGTGCAGATATGTGGGTCAGCATCATGATGGTCACTTCTGTCATTGTGTAATTGGCTCATTGTTGACAATGTGGTCCCCCATGTGTGATGTTTGTATGCACATGGCCAAAACGATGTTTCTGTGACACTGCACTGTTAGCCTCGCCCAATCTATGTTGCAATGGGACACAAGCACTACTATGCCACAGATGTTTTAGTTGTTGTGTGACCAGGATTCATCCATACAGTTTGTCTTTGGCAGCTTTTACCATACCTACACTTACCTTATGATCACCGTGGTGATGGTGCTTTGGGCCCCATTGCCACACTGATCAAAAGGTGCATCAGCCTTGGACCCCACACTTACCTTTTGGTGACTGTGGTGATGGGGCTTTGGGCCCCATTGACACACTGATCAAAAGGTGCATCAGCCTTGGACCCCACACTTACCTTTTGGTGACTGTGGTAATGGTGCTTTAGGCCCCATTGCCACACTGATCAAAAGGTGCATCAGCCTTGGACCCCACACTTACCTTTGGTGACTGTGGTGATGGTGCTTTAGGCCCCATTGCCACACTGATCAAAAGGTGCATCAGCCTTGGACCCCACACTTACCTTTTGGTGACTGTGGTGATGGGGCTTTGGGCCCCATTGCCACACTGATCAAAAGGTGCCTCAGCCTTGGACCCCACACTTACCTTTTGGTGACTGTGGTGATGGTGCTTTAGGCCCCATTGCCACACTGATCAAAAGGTGCATCAGCCATGGACCCCACACTTACCTTTTGGTGACTGTGGTGATGGGGCTTTGGGCCCCATTGCCACAGTGGCCATGGTCGGCTTGTATTGTGGAGGCCACACACTTTTATGTGTCACACATGTGATAGTGGGTCAGATTGTATGTTCATTGTCATGTTTAGTGTTGTAGGCATTTGACATGGACTACACACGCTTGTCATGTTGTTTGGGTGGATGTAATTTTCTGTGATTCCTTATGTGGGAGTATGCTGGTTGTGTCATGCATTACCCGTCCTATGAGTAGGGGTGGTGGTAGTGGCAGGCATCCTGCCCCCCATGAGTGGGGATGGTAGTAGTGATAGGCATCCTGCCCCCCATGAGTGGGGATGGTAGTGGTGGCAGGCATCCAGCTCCCCATGAGTGGGGATGGTAGTAGTGGCAGGCATCCAGCCCCCCATGAGTGGGGATGGTAGTAGTGATAGGCATCCTGCCCCCCATGAGTGGGGATGGTAGTAGTGATAGGCATCCAGCCCCCATGAGTGGGGATGGTAGTAGTGATAGGCATCCAGCACCCCATGAGTGGGGATGGTAGTAGTGATAGGCATCCAGCCCCCCATGAGTGGGGATGGTAGTAGTGATAGGCATCCAGCACCCCATGAGTGGGGATGGTAGTAGTGGCAGGCATCCAGGCCCCCTGGATAGTGGTGGTGGTAGTGGCAGGCATCCATCCCCCTAAGGATGGGGATGGTAGTAGTGACAGGCATCCAGCCCCCCTGGATAGGGGTGGTGGTAGTGGCAGGCATCCATCCCCCTAAGGGTGGGGATGGTAGTAGTGACAGGCATCTAGGCACCCATGATTAGGGTGGTGGTAGTGACAGGCATCCAGGCCCCCTGAGTAGGGGTGGTAGTAGTGGCAGGCATCCAGCCCCTAAGGGTGGGTATGGTAGTAGTGACAGGCATCCAGGCCCCCTGGATAGTGGTGGTGGAAGTGGCAGGCATCCATCCCCTAAGGGTGGGGATGGTAGTAGTGATAGGCATCCTGCCCCCATGAGTGGGGATGGTAGTAGTGATAGGCATCCAGCCCCCCATGAGTGGGGATGGTAGTAGTGATAGGCATCCAGCACCCCATGAGTGGGGATGGTAGTAGTGATAGGCATCCTGCCCCCATGAGTGGGGATGGTAGTAGTGATAGGCATCCTGCCCCCCATGAGTGGGGATGGTAGTAGTGATGGGCATCCAGGCCCCCATGAGTAGGGGTAGTGGTGGTGGCAGGCATCCATCACACCAAGGGTGGGGATGGTAGTAGTGGCAGGCATCCAGCACCCCATGAGTGGGGATGGTAGTAGTGCTAGGCATCCAGCCCCCCATGATTGGGGATGGTAGTAGTGATAGGCATCCAGCACCCCATGAGTGGGGATGGTAGTAGTGGCAGGCATCTCCAGCCCCCCATGAGTGGGGATGGTAGTAGTGGCAGGCATCTCCAGCCCCCCATGAGTGGGGATGGTAGTAGTGATAGGCATCCAGCCCCCATGAGTGGGGATGGTAGTAGTGATAGGCATCCAGCACCCCATGAGTGGGGATGGTAGTAGTGGCAGGCATCCAGCACCCCATGAGTGGGGATGGTAGTAGTGATAGGCATCCAGCCCCCCATGAGTGGGGATGGTAGTAGTGATAGGCATCCAGCACCCCATGAGTGGGGATGGTAGTAGTGGCAGGCATCCAGCCCCCCATGAGTGGGGATGGTAGTAGTGATAGGCATCCAGCCCCCCATGAGTGGGGATGGTAGTAGTGATAGGCATCCAGCACCCCATGAGTGGGGATGGTAGTAGTGATAGGCATCCTGCCCACCATGAGTGGGGATGGTAGTAGTGATAGGCATCCTGCCCCCATGAGTGGGGATGGTAGTAGTGATAGGCATCCAGCCCCCCATGAGTGGGGATGGTAGTAGTGATAGGCATCCAGGCCCCCATGAGTGGGGATGGTAGTAGTGATAGGCATCCAGCCCCCCATGAGTGGGGATGGTAGTAGTGATAGGCATCCTGCCCCCATGAGTGGGGATGGTAGTAGTGATAGGCATCCAGTCCCCCATGAGTGGGGATGGTAGTAGTGATAGGCATCCAGCACCCCATGAGTGGGGATGGTAGTAGTGATAGGCATCCAGCCCCCCATGAGTGGGGATGGTAGTAGTGACAGGCATCCAGGCCCCCCTGAGTAGGGGTGGTGGTGGTGGCAGGCATCGATGGCCCCTATGGGTGTGTACAGCATTGGTGATGCCCATCCCACCCCTATGATTGTGCTGTTGTTAGTGTACGTCATTTGTGCTTCCCTGTGTGTGTGTGACATATTTTGGGGTCCGTGTAGTTAGTTTGTATTGTTGGTGTTTGACTTACCGTCTGCGCCGTACGCGTCCGAATCGGTCCCGGTAATAGATGTAGAGTATAGGTAGAACCTGCGCGATGGGATTCATGGCTGGGTCGTCTCGTTCGGGTTTCGCGTGTCTTCGACTCGTACTCATCGCTGGCTTGTTCGTCTCGTAGCCGTGGATCTTCTTGTGGCACGAATCGGAGCTTAAGTGCGGCTCTCCCGGATGCTGAAACGTGCCGGACGTAGCGACGGGTTCGGCGCGTACGGAAGACGCATCGTACTAGTCTGGCCGGAAGGTGCTGTGTATTTGGGTCCGTGCGGCTCGAATCGGCGTTTGCGGATCCGGCTCGGGCGGGGAACAGGAGCTGGATTGGGTAAGTATGGCTCGCTCGGAATCTGGGCTGTTATGCGCATCGTACTTGTTCGTTCGGTGGGGTATTCGAATCGGTCGGAAAACACGCGTTCGGCTTGGTTTTTTTCCGCACGAATAGTGTTAGGTGTGCTTCCGGCCGACATCGGAATCGGCCCCTATGTGTACAAAATGGCAATACGGTTTTCTACAGATGTAGAAGTGCATCTGTATGCTTAGCCTTACCTTTATGCTCAGCCATGCCATATGTAGACAAGTAGTACCATGAGGAATAACTTGTTTTGTATAGCACTTTGCACCTGTTAAGAACCATTATCCAGTGTAATGGTATTTGATTTATTGATGTCAGAGAGATAGAAGCTGAGATGGCCTTATTACAATCTACAGTTAAATGTTGGTCGTTAATGAAAGCTATAACCTGATGGTCATGAGTGTGAGTCTGCCACATCCAACTCAGCCTTTCCTTCCTCGGAGAGTTGCAAAAGTATAACATTACTTATGCAAATATTGACACCTGTTCTTTATTGGTCTTAAAATGTCGGAAGTGCAGTATGAGGTCTTATATAAAAACAACTAACAGAAACACATATTTATTAAAGTCAGGTTTATTCTATGCTATAAAAACAGTGCTTCATCTAGGATACTAAGTTGGAATCTTACCAACACTTGCACAAATTTTGGATCACAAAAATGACATAAATTCGGTGTACTTTCTAATGCAATTAATGGTTCGTTTTTCACACAGTGGACTAGCTGCTCTCCTAGCCTTAATAGATATAGTAAGGCCTACTTCATATTAGTTCTTTACAATCCATAACAGCTGCTGATTGTGCATCAATTAGGTAGTAATGAAATAAGAGTCTGGGGCATATTAGCAAGACCCACGTTAAATTATCGCCGTTTAGCGGCAGGAAACTGCTGCTAAAGCGGCGATAATGGGCTTGCTAATATGCGTTATAGAATTCCAATAGAAGCCCAGGTTAGATGTGCAGGACATCTAACATGGGCCTCTATTGAATTCCATAACGCATATTAGCAAGCCCATTATCGCCGCTTTAGCGGCAGTTTCTGCCGCTAAACAGCGATAATTTTAACGTGGGTCTTGCTAATATGCCCCTCTATTTCTTGTCTTAAAGTCCTTGCGTATCTTTCTCTCTTTACAGGAACTGGAAGCGGATAAAGATGGTAAGTACAAATATATATATATATTTATATCTACTGCAGTATTGTGTAGTAAGTTGAAAGTAGACTGTTCTAAGGATCTGCAAGCTCACTTCCAGATTTTCCTCTGCCTCGAATATTGTTCTCAGGAAGACTGTACTAACTGCGCAGCAAACTCACTTCCAGTATTATTTGTCTTAAAACATGTGCTCAGCGTTGAATGTACTAACTGCGCAGCAAGCTCCCTTCTGAAATATTCCTCTACCTTGAGGATGGAACTCTCTGCCTTCTCGACTAGTCCAGTAATAACTTCCTTCTGAGGTAGCCTGACTGAGATACGTAACTGGCTCCTCGTGGGTTAATGCTTATGGCTTACTTGGAGCTCTTGCAGTGTTCTTTGAAATTCCAACGTAGCAGCTACCAAACAAAAACTCACCAGAATCTGAGAAAGACGAAGTTCCACATATACCGGGTGACTGGACTCACGATATTTCGCAAAAATGCTACCTTCTCTTTGAATATATATCAGGCAGAGTTGCGATACACTGAAACGCTACTCTCCTGAGGAAACTCTTCAGGAAAACTCATTTGCGAAGGCTAAACGCTGCCTCACACCATAAATTGACAGGTTAAGTGCGCTGCGTGCAAGGGGCGCGAGTGCGAAGACACTATTCTTTATTTTGGGGCCAGACACTAGAGCGCTCACCGGGAACTTAAACAGATGGCAGCCACCATCTTGGAATTCCGCCGTGAACGGTGAGGAGCTAATCTAGAATGCAAATGAAAAAGCCTCTTGGCAATGATACGGTGTCTCTTGTAGAGGCAGTCCCTAAACAGTCTTTTATTCTTACAACCAAAGAATGGCTGATAACAGGCAGATCGAACTCTAAATTGACCAGTCCTGACAGTTCCCCCCACCAAAGCCCCTCCTCCTCCCACCTTAAGCTTCTTGGGATGGGTCTTATGAAATTCTCGAATCAGTCTAGGGGCATGAACATTAGTACTGGGCTCCCAGGACCTCTCCTCAGGACCAAACCCCTTCCAGTCTACTAGGTAAAATAACTTCCCGTTCCTTACTTTAGAATCTAAGATTCGTTTTACTTCGAATTCTTCTTCTGACTGGAACTGAACTGGGGCTGGTGGAAGATCTTTTCTCAAATCTGGTGGATTTCTTTTATCAAGGACAAATGGAACACTGGATGTATTCTTAGCTTAGAGGGGAGTTTAATCTTAACACTGACAGGGTTAACCATCTTCTCTACCTGAAAAGGCCCCAAAATCGAGGTTGGACTTTTCGGTTCCTTTTTAAGCGCATATTGCGAGTGGAGATCCAAACCATATCACCAGACTCATAAACTGGATTCTCTCTCCTCTTTTTGTCAGCCTGCTTCTTAAAGGAACCTTTCGCTTTCACAAGATTATTGGTGGCAATCTGATAGGCCTTTTGCAACTCTCTTACCACTACCTCCACTGCTGGAACTTCACTCTCCTGTTTCCCTACTAACATGTCAGGGTGCCTGCCAGAGTTTAAGAAGAATGGGGAATAACCAGTGGAAGAGTGTACTGCATTATTATAGGCGAACTCAGCAGCCCAAATCAGATTTGGCCAATCCCCTTCCTGATCCATCAGGTAGAGGCGCAGCTATTGCTCCAGATCCTGATTTACCCTCTCGGTTTGCCCATCGGTTTCTGGATGGAAACCAGTTGACAAACGTGAATCGACTCCCAATCTTTTTAAAAAGGCCCTTCAAAAATGTGAAATAAACTGGGGACCCCAATCAGAGAACGCCACTTTTGGAATTCCATGTGCCTTTACTACGTGTTGTGAAAATAGTGTGGCCAACTGTGCAGAGTTGGGGACGGTTTTGAGCGGAACAAAATGACTCATCTTAGAAAAATGGTCTACTATCACCCAAATGGTGGAATACCCTTGACTGGAGGGCAGCTCTACAATGAAGTCCATGGAGACTGTATGCCATGGATAGGGGGCTACGGGCAAAGGCATCAGCAAACCTTGTGGAGCCTGCCTGACGACCTTTCCCTTGACACACTGTTCACAAGATGCCACATACTACCTCACCTGAGCTTCCATATCCGGCCACCAGAATTCTCGTTTTATCAATTCCAAGGTTTTCTTCACTCCTTTGTGCCCAGCCAATTGATTATCATGACAATGCTGAATGACTTTCTTTTGGAAATCTTTGCTTGGAACGTAAAGGCTTCCTTGAAAGTAAAGTTTTCCATCCTTTAACACCCTTCCAGGGCCTTCCTCAATCCATTTTAACCTTTCTTCTTCAGAAAAGGAATTCTTAAGGTTTTCCTCCAGATCCGTGTACTGAATGGTTCCAATGATCTTTTCTGTTGGAATGATCAGTCCCACCTTAGTGAGCTCTTTACTTTCTCCTGCATCGACTTGAGACAAGGCATCCGCCTTTCCATTTTTTGAACCTGACTTGTAGGTTAAAACAAAATTGTAATCTGCAAAGAAAAGTGACCATCTCAATTGTCTGGGGGTAAGTGTTCTAGCTGACTTTAAAAACTGCTAATTTCCATGATCGGTAAAGACTGTAATCTCATGCTTCGCTCCCAATAAATAATGCCTCCATTCTTGAAAGGCATCCTTCACTGCCAACAGTTCCTTATCTGCGATTGCATAGTTGACTTCTGCCGCAGTTTACATTCGGGACCGATAGGCCACCGGATGGAGCTGACCAGTTTTCTTGTGCCTTTGAGACAGGATACCACCGATTGCCAAATTGGAAGCGTCAGCCTCAACAAAGAACGGCTCTTCTGGATCCGGATGCTGCAAAACCGGTGCTGAGGTAAAGGTATCTTTCAGTAACTGAAAAGCCTCTTCAGTCTCAGAATTCCAAACAAACTTCTCCTTCTTCCTCAGTAAACAGGTAAGGGGGCTAACCTTTTCGGAAAATTTGGGAATAAAGCGACTATGAAAATTGGCGAAACCAATAAAACTTTGTATTTATTTTACATTTCGGGGAGAAGGCCAATCCTTTATCGCTCTCACCTTAGAGTCATCCATCGAAACTCCATCTGGAGACAAAATGAAGCCCAAAAACTCCACTCGACTGGTATGAAATACATACTTTTCCAGCTTAACATAGAGTTGATTGTCAAGCAATTTTAAAAAAATCGCTCGCACATGCAAAATATGTTCTTCCAAATTCGCAGAGAAGATAAGGATATCATCGATGTAAATGACTGCGAAGCGATCCAAATACTCCCTGAGAATGTCATTAACGAAATGCTGGAAAGCTGCAGGAGCGTTGCACAGGCCGAACGGCATGACCTGATACTCAAATAGCCCAAATCGGGTACGAAAAGCAGCTTTCCACTCGTCGCCCTCTGCCATCCTCACCAAATGGTAGGCCCTTCTCAAGTCCAGCTTGGTGTATACATTAGTTTCCTTCACCTGATCCAGGAGTTCCGAAATCAAAGGCAGAGGGTAACGGTTCTTCTTGGTGACTAGATTCAAATCTCTATTGTCTATACACATCCTAAGCTTTCCATCCTGCTCAGGGATGAAAAACAAAGGAGAGGAGACAGGGGACTGGTAGGGTTGTATGAATCCGTTTGCAAGGTACTGATCCAAGTATTCCTTCAAATGACGATTTTCCACTTCAGAGAGAGCATAGATTCTGCTGCATGGCAAGGACGCACCGGGTTCCAATTCGATCTTGCAATCGTATTCACAATGCGGGGGCAATTTCTTGGCTTCTTGTTCTTCAAAACCGGATGCCAAATCTTGGTATTCGTTAGGGATCTCTTGAACTTCTAGAGTGCAAATCATGCGGGTCTGAGTAGCTAATAAAGATGGTGGTGAAGGTCGGTGTACCGTGTCACACGAGTGATAACATTGTTCTTTGCAGTATTCCGAATTCAATTCCACAGTCCTCCGAGCCCAATCAATCTTCGGGTTATGTTCGGTGAGCCACGGTAGTCCCTGTATAAACTGAGATTGTGGGGCATCAGTGAGACTGAACCTCAAATAACTTTGATGTTGACCGGGTCCAAACAAGATAATTTCTTCGGTGTCATAAGTAATGGATCCAGAAGATAGGTTGGTTCCATCCACAGCTCGAACCAGCTCAGGTCTGTCTTTCTTCACAAAATGAATTCCGAGAGACTTGGCAAATTTAATATTGCAGAAGTTTCCAGTAGCTCCAGAATCAATCATGACAGAAACCTCCTCCACTTCAGTATCCCCAAATTTGATCAAACTGGAGATAGTCAGATGAGGGGCGGAAGATTGTAGAGTATTCGCGACAAGTTGTGTTTCTGGAGTCGTCTTATCAGAAGCACCCACCAGAGCAACCCCTTTTACTGGTGGTGGCTGTCTTTTACCCAATAATTGTTCTTTGGCTTCTTAGGACACTCTTTGACAAAATGCCAAAAATTCCCACAATACATACACAATTTTCCACTTCTACGTCTTTCTCTTACTTCCTTAGTCAAGGGACCTCGCACTGAACCAATTTGCATAGGCTCTTCTCCAGACGTAGATTCGCTGGTTTTACTGGTGTCGAATTTTATTCTGTCGAATCTTGGAGGCATAGGTCGCAAATCTTTTCGACGCTCACTCTTCCTCTCATTTTGACGTTGATCTATTTGAAGTACCAAATCAATTAATTTGGAAACATCTGTGGGTCTTTTCGGGATTTGGGCCAAACCATCCTTTAATTCATCCTTGAGGCCTCTATCAAAAAATTGCTGCTCTCTTGGCTTCTGGCCAATTGGTTTCGACAATCAATTTGTTGAATTGCGCAAGGTACGCAATCAGCTCTTGATTTCCTTGCTTGAGAACTAGCAGTTCATTATCAGTAGTCTGAGATAGTGTTCGGCGATCAAAAATGCCAAGAAACTCCCTCTTAAATTCCTCGAAGTTATATAAAATTGGATCATTGCAATTTACCAGTGGCATCAACCAGGCTGCTGCATCTCTGCTCAGGTAAGACAGCATGAAGGCAACCTTGGATTGATCCTCCTTAAAAATTATGGCCCTACAAAGGTAATGCAATGAGCACTGTGTGATACAAATTTGAGCCTTATGAGGGTCACCATTGAACCTCTCAGGGGCCGCTAAAGGAATGGTTGGGGAAATTGCGTGAATCACTTGCATAGACAATTCTGCAGTTGAAGGGGACGGGGAAAACTGTTGGGGCTTTTGCCCCTTAACCATTGAATTAACCCTTTCAACTAATTAATCAAAACTCTGACGAAGATAAACTGCTTCCTGACCAGACTTCCTGACTTCATCCCTTAGGGTCTTATTCTCTTCCATAGTTTCACTTAACTTTTTCTGTAACCCCTCTAAGACAGTGGCTAAGGCCTTAATGTCGAAACCTTCCGCCATTCTGCCCAAGTGGAAGTAGTTGTTTCTGGCACTTCAACCTATCAAGTACCACGCACCTTAAGTAACTAGGCTTCCACGGGAGCAGAAGAGCAAGTCCCCAATCCCAGACTCCACTGCCAGTAAATGGTATTCACTCACAGTAAAGAGGGGGAAGGGGGAAATGGCACAACAAGAGAGACTGCCACTGCTGTGTTTTCCTCACTGGATACCCTGCAAGGATTCTCATGAACACCTGTAAATACAAGCACAGGTTTACTACTTCTAACTCAAACGCCCTTTCAATTAAATTCAAACCTCCTCCCAACTGACCAATTACCTTTTTCACACAGTGGACTAGCTGCTCTCCTAGCCTTAATAGATATAGTAAGGCCTACTTCATATTAGTTCTTTACAATCCATAACAGCTGCTGATTGTGCATCAATTAGGTAGTAATGAAATAAGAGTCTATTTCTTGTCTTAAAGTCCTTGCGTATCTTTCTCTCTTTACAGGAACTGGAAGCGGATAAAGATGGTAAGTACAAATATAAATATATTTATATCTACTGCAGTATTGTGTAGTAAGTTGAAAAGTAGACTGTTCTAAGGCGCTGCAAGATCACTTCCAGATTTTCCTCTGCCTCGAATATTGTTCTCAGGAAGACTGTACTAACTGCGCAGCAAACTCACTTCCAGTATTATATGTCTTAAAACTTGTGCTCAGCGTTGAATGTACTAACTGCGCAGCAAGCTCCCTTCTGAAATATTCCTCTACCTTGAGGATGGAACTCTCTGCCTTCTCGACTAGTCCAGTAATAACTTCCTTCTGAGGTAGCCTTGATGTAGCTCAGATTTCATCTGTATTCAGGCATTGCTTTATTTTTTCTTTTCAGACAGACTGGATTTTAAAATGGCACTTCAGGTGCATGCAAAGTGAAAAATATGAAATGAGGCCTGGTCAAAAATGCTTTCAGTCTGAAATGCTTGTGCTGAATTAACTTGTGTTTTTGCAGTGTAGAAAACTCATGATTTCAGTTTCCTTTAGAAGGCTCACTGTGGTCTCTTTAGCTTTGCCCAGCTCCTTTTCCTTGTAATCTACACTCCCTGTTCCTGTCTCAAGAGACTTTGGCTTTGTTGCATATTTAGACAATGCATATTCAGTTCATAACACATCTTCTTATAATGTGTATTAATTAACCAACCATGCACCAACACTACACATGGGGCAAACGCATTTTGCATGAAAAGCTATTTAAAACATTAGAGCATGTTGCTATGAGTATGTATTAACTGTTTGCGCTTTGAAAATTTGCACTAGAGCATGTTTATGCTATGTTGTACATTGCATATTTTGCATGTGGTGCACAGATAATAGAAAAGCTGCTTTAAATTAATAGCTTTTTGCTAGGTAATAATTAATACAGGGTACTAGTATGGGGGAGGTAAACATAATGGGTTTTATTTAATAAATTAATACTCTTTTGTGTTTGTTTTGTTTTTGGCCTACTATAAAATGGCTGCCTGGGAATCCAGCATGGCTGAGAATTGTGCTGAATGAGAGACGCGTGCGCAGAACCAGCTACAATGAACTGCCAAGTGCCTCAAGTGAAGACACATGGGTCAAGGCCACAGTGAACTGTACATTCTTGTTATTGTACCAATGTACCAGTGTTTGTGGGAAAGTATCATTCCTGCGTGCGATGTGAAAGCGAGACGGAAATGGACTGATACACTTTTCCGCATAAATGTTGCAATGTTGTATAATTATTGATGGTGTTACATATGACTGTATTAAGCCTTAACGCTTCCATTGTCAGAACTGGAATGGGTTGGATTTGCAATGAGAACAGGATGATGAGACCCCTATGTCACCTGTGCTAACCAATCACAGTGTGAGTTTCTACTGAAACTGCAACATTATTAGTATAGTCAGCCAAGAATTAGAGTATAAATAATGACCCTTTAGGGGGCGTGTCAGCTTTTTGTCAGCTTTAGCAGCTGTAGCAGCCTTGTCAGCCTTAGGACTAGAAGAGATAGGAGGAGAGAGGAGAGGGAGCAGATGAGACCAGACATCATATGGGTTAGGTACTTGAACGTTGCGGGTGCAGCCTGGGAGGAGATTGCGTCTGAGGAGAGACAGAGGGAGGTGGGGGCCTTTGCTCATATTTTTTTCAGAGAGTCCTTGCACGTCATATTTTTGGCAAGGCAGATCACATTCCTCTGTGGTCTGTGAAGGAGGGGCCTTTTCAGGAGCAGCCTCTCTGTCAGACAATGGAGAGGGAGAGAGACAGATGAACAGACCAGGGCAGAGAGTGCAGCTGATGGAACAGGTTTAGATTTAGATGCTAAAACTCTAAGTTTATGCTTTGACTAACTAACTAGTTTTGAAAAAGATTTATTTGTCTTATGCATTTGTTTCTCTTTATGGGAAATTTTTGCCAATTGTTAATTATTGATTAGCCTTGCAAACTCACTCTTGAATTATATTTTTCTTTAAACTCTTTAAAGAGTTGTGACTGACATAGAATTAGGGTTTTTTCCTCCTTTATGGAGTGCTTTGTAAGCAACCTATAATATGTTTTGTATTAATTCTATTTTTCCTATTTTCAATTCTGTAACCTGATTGATATTTGACTAATGAATAAAGGATCAGAGAACCTTAACTTTTAACTAGAAAATAAAACCCTTTAAAATACTCACAACTCTCTTTATTGGCTTAAATATTAATTGCATTTTTGATTTTTCATGTTTATGTAAAGTCTCCTGAAGGTAATATACGGTGGCAAGGGTCCAACACCTTTACAGCGGTAAACTAGAGGTAAATGAGGTTTTGCATTGAGAAATTACCGAGAAATTACCGCTGGAATAGCCTGACTGAGATACGTAACTGGCCCCTCATAGGTTAATGCTTATGACTTACTTGGAGTTCTTGCGAGTGTTCTTTGAAATTCCAACATAGCAGCTACCAAACAGGAACTCACCAGAATCTGAGAAAGACGAACTCCCACATATACCGGCTACTGGACTCACGATATTTCTCAGAAATGCTGCCTTCACTTTGAATATATATCAGGCAGAGTTGCGATACACTGAAACGCTACTCTCCTGAGGAAACTCTTCAGGAAAACTCATGCGTGAAGGCTAAACGCTGCCTCACGCCATAAATTGACAGTTGAAGTGCGCTGCGTGCAAGGGGCGGGAGCGCGAAGACACTATTCTTTATTTTGGGGCCAGACACTAGAGCGCTCACCTGGAACTTAAACAGATGGCAGCCGCCATCTTGGAATTCCACCGTGAACGGTGAGGAGCTAATCTAGAATGCAAACGGAAAAGCCTCTTGGCAATGATACAGTGTCTCTTGTAGAGGCAGCCCCTAAACAGTCTCTTATTCTTACAACCAAAGAATGGCTGATAACAGGCAGATCGAACTCTAAATTGACCAGTCCTGACACGGCGGTTATCTGCGCGACGATAACAGGATGCAGGCGCTGGCGATGAAGGAGTCGGTGCGAGCGCTGGCATTGGGAAATGCCAATAACTGCACATTTCGGAGCTGCGGTGAAGGCCGGGCAGTGCGTCGTTCACTTCACGAGCGGTGCCCTGGGCCTCGGTGCAGGTCGCGGTGTCACAGTGGCTTCGCTGACAGCATCGGAGACAGGTTTTCTTACTCTTCTTAGGTTTCTTCCAGGTCCTAACAGCAGGAACAATCTCCAGAGGCCAAAAACTGGAATAGGCACCTCCTGGCAGGTCAGAACTCTCAGCAATGGAGTTCAGGGGAGCTGGGGGTGAAGTCTTTGTGTCCCTGCGACTTCAGAACAGGAGGCTAGCACAATCAGGCTCTTGGAGATTCTTCTTCAAGCACGTTCACAGCAAAGTTCCACTCTTTGTCCTTTCCTTGGCAGAATCAGCAACTGCGGCATGCTAGAGGGCCGGCGGACAAGATGGCCACACCCTAGGGAGGCTCCGTTAGCTTGGGAGCAATATCCGGCATAATCCTGCCATACGAGGCATTAAAAACATGCAACAAGTGAAGATATTACAGACGGACACTGCCGACACTTGAATCGGCCCTGTACGGAGTGCGAAAGACCTGCTAAAGAGAAGAAGGATGGACGCCCTGCAGAGAGCCGTGGCTCAGCGCAAGATGGCGGCCTAAGAAAATCTGCCTCTGCGCGAATTGCTACCGCTGCAGCGAGAGCCCTTCCTGCTGCTCAGCCTCTCTAGCGGCCTGCAGTGGTGCGCCCTCCCCTGAAGAAGAGGTGAGGAGGGGCTGCGCCTTGCCAACCGTGCCGTGGGCAGTGTGCGGTGGCCGGTTGTGCCTGTGGCCACGTGACCAAGCCTAGAGCCTCGGCTGGGACCGGTGTAAAGGAGGCGAGGCCCATCGCCTAATCGGACTGCTTTGCGTGCTCCTGCGGCCGCCGGGGTTCGGGAGCCTGCACCGCCTCGAGCCTGCAGCCTGAAGACTCTGTTCACCCATACTTGGAGGCCTGCACCTGCCCGTGCCGCCTTGCAACTGTGCGCGGCCCCCGCTGATTGCAGGGAGGGGGTGCTGCGCGAGTGGGGCGGTGCCGGAGCTGGTGTGCGGCTGCCGGGCGGGCCGGACTATTTGAGGTCGGATATACATGAGGCCAGAGATCCTCTACCGAGGCCTCTATTATTCACCCAGAAGTGCCCTACTGGAACATCCCAACTATTATGAGACATTGTCGGGAGGAGGCATACCGGCACTGTGCTGAGACAAGGTGAGGCACAAGTCTTTGGAGCTAAGGCTGAGCTAGTGGTACCTTTTGCCTGCTGAAGTGCCCCGCAACACTTGGAAGATTGAATGTGAGCTGCCTCACTGTGGAGTCTGAAGTGGAGCTGCATTTGGATATTTCACTACATAAGTATGCTGCGGGTGCTCTGCTAGGGCTGTACACGCTTTAGGCCTGGCATCTGTGTGTGGAGCAGGGAGGCCTGTGCACATGTCCTGCCCCACCTGAAGTGCGCATTGTGCCTGGATTGACACTGTTGCGGCTGCGGCCTGCTCTCTTGCTGTCATGTGGCTGTGGGCAGGGGCTGTTGCTGTCTTTGTGGGGAGCTGCCTGGGCTGGACTTCGATGTGGCACTGCGAGGGGACGTGGTGGATATGACGGCGGTGCTGTTGATGACCCCAAAGCCAGCATTCTGCAAGCTTGATACAGGCAGGATCCGTTGAATACGCCCCACGACCGAACACCTTGGATCAAGCATCGCTGTCCTGATGCTGCGGGAGGTGTGCCACTCTGACCACAGCTGCTGAGCCCCCCCGCAGTGCAAAATACGCTGTGTCTGAAATCTGCCCTTACTACAGGCCCTTGGGAGCTGTTCCTGCTGCGTAGCCGGAGACACCATGGGCCGCAAGGAGGGCAAGCAGTCCAAGCTGCATTTTTCTCGGAAGACCCAGAGGACATGGCATCACAGAGGGAGGAGGGGACCCTCGCCTCCACCTCCTCACAAGTCTCAGACATCAAGTCACTGTTACTGACCATGTGACAAACACTCACGTCAATCGAATCTAAAATAGACACAATGAATATGCGTATGGACGTCATTGCGCAAAAACGAGAAAAGCATGACGGCCGCATTTCCAAAACTGAACAACGCATTTCTCCTATGGAGGACAGCTCCCCGGCCAGCAGCGAAAAAGTCCTAGGTATGGAGAAGTTACTGATAACCCTGGGCGTAGCGGGCGTAGTGCCACTACTCGTATTTCCACGGAGTTTTAAAAAAACGATGCGAGGACCGAGGACCAGGACGGAGAGCGGCCAGGCAGGGGAGGCGGCAGACACCAAATAAGTGCCTTCTTTTACGTTTTTAAAGACTTTGGGAGGCAGGAGGGAGCGGCTAACTCTGCTCCACCACGGAGGCAGAGTTTTTTGCCTACTCCGCATTCGCCATGGAGCGCGGAATAGGCAAATCTCCGCAAACTCCGCTGGCGGAGCGGAGTTACCCGCCCAGAGTTAGTTACTGAAAGTCATCGCCGCAAAAAATGAAGACTTAGAAGCGCGATCGCGCAGGAACAATTTGCGCTTCGTGAGGATACCGGAATCCACCGCCACCGGACGCATGGAGGACTACATTCAAAAACTTTTACTGGACCTCTTCGGGGCAGAAGCCTTTTCCAAGGTCCTGGTGGTTGAGAGAGCTCATCGGTCCTTGGCACCGAAACCACAGCCGGGGGCTCTCCCCTGTCCCATCCTGGCACGCTTACTGAGTTACAAAGACCGGGATACTACATTGCGTCTGGCTAGGGAAAAACAGGATCTGTCATATGATGGAAACATAATTTCGATTTACCCCGACTTTACTCTGGCGGTGCAGGAGGCGCGGAAAAAATTATTTCCAATCAAGAAAAAGCTTCAACTGGCCAGTATACAATATTCCATGCTCTATCCCGCCAGGCTGCGGGTTCTCCATTGTGGTAAGTCACATGTTTTCAACAACCCACAACAAGCCCCACACTTTTTGAAGACTGCCCTGCGGCGCTTGCCCACACCTCGGGACAAAAGTCGAGGCTCTGGAGGGTCTTCTCCATTTTCGGACGAGGAGTAAGGGTAAAATGTTATCAGGAAATAGCTGTTTTGTGTAACTGTTTAGTTAGTATTGATTGCTGAGCTGCACGACGACACACATGGACTTTGGATATATATGGTCCTATGACTGTACATGATGATATGCCAGGCTTATTACCAATTTATATGCGATGCTTGCCTTACAATAATGATCTCCCGTGCTCCCTCACTACTGCGAGGTGAGCTAACAGTCCCTCTGGCATACATCCCCCGTGGGAATGTCCCCCCATGTTTGAGGTAGATTTTGTTTATAATATGTCACCTTTAGCAAAATTTTGTATCTTGTTGGGTGTCTTTTTCGGACTTAACTATGTTGGGAAGGGTGGGTATGTATTCACCTGTGAGGTTGGGTTGCAGGTGTGGGTGGTGGGTGGGGTAAGGTTCCTTGTTCTTAACGGAGATGTAGTGCAATGCATAGTACTGAATGTATATTCTTGATTTCAGTGTCTAGATATCACACTTTATGGACATCAAATGCATTCTCGTCCTCACTGTACTCCCCAAGGGGTGAAGGCCGCTGATGCTCCTGACAAGTCTCCCATAATTCACTGTCTGACATGGAATGTGCTCGGGCTCGGGGACCCTCCTAAGCGTTGGCTGGTACTGGGATATTTAGAAAGGCACAACGCCCAAATAGCTATGATACAAGAGACGCACCTCAACCCACAAGTTCCAGCTACCTTTGGAAGAAAATGGGCAGTACATAGCTGCTTTTCTTCTTTCTCTACATATGCCCGGGGCACGGCTATACTTGTTAGATCAGAGGTGGACTACTATTCAGCAGGTCAACTGCAGGACTCTCAAGGTAGATACAGCATTATGTGGGGTAGGCTTTCTGGTCACACAGTTACACTGGTCGGTTGCTATGCACCCAACATTGACGATCCGGACTTTTTCGCCAATCTTTGGGGGCGCCTCTTGGAAATTGGATCCACGTTCATTATATGGGGAGGTGACTTTAATTTGACATTGGACCCCGGGCTGGACCGTTCCCCTACACATACACATTTACATCCCCAGGCGACCAAACACCTCTCAGACATCAAGATTGATCACCAATTGTTTGATACATGGAGGGTCCTCCATCCTGCTCACAGGGAGGGCACTTTTGTATCCAGCATACATTCCAGCTGGTCACGGCTGGACTTCTGGTTGCTTTCGGCGGGACTAAACCGGTGGCATAGGGAGGTATCGCATCTTGCGTGGACCCTCTCCGATCACTCCCCGGTTCTTTTGAAACTATCCCCACTGGGTGTTACTTCCCCTTATCGGTCATGGAGGCTCCTGCCCACTGCCTTGCTGGACACAGCTTTCTGTGAGGAGACACGTCAGGAGATCATTGAATTCTTTCCGCGCAATATTGATAGCGGTGCGACACTGTCATGTGTGTGGGAGAGCTTTAAAGTTACGATGAGGGGACTGTGCATAGTCAAAGGTGGGGGGATTCTTAAATCTATCTGGGGTACTCTACTCAGAATAGAAATGGATATAAAAAAGACAAAAGAAGCAATTGCATCCTCCCCTGATCGGCTTCCTAATGCAAGACTCAGGGAGCTCCTTACAGAATATGCAGACGAAGCAGAGCGAGAATCCAAGTTCCGCTCGAAATACCATGTGGCCCGGGTTTATGGAGAGGGGGTTCGCCCTGGCAGGGCTCTCGTGCAAGCTCCCAGGACCCCTAGATTTGTCAACCAAGTGCTGAAGGTAATAGATGATAGCGGTAATAGACATACCGATTCTAAAATAATCCTTGAGGTATTTTCCAACTACTATGTGATGCTCTATTGCACTAGGGAAAGTCAAAGTGGCACACCAGATGTAGCATCTTACTTTGGAGACACTGCGCTGGGGTGGATAAGCGACTCTCGCAGAGAGTTTCTATCTGCCGAGTTTGAAGAAGATGAGATACGTGCGGCCATAATGGGTCTGCGTTCGGGCAGGGCCCCTGGGCCCGACGGGTTGCCTGCAGATTTTTATAAATGCTATATCGAACAGCTGGTACCTATACTAAAACAAGTTTTTGAGGAGGCTAGGGAGTTAGACGTCCTCCCGCCATCGATGTGCCAGGCCATGATTATATCGCTACTCAAACCGGGTAAAGAAGCCTCCAACTGCGACGCCTACAGGCCATTATCGTTAATTAACTGCGATACCAAAATTCTGGCCAAGGTCATTGCCAATAGACTATCATTGCTAATGGATGGACAGGTCCTTCCGGACCAGTCGGGCTTTGTGCCGGGGAGGGCCACCTCACATAATTTAAGAACAATCTTTGCACTGTTACACGACATAGACCCGGGTGTCAAAGCAGCAGGAATCTTCTTAGACGCTACAAAAGCGTTTGATTCCCTTGAATGGGGATAAATGTTTGCCATATTGAGTAAGAGGGGGCTCCCCTTGCCTTTCCTGAAGTGGATCAGGCTATTATACACTTAGCCTGAGGCAACGGTTCAGGTTAATGGATTATATTCCGAACCGATCAACATTACGCGGGGCATGCGGCAGGGATGTCTGCTGTCCCCGCTGCTTTTCGCTTTAGCCATTGAACCATTAGCAGCCAAAATCGGACAACATCACAGGGAATACGCCGTCCAATATCCTTCTCGGCAGATTTTGATATCACTATACGCTGATGATATCTCCCTATATCTACGGGATCCCAGCGTCAGCCTCAACCCGATTCTTCGGCGACATTTCGGGTATAAAACTGAACTGGAATAAATCTCAAATATTTCCACTCACTCCCACCACTGTACAATTTACCCCTGATTTGCCGTTGAGTTGGTGTGATCAGAAAATAAAATATCTAGGTGTGGTCATCACCAGAGATAGAGAAACAACCCTCCGAGCCAATTATTGTACAGCGATCGTGACCATTCAATCATGGATAGATAGATGGGTCACATTGCCACTCTCCCTGGCTGGAAGGGTGGCACTAATGAAAATGAACATCTTACCCAAACTTTTGTACCTGTTCGTCAACATCCCGTATAATCCTGGCCATCCCTTTTTTAATACTATCCGATCCTTGCTCATTAAACTCGCATGGGGTGGAAAGCAACCCAGGGTGGGATGGAAAGTCCTGACGCAACCATTCTCTAGAGGGGGTTTTGAGGCTCCGGATATGGAGCTGTATTTCCTTAGAGTGCAGGCCTATTACGCTACTTATTGGCTTCATCCCCCCCTTTCATGCCTGGCTATTGAACATAGGTACATGTGGCCCACGCCTCTAAACTCTTTCTTGGGAAATGCAGTTCCGGGCGAGGGGGTTACTCACTATACTGTTAGCTGCACCAACCTTGCATGGAAGAGATTGTCCAAAATAATGGGGAAATCGGTACTATACTCCCCATTGTTGCCACTCCCGTACTTGCACGTTGCGCCGGTCACCCAGGAAGCCACATGCCGGGAAATGTTCCGGAAGTGAAATCTTACTGTGTGGGGGGGACCTATACCGTGAAGGGCAATTTAAAACCCAGCAGGAGCTGCTAGTGGGGGAAAGGACTACTCCCTTGGAAGTGTTTCTATATATAAGGCTCAAACACGAGATCAGGGCCAACGTCCCTGGCTTCCCAATAGAACCGCCCACACTGGAAGTCCTCCACTCGGCATTGAAAATGTTGGGGCCGGTACATGCTATTTCCCATATTTACCATACTGCGTTGACTGAAAGGCCACAAACGTTGCACGGTGCCAGAGAAGAATGGGATAACGACTTGGGGGACCCACTTACTGATGAGCAATGGGTATACGGTTGCTTGCAAACAGAGGCCATCACTGCAAGCAGCCGACTACGCACAATCCATTTCAAATTCTTGAACAGAAGCTACTATACCCCTACAAAACTGCACAAATTCAAATTGATGGAGGATGATAGCTGCTGGAGATGCCGTTGGGAGGGTGCAGACTTCCTGCACCTCTCATGGCACTGCTTGGTGATAAGCGAATACTGGGGAGAGGTGCTGGAGGCGATATCCAAAATGGTTAGCGCTGTTATTCCATTCACCCCGCTGCTGGCACTCCTGGGATACACAGCTAATATACAACAATCCTGAAGGAAACTCATTGCATTGGGCTTACTATTGGCTAAGCGCAGGCTGGCATGCAGGTGGGGCAGGGGGCGAGCGCCCAAGTTTAAGGAATGGCTCTCCGACTTCATATACTGCAGAGACCAACTAACGACATATGCTGACCTACTGCCGACATCATCCCGCCCTAGAGACATTTGGGGGACATTAATGGAGTACTTAAAGGACACTACTGACTGATGTCGTATATGGCCGTGTATATCTATGCATATATACTGGGGACTGAGCTGCTATATAAGGCGAGATGAGCATGGGGCAGATTAAACCCTCCACACTGCTTTGTGCTCCATGCATTATTATACATAATAGTCAAGGATAGATGTACTCTGTTTGATCCAGTAGAAATCAATACTAACTTACGATTTCGCTTTTACAATATGTGTCATATACTGAAACCTGGGCCTCTGCATAACCAGCAGATGAAGATGTCTATGTATCTTATGATTTGACCTTTTTATTCCTCTTTCAATATGTACTACGCAATGTCTCTCCAATGTTCTTTTTTTTAACTGTATGTTTGATTGAAAATGCCATAAATAAAGTTAAAAAAAAAAAAGAAACAGCAACTGCAGGCCAACCCCACACAGCACACAGCAAAGGGGCAGTACTCCTCAGAGCTCTTCAGCTCTTCTCCTTGGCAAAGGTTCCTCTTGAATCCAGAAGTGATCTAAAGTTCTGGGGTTTAAGATCTACTACTTATACCACATTTTGTCTTTATTCTCTTTGTGCAAGGGTCTCTGAGCCCAGTCCAAACCAGTTCTGTCCTCACTGGTGCAGTATGACCACAAGGGGTGGGGACAGCATTGTGCAAGGGAGAGAGACCCTGTTCAGGTGCAAGGAAATCTCCTCCCACTACTCTAAATGCAGCCAGGCCCCATTCAGCTCAGGTCTGAGTCATCCAGCAAGGGCCAGGCACACCTCAACCCCCCCCAGTGGCGGTCTACAGTGAATGCACATCCCCAGCCTCTGTCACTCCAAAACCAGACAGTCAATACACAAACAAGCAGAGAAACACAGAATGGCTAGACAAGAAAATGCCTACTTTCTAAAAATGGCATTTTCAAACACACAATTTAAAAACCATCTTTACTAAAAGATGTGTTATTACATTCTGAGTTCAGAGAGACTAAACTTTATTTCTCTATCTTGTCCCAATGGTAAGTTATACTTATAAGATGTTACAAAGTATTTCCCATTCTATCCTATGGGACAGATAGCCTTTCAATAGAGAAAAATGAAATTGGCAGTATTTCACTACCAGGACATGTCACACATACCAGTACATGTCATACCTTTCACATACACTGCACCCTGCCCATGGGGTACCTTGGGGCTACCAAAGGGGTGCCTTACATGTAAGAAAAGGGAAGGTTATGGCCTGGCAAGTGGGTGTATTTGCCAGGTCGACATGGCAGTTTAAAACTGCGCACAGACCCTGCAGTGGCAGGTCTAAGATACATTTTCAGGGCTACTCGTGTGGGTGGCGCAATCAGTGCTGCAGGCCAAGTAGTAGCATTTGATTTACAGGCCCTGGCACACTCAGTGCACTTTACTAGAAACTTACCAGTAACTCAAAAAGCCAATCATGGAAACACCAATCCATAAACACAATTTACCCGGAGAGCATATGCACTTTAGCACTGATCAGCAGTGGTAAAGTGCCCAGAGTCCTGAAGCCAACAACAATGTCAGGAAAAAATAGGAGGAAGAAGCAAAACGTTTGAGGTTAACCCTGCAAAAAGGCCAAGTCAAACAGCAGGACAACAACTATTATTTCTGTATTGCATCAAAAGTTTGTAAATCTGCTCCCAAGAACCTGCAAAAATTTAAACTATGAGCAGGTCATCTAACTGGGAAAGCTATTATGTACAAAATAGACACAGAGAGAGAAAAAATGAGAAGGAAGAAGGGAAGTACAGTAAGAGTAGAAAGAAAGCAGGATAGCAAGTGAGGAAGGCCACATATAGAAGGGGAAAAGAGGAGAAGAGAAACTGAGGGAAGTGGAGTTGAGAACAGAGTAAAGGAGGAGTGAAGTGAAGGGAAGAAAGAAGAGAAAAGTAGGACGAGGTGTCCAAATATCTAGGCACAGCAGCACCATTTTATATTGGTTGCATCACAGGTTCACTAGCATCTGCTAACTGTGTGGGCTGTGCAAAAGGATGACTCTTTGGGGCAGATTTACTAACACTTTGCACCAGGTTTGCATCATTAAAGTGACGGAAACCAGTGCCAAGGGTTGTTTTTTTAATTTACTTTTGAGCATAAATCCTGATTGCTATTGAACAATAGCCCTAAAGTAACACAAAGTAGTATTTTGTGCTAGTTTGCATTAGAGTGTGATTTCATGGGTTTTACAACAGTGTTCCAATGCAGCCGTCTATGGATTTTAATGTAATTCCCTTTCTACTAAAAAAAGGTAGACAGAACTATGCACCAAAAATAAATTAACTCTGCACACAAGGCAGACGTACATTTTGACAATGGATTTGTTTTCTCAAAACTTTACCACGTGAGAAAAGTGTTAAATTATCTCAAAGCTTGATATTTTGCACTGAAAGGGTAACCATCCAGTACAACACCAATGCTTGACATCACGCACACGCTCTTGCAATATGGTGCAAGGGTGTGAATTAGCTAATGGCACAATACACAACAGATATGCAGAGGGTCTATAGCAACCGCTAGTTGTAGGGACAGAGTAATCCCCTGAAGGCCTCAAGAAGAACAAAGAAATTCTCTGTTTGTTATGATGAAAACCCTCATTCACCCAAAAAAATGGCATGCCTCATCATCGGTTTCCACCTCATACCACCAACAAACAGGTCAGGTCAGTGGTGTGGGCTACAACTTTCAGTAATTTTTAGAGAGGAGTTCTTGAATGGTTATCGAAGGGATAGCCCTATATATACTGAATGGGGTGGGTGTTGGTTAGCAGAGTGTGGTGAGAAAAAAATCAAGTGAGTTAAAAATGCCTCATAGTGGACCAAATTCTAATTTTAATCACTGTCCCTGATAAGCATTATTAAAAAGGCAAACAAAATTAAACCAAAGGATCAACTTTACCCTTTTTGTGAAAAAGGGGTCAACATGTTTCTGCCATTCCTAATAGACCTACAACGAGGTATATAGCATTCATCAGGACCTTCATTGAAAACGTTATCACCCTGCAAACTGTAATTAGATAAAGGTTACCAGGTCAAAAATAATATTTTTGACTTGGCCAGGATAGTCAGTATCTTAAGAAAACAGAGAGAAAACAAGTAGTAGTAAAAAGCACTCTTCCAAAAACCGATGCATGCATATACTTTTTAGGCATCGGCAGAGCCCGTGGAATTTCACTCCACTGAATTTCGCTGAGATACATAAAACCTTCGCAAGATTCAACAAGGTTCCGCGAATGGGTTGAATTCAAGAATGCCGCACTGCTCATGCTGAATTTTAGCGACGGGAGTTTGTTCAATGCTGTAAAATCAACTTGAACAGCACCATGTGGCATGCCGAGGGTACTGCTTCTTTCTGCTGTTTGAGTAGATTTTCTACACAAGTAGCAGTTCTGCCAACGCAAATGGTCACGACCTACTGCAACCACCACTGTTGAAATCTCACTGGGAGGTGTTCTAGCACCCAAAAATCATGCTAGGCTACACAATTTCTCGCTTTCGCTCGCCATCTTAACATTGGCGGGCGGCATGCGAGAAAAAACTCTGCCACACGGCCGTTGGCTAGTTTTGCAGGAACACTTAACGTTCCAAGCGGACTGTGGAGTGGGCAAAACTTTGCGAACTATGCCAGAGGAGCGAAGTTTATCGCCCATCCCTAATCCTAGTCAGGCTAACCAAATTAGTGCGACCATAAACCCCAAATTGTGAAGTCTTAAATGGCAGCATCTTATAAGCAAACATAGAAGGATCGTCAAAAACTCACCCACTATATCTGGGTATAATCGACTCAACTCGCCCACATGTATGGACAGATATGATCAGGGCTTAAAAACATAATGCCTCATGTAAGTATGTCTTGGCTCCAGAAAAAAAAAAAGTGGTGCACAGAGATACATTCAAATAGCTGTGGGACCATGTTCCTGCATAATCCTCATCTGCCTTTGCAGAGTCACTCAAAAACACCTACGCACACAACACAATCACCTGCGAAAGATTCCTCACGTATACCTTTGAGTTGGTGAGGGATTTGGTTATAAAAAACAGAGAATGTATTCCTTTGTTCTCCTTAAGGTCTGTGGAGGATTAGTGTGTCCCTACAACTAGTGCTTCTTATAGACCTTCTCCGTATCTGTTGTGTATAATGTTATGGTCAGGAGAAACACAGCTGGGGACTCTAAACACTCCCAGTTCAGTCCTTTTTGCGTGTGATCATTGGCACATGGCAGCCTAAAGTGTGCTGGGAGAGAGGAAAACAGCACGATATCTTAGTAGGTGTGGCACTGTCCTGCTCTCTCCCTCTCATGCAATGCAGTGCCACCACTGTGGATGCTGCTCTACATGAAAAGTTAGTGAATCTGAACCTTCATCTATCTGTTTCTTGAAGAATGATTTAGGGAGGCAGATGTAAATTTGGTGGGACATGGCTCCTCTAGGCCCCTTTTTCTACGTTCTTGGAATAGACATTTCATTACATTTTGAGAAATCACAGTTTTTGCCACCCAGTATTCTAAATATGGGGAGACACCTATTGGTCATGCTCTGATTCAGCTAGAATGATGAGAGGCTTCAGGCCATTCATCATGAAGACTTCAAATAGACACTAAAATATTTATAAGGGCTTATATTCCTATTGGATTTTCTTTTTACAATACTTTAATTTATATGGTATATGATTGGAGATGAAAAGTCTATCATGCCATTGTTTCAGGCTCCCCGGTTCAAAACAGAATACTCAAAACAACTTGTATGAGAAAATCCTACCAAGATTAAATCAGAAATTATTAATACAAGAAAATTAGATGATGGTAAATAGAGAATCCCATGATAATATAATCAAATTAAAGGTTAAAAGGCTAACATTGGTAGCACTGCAACAGAGTAGATATTCATTAAATATGAAGAAGTTGAAAGCAAATGGTCCTCCTTAGCCTGGAAGATCAAAATTAATGATATTAAGAACAGCGCCTTGAGACCCTCACGGGTGAGTAGCGCGCTTTATAAACCCCTGATTGATTGATTGATTGATAGGATTCCAGTTTATGAAACCACTATGCAGTCAAAAACCCTCCAATTATGAAATTCACAGTGTTTACAATGGCAAAATGGTGGTTACTATGTACTAAACCACTTTTATGATTTACAAAAGGAGGTTTACAAATCATTCAAATCACAATGAGGATGTTGTAAAAATTGGGTTATTAGTTTTAGGGAGGGTGGTAAGTACCCACCTCAAGTAATATTCACACTCCTTGTCAGTATAAACCCTCAAAATCACTAAATTGACCTGAGCTCAAATACCTGGTAGCTATGACACACAGCACATGGGCTTAACATAGGGCAAAGTGTAAAGAATTTATGCAGTATCAAAACACTAATAAAGTCAAAATGCAAAACAAAACAAATCCCAAAATGAATTTGAAAAAAGGTGGAAAATTGAATAAACCAAATGCCACACAAACAACAAAAATTGAATAAGGGGAACAGGAGATACATATTTTTAAGTAAAAATAGCGCAGAGTCACAAAGTGCCAATAATATTCAAATGTGGTGGTAGACCGGGGTCTAGGTGAAATTTTGAGCTGACCGCTACGGAGAGCGGAGTGGGTACACCAACCAGGTTCTGGTCAAATATTTGACCTTCTGACGTTAGTCTTTTAAGTCCCCAACTTCAACAAGAGTACACTTCTAAAGTTCCCAGGACTCCTACTTTTAAATACAAAGCACCCTGTCTTATGTGCAAAAAGGCCTACTTAAGGAAGACATAAATATTTAAAAGGAAGGTTTGGGCCCATCGAAAGGGGTTATGTTGGCATGTCGACTTTGCTGTTAAAACCTGAACAGCCAGGCTACTGATGGAAGGCCTCCAGTCATGTTTACATTGTTAATGTAGTGAATGGCACAATGGATACTGCAGTCCCCTTGTGATATTTTAATTATGCCTTTGTTCCCTCTACTAGGGACTTATGGCTTCTGTAAATGAACAGAATGAAAGGTTTCATTTTGTCATAAAGATTACACTTAATGCTGTAGAAAGGTAAAGTAATTATGCATTTTCTATAAATTTTCAAATATTATCCCTGTCTGAAAAAATATGGCATGCAAAGTGAAATATGCACATGCAATAGCAGCAGCAGTCTATCAGACATTATTCTACTGTAGCTTCACTGCAAAGTTCTAATGAATAACTAGAGTGCTAACATTGTATATTCAAGGAAAAAGGGAGGAATTCTTAAACACTATTTACTGGAATAGATGCTGATGAATTTAAAGGCTCTTCTAATGGGTGTGCTGAAGTCAATGAACACTGGGATATTCATGCAAAAAAGAAAACAAATGGTTTTAAAAATGTCAGGGAGAGTATATGTTTTAGTCATTTACGGCATAAAAAAATGTAAAGAGGCTAACAATAGCCCCTATAAAATCTTCCATTTAAATGCTTGAGAGGAGATTGGTTTATTGTGCTTCAATGGGTAGTGAGATACTTTGAATGAGTTGCTGTTTCAACATGTAATTTAATTTTTCATTTTAGTTTTTCTCATTTTCCGTTGTCATTGGTTGCATCTGCCTGCAAGAATGTGCTTGAAAAGAGTAAACAACCAGCCTTCTGCAACAGAACATAAATGATTCCAACGTGGTGTTCTCCTGGAGCAGGTGCATCCTGTGAGTTGGTGAACATCCTAGAATCTTTATTAGAATTAGAACTCTGCGATTCTCAAAGGCAACTGGTATGGGAAATAGAAGGTGTTGTAGTATGTGTGTTGGTAATTTAATGAGACTTGTCTTAAATACTATCTATTGATTGTCTTGGTAGATATTAACCGGGTAGGAGCCAATCACAATTCAGAATTTTTGCTAGTATATAGGGGTCTGATTTACAATTGTATGTATCAATGAATTATGAACTTGCTCTGGCAGATCATTGAAAAGTTGTTGACTACACAATGGGGTTAGTAATTTAAGTACATGTCTTTGGTTGTGCTGGAACATCATAGACTAGAAGTAAGGAAAAAGACTTCTTGAAAATCAAGTAACTGAAAATAGAATTTATGACATACTGAGGAAAACACAAAGTAAATTATTGCCAGGTTGTGATGGTTGTTGGACAGAAATTTACGCATTTATCAAGAGATGGTGGATCCAAAAAGAAGGAAAGTGGGAAAGATGTGTTTATAATTCCGATCAGATCTGATATGCTAATTTACATAATAAATTAGCTTGTTTTGAAACATTCTTTCCACAAGGATAAATCAGTATGCTGCAACAAAAAAAGAGATGCAGAATTTTTTTTTCTCAAGTGCAAAGAAACTTGGGGACTAATTTATGAGTTTTTCCAGGAGGGTAGCACTGCAGGCCTTTCTGCAGCGCTGCCCTACGTCAAAAGAAAAGGGCAAGAATGTTCTGTATCTATGAGATATGCTGCATTCCTGTCCTTTTCCCCTGCACTGGCGCACAATGGGCTGCCGTGCGCAAACGCAGGCACCTTTGCCCCATGGTGCAAGGCTGCCTGCATTGTGGAGATAATTGCGCAGGAAGGCAAGCCTTCCTGCACAAAAACAATTGCAAGAGGCATTTTCCTCTTTCTATGTGTGCTGCAGAATGCAGCACACATAGAAAAAGGACAAAACAAAGAGAAATACAAATATTTCTCCTTGTTGTGCCTCCCTTAAGCCTCTCTTGGGGCGATGTAAGCTTTTGGCGCTGCCTCAGAGTTACAATTCTCATAAATCTGGGGCAGTGTCAAAAAGCCATGGATGTTGCTGGGAATGCCCCCAGCAACACTCATTGCACTCCTCTCTAAAGCAGAAAATTGCATTAAAGAGAACGACATTTACAAGGCAGCATTAAGCCGAATAAAGTTGCTTAGTGCTGCCTGGTAATTATGGAGCAGCTTCCTGCGCCACTGGAGCATTACAAAAAGTGACGCACCGGCGGTGCGAGGGACTTATAAATAAGCTCCTGAATTTACAGTCCAAGTAATAAAGCTCCAGAAATTTCCACCTGGTCTTGTGAAAAGCAGTTCTTTATTAATTGTTTCTTCATGATGAAACATCCAAGGCAGCCAAAGCGTTTTAGTCATACAAGAGCTTCATCAGTTCAGTAATGTACAGAATTACAAAATATTAGAAAAACAATAATAACATTAAAATCACAACATGCACTGTTAACATCACTCCTACAGAACCATATAAAAAATGGTCTGATAAACAAATTAGCAGGATGAACCAATATAAGATCAGACAGAGTACCCATAGAGGAGATATCATTCCCATTTTTTTCCAACATGTATGCTATTTCATATCATTAAATACATGTAATGTTCATCAACCCAACACCAAGCAAGTTTGAAAGGTTGCTTTTCCAGGTTAAATTCATCTTCAAAATAAAATTAGGCACATTTGGTCTTAACTAGTTCAATCACTTTTTAATCAACTGAGAACAGATTTAATAAAACTTACAATGACTGAATTTCACATGGCTTTTTCCTTTATACCACATTACGTTACAATATTTCTTTAAAAAGCACAATCAGTATGGTGTTTACCTTATAATGTACACATATTATAATGTCACATGTCTGAAGTCATATGCAACTGATTCCGAAATGGGTGATTGAGCATATTCTCACAAAAAGGTGTCCTCAGTATGCCACGGTGCAATGAATAAAAAGATGTGGAAAATCTAAAGTACAAACAATACACAAATTTGTAAACATTCCAGAGAAATATTCCTAAATCGACACCCAATATGCTGCATAGTCTATTCACACCCTCGCTTTATACATCATACAAAGGGCAGATCTAAAGCATAACAATTCCAAAGTATGAATACATCTCCAGTGTGAATAAAAAAAGGAATCAATTGACAGAAAAGTAGTTCTAAAATGATAAACTTCTCATGCTTCTATGCAAAGTTTTGCCCATTATTTATATTTGTCAAGTGCCACGAACAAAAAACACAGTCAAAACAAACAAGAGTTATCATGGAACAATCCTAAGATGTTGGCATTTGGATGTGTGAAGCCTTACTCATAAATACAAACAAAAATACCACAATGAAAGCGAAACCACAGTCATAACAAGATGAAATTCACATACCCATGTACGGTGTCTGGCCCATGAGGCTTTGTATTGAAGTGTAAAAGAGGTGCACCATTGTTCATTACCTCTTTTAAAAGTCCAGTGACCGATCAAAAACAGTTTTATTTTCCGCCCAAAGCGTACACATTAAAACTAACAACAAAGCACCATCTTATAAGGTTTTTAGTTTTAATAAATGTTTTTAGTTCTAATGAAGTTTGTAGCTTTCCTGAATCGGCAAAGTAACTTCCTTCTGAAATTCACATCATTGACAAGCACCTCCAACTATTCGCCAAAGACAGAGCCATCTTAAAGCAATTGAGAAGTGCCACAATATCCTTTTGAATAAAGCCTAATTAAGGTATCCTTTCGTATTAAGCCCTTGAGATTTCCATAGGATTTCGTTTTACTCTTTTTATAAACTTGTCTCATGGGATACCCAGTTTTCTTATCAATTAGCTCAAGGTATTAATGAGCGTCTTGTTCTGGATAGAAAAAATCATGCAGTTCTTAAATGTTCGTGACTTCTACCTCCACACTGGGCACCATCTTGCAATATCAACTGGTGCCCACTTGAATGTATTGGGATGCCATAATAATCATTTCCTAATTTTATTATCAAATAGCTCAAAACAGTGATAAGCATCTTGTCCTTGACAGAAAACCTCATGCTATCGTTGTTAAGTGTTCATGACTTCTACCTCCACACTGGGTGCCATATTGTAATATCAACTGGTGCCCATTTGAATGTATTATGATGCCATAATAGCATTCATATAGTAAAAAAACAATGTTTGACAGTATAAACTTTAATCCAAACTATTGTTCTTGATTTTTTTTTACAACGACCAGCCAGTTTTCATATTTAGAACAGCAGACAATCATTTACTGTCTATGTCGATCCCATACACCAGACATATAGTTATCCAATGCACAGGCTTTAAGCAAGCTACAATCTACAGCAAAGATCTACAATAACAATTGAATTACATGAATTTCCAGACACAGAAAGGATGAAACATAATACCCTTATTCTAAAAAGTAATGTAAGTCTTTGTCTAAATTAAACCCCTGTTTGACTGCTCTTAGACTTCACACCCATTTAGCTTCAAGTTGCCTCAAGTGAAGAACCGTATCCCCACTTCTTGGGTCTGCTCTAGCAATATCAATACCATAAAAACCAGAATTAACCTAAATGCCATTACATATACATGTGTGTTACCAGAGGATAGGTTGCATCATTATTCAGACATGCTCTCTGGTGTTCCTGTATCTGCACTCTTAACTGTGATGTAGTGCTTCCCACAGAGCTGTTTTCACATTTGCATTTATTCACATATACAACATGACCCATCTTGAAATAATCTTGTAATGTAATGTAGTGCTTTTTAATGTGCTGAAGCAAAGGAACAAGCCATGCTAAATTAGGTCATTGTAAGTTTTATGAAATCTGTTCTCAATTGATTAAAATCTGGTTGAACTAGTTAGGCCCAAATGCTCGTAATTGCATTTTGAATAAGAATTGAATCTGGAAAAGCATGCTTTCGTACTTGCTTGGTGAGGGGTTGGTGAACATTACGTGTATTTAATGATATGAAATTGTGCACTTGTCGAAGAAAATTTGGCAATTGTGTTTCCTCTATGGGTTCTCTGTCTGATCTTATATTGTTTCTACCTACTGACTTGTATAGGCCCTTTTTATATGGTTCTGTAGGAGAGATATCAACAGTCAGGTTGTGATTTTAATATGTAATAATTTTTTTAAAATATTTTGTAATTCTGTGCATTACAGCCCTGATGACTCTCTTGTTTGAGTGACACGTGTTGGCTGTCTTGGCTGTTTTCTCATGAAGAGACAATTAATAAATAACTGCTTTTAACAGCACCAGCTGGACATTTGTGGAGCTCTACTACTTGGACTGCAAACAAATTTTCTTTGAATGTAATTGGAAAAATCATTGCTTCAAATGGTCTTTCCAAATGGAGAATCTCTTTACCCCTATCCCTGACAAAGTTTCTGTTGTTTCTTTTGCCTTACCATCCTGCAAAGAGGTTTACACCTGTGCAAGGCAGTAGTAAACCTCTGAACATTTTAGTTGGATGTGTCAGGGAGAACTTTGAGAATAACCACTAGCTCTTAAAATTATGTGTGTTCCAAAGGTTTCCAGGGACATTTTCCCTGAAATGTCTACTCACCACCAATTGAGTGGGTTTCCCTCTCATGCAACATTCTGCATTTTGGGGTAATACATGAGTTAAAGACTGTGAAACTGGGACATATTGTCCACCTGAACAGAGTGAAGGTTTATTTTGTAAATGCTGTTAGTAACCGGAAATGGAAGCAGATGTATGTTAAAGCACTTTCAGTATTAAAGCGGTCAATTGAGTCTCCATAAGATGAGCATTCCAGGTGTGCTGAACTTTAAGAAGACATTTTATATCTAAACATCAGAGCCCAGGCATTAAACAAAAAACACTGCTTGTTGATGTCACTTAGGGAACATTTACCCAGTTTAGAGGCTTTCCTAACTGATTTTGAACACAAACTTGTTAGGAGTGGGAAAAAAACAAGATCCTGGGTAATGGTGGGAACGAATGATATCCTCCACACCTTCAAAGCACACTATGCTCAATTGTATATAAGCACCACTGTAATGAACCTAAGCAACATTGAACAATACCTACATAGCATAGCACTAGCATGGATAGAGAGTGGGATACATACTTACCTGTAGGAACCAATCAGTGCACTAGAAATCATCCCTGCAATTGAAGGCATGCCAAGTGGCAAAGTTCCAGGTTCTGATGGATTCATGTCTAAGTTCTACAAAGAATTCAAAGCAATACTGTTGGTGCATCTGGCTGACATGTTTCAAGAGTCAGTGGAGCAAGGCACCCTCCCGTAGCACCCGGGAAGCAATCATAACTGCCCTTTTAAGCCCAGGGAAGGACAAAAGGATTTGTAAATCATACCGCCTACTATGCTTTTAAACACTAATAAAATTTTAGCTTGAATAATAACGAATAGACTAAACCCTCTTCTGAAAGGTCTAGTCTTGCCAGAACAATGAGGCTTTATCCCAGGGCAGTCAATAGTGAATGTCGAACAATCTCAGAACCTTCTTTGCCCTCACTTACCAAAATAATTAGAATTAGAAGCGGCTTCCGTCTTTTTCAACATGGAGCGTTCAATCAGCTCTCTGGAATGGACATTTTTGTTTGCTGTTCTAGGTTGAGTGGGTATTACCAATAAAATACTGTGTCTAATACAACTACTTTACACTATTCCTTTTGCCCGAGTCCACCTAAATGGCTACACGTCTGACACTTTTCGGATCCAAGGTACTTTTCGGATCCAAGCACTCTTCTTTGCCCTTTCACTTGAACTACTTGAAGCATGGCTTTTAGTAGAACACTACCATAGAGGCATCACTCTCTGTGGAAAGCAAATACTGCTGTCAATGTATGCTTATGACATCATGTCATTTATTAAGAACTATGAGGTCAATCTTACACCCATCCTCAGAGCAGTGATCTGTTACGGAGGACTCACAGGGATACAAATAAACTGGGGAAAGTCTGATATAATGTGACTAACCAGCACCATCAAAGAGTTGTGTCAGGTATACCGGCTTAGCTGGAATGCAGGACGATTGTGCGTATACAAATTTAGACCCCAGGAGAAACCGTAGCAAATGTGTTAGTTGATCTGGTCTAAGGCCAAATAAGCCTACCTCAACTAGTCCTACTCACCCACACTAAATCTAGCACAAAACTCTGCCATTACACCAACACTAAAACCTAAAATTGTTGGCAGCTTATACAGAGTAGGAATAATGCAGGTTGGCCAGCTATTCAATGCCGAGACTTTCTTGTCCCTGAATCAATTCAGGGGAAAGGAGCAGAATACCACCATTGACATTTTCACATGTTATAGAGTAAGGCACGCAGTTTCAAAACTCTGGATATCATACCCTTCGGAACCCCCAGAATTTCTCCCTGTCTCAAGTGCTTGCAATACTAGTCTCACAAGGTTTGATTTCTAAGCTATTTAGATTACCTATGGATAGCCTCTAAAAAACTAGTAATCCAGTGTTAGGCAAGTGGGCACATGACCTTGGTGAAGATATCTATGATGCTGACTGGAGTTACTGCTGTACACAATCAAACTCACCTCTATAAATCACGGACACAAATAACTTCAGTTTAAATTTATAAATAGAATACACCATTCCCCTACACTCCTTCACACTATTGACCTCAACATTTTGGCTTTCTGCATCTATCGCTCCACCGAGCTGGCTGGCTTTTTCTACTTGGCCTGGGATTGTCTAGCAATATGTTTATGCTGGATGGAGATTGCTGGAATAATAGGTAAGATCACAGAGGCTGAGATAGACTGTACCCCAAGACTCATACAGCTAGCCTATGTAAAACCTCTCACGAAACCTATTAGATTAACAACAGCCATTTTGATATCACTGGCCAAACAGCGACTATTACTCACATGAGTGAAGGGACCCATCCCAACCATAAAAGAGTGGCTCAAAGACTCTGCATTTTGCTGTGAACCTACAGGCCTCACAGGCTTGTCCCAAAGACATCTGGGGACCCCTGAAAAGATATTTGAATAATATCACACCATAGGCATATTGTATGCTCATGACATCTTGCCTTACAGCATAGCATGTAAAACAGAACTTAAATGTCTGATCTACTAAGCCACTTGTAAAGTGTATTTACCACACCATAACAAAAACTTTTTATTTAAAGTCATTTCATAAGTTTATGGATCTTTTTTACAGAGTTTAAATATATTTGTCAAGGATATTATTTTGGAATCTATACAGTTCAAACCAAGGTAATGGTATTTAGCAAAAGATGAGCAGTTTGGACACAGTGTTCAATTACTTTTTTTTTTTTTTTAGGAATTAAATATTTTAACCATTGTTATAATCATAACTATAACAAATACATACCCTTTTGTTGTTTTGATGTGAACTATTGCCACAGGGCTCCATTTTAAACATACAAAAAGCTGATATGTGTAATTGGATTACATGGCTCTAAATGAAGAAAAGTATGCCTGGCTTGCCCAGCTTTCTTTTCTTCCATGACTAGGATTTAAAATTATAGTAACATGTATCAAACAGAGGTAAGTTCACAGTGGCATGTGAAATAACTTTCAAAAATAAATTGCTATCAAACATACTTTAAAAATAGTTTCTAGAAAATAATATAGTAATATAAAAGTATATGTTCCTCTTAGTGGCTATGTTTTCTCTTTTACAGTTTAGCTCCATAAATATCTAAGCTAACATGAACATCCAGTGATTTTTTTAAAAAATAATTTGAAAACAAGAGTTTAAATAGGTCCTACAGAAATGCCCAAAATGTGATCTCCCATTAGATACAACTGCCAGATTTTAAAAAGTATCACAGGGCACATTTTGTTTAATCATTGTGTAACATTTGAATAAATTGTATTATATATGGGAATTTATATAACACTCCACATTGAGTTGCATTGAAAAGGCTACTTAAGAGTGTGTGGGTTGCCACACTTATCATGGCCTATATGGAATCAAAGTCTATTGGAAAATGCCACAGAATGTGGTGAGGGTTTTCCCAAAACACCTTGTGGAAAGCTTTTATGAGACCTCCTCAATTTTAGGTGTCATTTATTTACAGCACCATTAAGGAAACTTCATTCCATCAGATGGACCCCATCAGGAAATCCAAATATTTTACAGAAATTACTTTATTCTATTTTGGTGATTTTAACATTCCCATTGAGGTCTATCACATATTTTTACCATTTGAAGATGAACAATTCAGGATTTGATAACCTCTGAAACATTGCTTTTAGTGTATTATTATGATCAAAGTATAATCCCAAATTTTTACCTGCTGCGGAGGTCGAGCAAGAACTTATATGGTTTTACAACTCAGAAAGTAGTGCTGCACCACTAAACATAGCCCATGTCTTTGAGCTATTGGTTGCCAACATGCTTTTTACATGCAGCAGTGGAAAGGCTTGTGATGTGGGCTCGTGTTATGGGTCTGCGCCATGTTATTATTGCATGCCATTTTAGTTCCAAGAATGCTTGGAGTGATTCAATGGGGCGGTTGGAGGATTGCACTTTATTAGAAGGACCGTGTTCCCCTTTGCTCTGTACCTTAGAAATAAAGTGCAATTTTCAAGTATGACTTGGTATTGGTGTACCTCTACAATTTGAGGATGAGGGTTCTAAGGTACAGCTGAACCAATTGCGCCTGATTGGACTACTTTGCCTAAGATTGGGCTGCTTTGTTATGTTAGTCGGTACTGGACTGAAAGAGGACACATCCCAAAGTGCATAAGGTCAGGAATGTCCCTATAGCAGTAAGGAAGGGGGACTCTGAAGAACTGGTGAAACTCTAACTAAGCCATCAGGAAGGAGCTACAAGTTGCAGGGAGCACAGCAACCGCAGGTGGGGCAAATTTAGCTTTTTAGAGGCTCACTGCTACTCTGGAGCTCCCGACACGTGAGCCGGCTGTTGCTTGCTGAGAGAAGGATAGTGTGTTGTACGCACGCACAGATGCCTGTGTGTGTGCATACATGCACTAAGCAGCCGGAGCTGGTTACCGGGCAATACCTAAACGCCTAGAACACAGACAGCGCAAGGGTAAAAAAATGTCACTGTACGTGACCCAATGTAAGCGCCATATTCAATTTTTTCAAGCTGCACCTGATTGCAAGGAGGCATTGGGAGTGTCTGTAGGGATAAATCATTCCTACATATGTGGTAATAAGCAACAGTTATTTGGACAACTAATTTCCTGCTGTGTTATTTTGGGTGCAGGTTTAAATGGGGAGGACTGGACAGTGGAAAGAAGAAAAAGGAGAAGAATATCCCTGAACTAATCCATTTCATTATGAATGCCCAAAGTTTCAGAATTAGCCCTCCTAAGTCTTTCTGGTCTTCTGGTCCTGAACCTCCACTAAAATGAATGGACTTTACTTTACAAATTATATCGAGGCCATCGTCGAGGAACTGGAAATATCTGATGCACAGAAGAAGAAAATCTTGTCCCACTCTTTAGGTCTAATGGGTTTTAAAATGTATTGCACCATGACATAGACATCTATTGTGGGGGACATGAATGTATTTACAGTAGTTCTTAATGATTTAGGCAAGCATTGTGCACACACAGTGTGCATTGCCATTAGTAGATATAAGTTTTTACAGCGTAAACAGGCCAAAACGGAAACAGTTGATGGATAAGTTGTAAATCAACAAAAACCAGCCAGTGATTAAAACGGTGATGCTTTACAGGACGACTTGATAAGGGATCAAGTTGTAATGCACACCGGGGGCGTGGCCAAGCCGAGCTGCAATATGGCCGCTTAGATGAGGGGCTCTGCCGGCCGAGCATAATATCCTGAAATTATCCTGCCCTGAACCACGCATCCTGCTGCTGAAATGCTGGGAATGTGCTCCCCACACTAAGCGGCACACAAAAACCTGCCTACAAATGTCCTAATCACTTCTTGCGACCTACGCTGCCCCTGGGAAGAAAGGCCGGGACGGAGGCCGCGGAAGACGGAATGCGACCTAGCGTGTGACCGGCCCTGAGCAGACCTGGGACTTGCCCGACACCCGAGCACAGGACCCGCCGGCGCGACACCAAACAGACTCCGCTGATGGAAGAGCGGTAAGTGGGATATCAGCGTGGGTGTCCGGCGCTGTGCGGCAGAGACAGGCGGCTCTCCGGAACCCGCGCTGACACAGAGGCCTGCGGCGGGGGGAACCGGAGACTGGGTAGGCCTGCAACACTGACGGCGAACAGCGGGAGCGGCCGCGAAGGGACGGCAGCCTCCCGGAGCGAGAGCCGAACTGCCTGAAGCGCCGTAAGGGGCCCGCAAGCACCATACCTGCAGAACACATAAGACTTTTGGCGCACTGAGGCGGAGATCGCAAAGGGGCACTGACAACATGGGCGCCCGCGGCCCGACACAAAATGGCGGACGCGGCCGGTGATCTCCCGGATGCAGCCACTAACCTCGACAACAGCCAGAAAGTGCCCCCGCTGACATTGCACTGTACCATCTCTCTCTGAAGCAAAGCTGGGACTACACCCCTGGGCCGTACCCGAAGGGGATTACACACCAGACCATGAGGCCCAAATGACTGGGACAGCTGCATCTACTTGCTGAGCGTCCCTGCCCATCCTCATGGACACACATAGGGGGAGAGTGCAGAGCCTCGGAAACACACTTTATTAGCCACATCCGCGCCTGCAACACCATACCTCTTTTGACGCAAATGGTGCTGCCACAACGCAGATCCACAATGGGGAAAGGTGACAACAAGCAGCCCAAGCTTACTTTTGACAGGCGCAACACCCGAAATGAGGAAAGTGATGGCATATCACAAATGATGGTCCCGGAGACGCAGATGGAGCCCGATCAAGATGACGAGGTGAAAACAATGCTCTGCGAAGTGAGAGGCTGTCTGAAAGAAATCAACGCCAAAATAGACTCGCTCCCCATGCGTATGGATCAGGTCTCCCGCAAAGTAGAAAAACATGAAACGCAATTGGCGACGCTGGAACAAAGAGTGTCCGACACAGACGACCAGCAGGCGGAAACACAAAATCATCTATTGCGGATGGACAAGGTCCTAGAGGTCATCAAGGCGCGCAACGAAGACCTTGAAGCCCGCTCACGGAGGAACAATGTACGAATAACGGGGGTGCCGGAGTATACAAATATCCCCAATATGGAGAAATACGTGGAGAGCATGATGCAGGACCTGTTCGGGACTGACCTATCGCCTATGTTTCTGATAGAGCAAGCCCACCGTACCTTGGGGCCCCGGCCCCAACTGGGAGCCCCCTCGAGACCCATATTAGCCCGCTTCCTTAACTATAGGGACCGAGATACGGTCCTTCGCCTGCCACGAGAGCGCAGAGAGATACAATATCAGAATAACAGCATCTCATGGTACCCCGACTTCACTCAGGCGGTCCAGGCTGCACTGCGAGAGTATGTACCAGCCAAGAAACTGCTGCAAAAGGCAGGACTTAAATATGCCGTGCTATATCCCGCCAAGCTGCGTGTTCAGGCAAATGGAAAACCCATCTTTTTCACAGAGGCCAGTGCCGCATTAAAGTACGCCAAACAACAGTCCAGACAACAACGGGACCGGCCGCAAGATACGGATACCCAGGCACAGAAGCAGTTAAGTGACAATGACTGAGGCCGCCATCATGCCATGGCTTTACAATTGAACTACCTTGCCTGTATTTTTTTTTTTTTTTTCTTCTCCTTATGTTGTTGGCTCAAATACGAACGCCTACTTTCGTTTAGCCGCAGGTAGACATGAGATCTCTTAGATTAGTGGTTCCAGAAGCTCGGCCACCCAGTCGCGTTATGCCCGGGGAGTATGCCGGCAACCTCATGCCCCTTTGGGATGATTCCCTAGCGTATCTAATTTGTAATGCTAGTATTGGGGGGGTTTACTGTTTTTATACTCAACCTGATTGGGGGGTTGGAGTGGGTGGTGGGTGGGGGGATTGTTGCAAGTTGTTAGAAGCCCATTGCAAAGTGCTTTATTATGCAGTATTACACGACATCTCGGCAGGCACGACACACACTTCCTCAGAGGCATATTACCACACTGGGGACCCTTACGCATTGTGCTGACCTCACCAATAACAAGGGGAACACATTTCTCCATGTCCCTATGTCAAGTTTAACTTGCATAACATGGAACGTGCGCGGTCTCAATGACCACAGAAAGGCACGTCTGATCCAGTCCCACCTTTTGCGGCACTCGGCCGCGATATGTCTCCTACAGGAGACGCACCTTACTGCATCTACTTGTACCAGACTGAGGTCTCCCAGGTGGAGCGAAATCTTCACCTCATGCTACTCCAACTACTCTCGCGGAGTGGCGACGTTAATTAAAAAATGCACTCCGTGGAAGACCCAGAAAGTAGTCAGTGACACAGAGGGCCGATATGTATTGGTGTTGGGAACACTGTTCCACAAGCAGGTCCTAATAGCTAATGTATACGGGCCAAATGTGGATGACCCCACCTTTTACCAAAAACTCTGGCATGCCATTTAATCCCTGGGAGATGCGGCGCTACTTTGGGGAGGGGACTTCAACACGGTCATGTCAATCGAGAGGGATAGAGTAGGAGCATCCCGCACACACCACCCGCTGGCTGCGGCAATTTTAAAACAACTGATGGACGACTACGGCCTGGTGGACACATGGCGCAACCTCCATCCCCACGTCCGAGAGGGCACGTGCATAACATATCACCACAATGCCTGGTCGAGGCAAGACTTCTGGCTCACCTCGCCAGACCTGCACTCCTGGGTATCGGACGCCTCACACCACGCTCGTACGCTATCAGACCACTCCCCAGTTACCCTGACACTACAGCCACCCCAGCCATATAGACAGCCCTTTGCCTGGCGCCTGCCCCGAACGCGCTGTTGGACACAGTTTTTAAAGAGGAACTACGCACGCATATCACAGAATATTTTGTGAATAATAGAGGATCAGTCGACTCGGTTGGAACACTGTGGGAGGCCTTTAAGGTGGTTATGCGGGGACACTGTATAGCGGGGCAAAACAGGGTACTTAGAGACATCAGAGGCAGCCTAACACCCCTAGAAACGGAGCTACACCAGCTTGAAACACAATACTACACAACACCATCGGCAGGACTACTGGGTAACCCTGGGCAAAGCACTACGCTACGCTCGCATAGTTTGCGAAGTTTGCGCTACTTCGCACAACGCGAATTGCACATAGCACAGTGCAAACACGCGTAGCGTAGCGTAGCGTAGTGCAGCCGTCATTTTTTGCTTGCTCGCGGTCCTCAACGTCAAGTTGGCGACCGCGAGCAAGCAAAATGACATCCCGGCGAGACTTTTTCCTCGTTCGCGATCAGCAACATCAAGTTGCCGATCGCGAGCGTGGAAAATAAACATCCCGGCGAGATTCTCAACGCGGGGAGGTCAGGTTTCTCATTGCGAGTGGTCGCGTATGCTCGCGACCGCTCGCGATGAGAAACTACCAGTCCGCGTTGAGAAAGCTGCCGCTCGAGTAAAAATCTACTCGAGCGGCAGTAAAAGACAGCTCGCACTGTGCAAGATGCCGTTTTCAATGATTGCACAGTGCGGACAAGCATCCGGCACTGTGCAATCATTGCGAACAGTGCACTACGCAGTTCGCGTAGTGCTACGCGTAGCTCGCGTAGTGCGAACTGCACTTTGCGTAGCTTCGCGTAGCGCTACTTCGCGAACTACGCCCAGGCTTACTACTGGGGCAGATTCGCGGGAAGTTGACGGCGTTTCAGGAAGAGGCGAATCGGGAGGTGAAATTCTTACACAAATACGCAATTGCGAGGAAATATGGCGAAGGCGACAGGCCGGGCAGAACACTCGCGCATCTCTTGAAACTGCCTCGGGGAACCACTTTCATCTCCACGCTCGTCACAACTGGGGATGAACTAGTACACACCCCCCCTGATATTTTAAACACCATGCGGGAGTTTTACTCCAAACTGTACAGTTCGCAAGCGGCGCCCACGACCCCTACTCTAGAGGATTACTTTGAATCCGTAGGGCTGGTATGGTTCAACAATCAACAACACAGAGAATATCTTGACACACCATTTACGGTGGAGGATGTGCGACAGGTGATTGGGGGGATGAAGGCGGACAAAGCGCCGGGGGCAGATGGTCTAACTGCGCAATTCTACAAAGAGTACGCTGAGGAGCTTGCCCCCCGCCTACTGGACGTATATGAGGAAGCACTAGAGAGCGGAGTTCTCCCCGAATCGATGAGAGGGGCGATTATTATTGCCCTCTTTAAGCCAGATAAAGACCCACAGTGTTGTGACTCCTATCGTCCTCTCTCACTGATAAACTTGGACGCAAAAATATTTGCAAAACTTTTGGCTACCAGACTACAGCCACTTCTCCCGACAACGGTGCTGGCAGATCAGTCCGGCTTCGTGCCGGGCAGAGCCACCTCGCACAACCTCCGGACCTTGTTCGGAATGCTACACTACCTGGCGCCCACTGTACCTGCTGCCGCCGCACTACTAGTTGCCACGAAGGCGTTTGATTCACTGGAGTGGGGATTCCTCTTTCCACTACTCAACAGAATCGGCCTCACTCCGACCTTTATAAAAATGATTCAACTCCTTTACACAAAACCCACAGCGCGATTGCGTATAAACGGATTAATCTCGGAGCCGATCGACATAACACGCGGCACCCGGCAGGGATGCCCTTTGTCACCCCTGCTGTTTGTGATTGCTACAGAGCCTCTGGCTGCGCGCCTCAGACAACATCATGCCAATAGGAGCATCGGATTCACTACACGGGCCCTTACTGTATCTATGTATGCGGATGATATCACGCTATTTATGGTGCACCCCGAAGAAAACCTGGGCCCCATGATACGAGAGGTGATCCGTTATGGTGGTCTTTCAGGTGTACATATAAACTGGAGCAAATCGGTGATATTCCCCCTCATGTCGGGCACACAGCAATTCGACAATGAATATTCGGTACGATGGGCCTCGGAACTGGTCCGATACCTGGGGGTGTGGCTGTCCTCTGACATGCAGGAACTCTGGACTGCTAACTATGGGAAAACTGTGGCATGGATTGAAGAGAGAATCAAAAGATGGAAGACACTTCCATTGTCGCTAGCGGGCCGCATAGCGATAACGAAAATGATCATACTGCCCAAGTTACTATACCTTTTTGTAAATTTGCCGCTCCCACTTCCAATGCACTTCTTGAGAAAGCTACGGTCATTGATGATTGAACTGGTATGGGCTGGAGGCCAACCCCGCATTGCATGGGAAGTGCTGACGCTGCCGCAGGAACAGGGTGGGATGGCAGCCCCGGATCTAGCCTTATACGCTTACAGTGCGCAAGCACAATTTCTGCATTTCTGGGCACACCCAATACAATATCAACCACATGTAGCGATCGAAATAGACCGAGTAGCTCCCTTACCAATATCTACAGCCCTCTTTCAACCATACAAAAGACCGCGAGGGGAAATAGATACCCCGCAAACAATGCGATGGGCATGGGAGTGAATTCGCAAACGTGCTAAGTTAGAGATACTATACACGCCTTCTGTGCCGCTCTTCAATAACCCCATGTTTCCTCCGCTATTAGAGAAAAAAGCCCAAGAACGCGCCAGCATCCACAACTTAGTTACAGGCGGCGACCTTTACCCTAATGACACATTCATAACACTCCCACAAATGTGCTCCACAGGGGAACCCACGGCACTTGACACATTACTGTATTATCAGCTCCGTGCGTCCTGTAGGAGTAGATTCCCCACATTCCCAGTGCCTCCGCCCACACTACCGGCGCTAGACAATGTACTGGCAGTAAGTTCGGGACGGAAACTCATAACACGCATTTATAAACACACGCAAAAAACTTCCCCCATAACTATACCTCCAACCCGGGCCACTTGGGATGCAGACTTAGATGTCCCCCTTACTGACGCACAATGGAAACTCAGTTGCCAACAGCTGGAACGCCTGTCACCCAATTACCGCCTCCGGCTTATACACTTCAAATTTTTGCACCAGATCTATCGCACCCCCCTACACCTGTACAAAATGGGATTACGGGAGGACGATTGCTGCTGGAGATGCGGCGCCCCTCTAGCGACTTTTATACACTTGGCCTGGTATTGTAGGCCCATAGCACAGTTTTGGCTGGAAGTATACGGGCACATAAGACACATAACTGGCCAGGACATTCCCATTACGCCACTCACGTCCCTGCTGGGGGTGTTGGAAACGGTGCCTCCCAAATCACGCAAGCTGCCCTCCATGCTCCTCTTAATGGCGAAACGGCAAGTGGCATTGCACTGGGGTGCAGCACGACCCCCTTTGGTAAAGGATTGGATTGTGCAAACCACGTACTGTAGTCGGCAACTTTCCACATATTGGGAGCTACAGCCACTCAGAACCCGACCCAAGGACATTTGGGCACCTTACATCACCTGGTTGAACTCTAGAAATGTGGATGTGTAATATAATGTTTGCATGCCAATTGTCCATCACCCGCCCGCCCTGTACCGGATCATTGCGGAGCTGGTGAGATGTGAAATTGCCGAGTGGCCCGCTGATCTCTTTGGGTTCACTGATGCTAATTGTTATCCGGAAGATTTTGGCGGCCTAGCCTTGAGAAAAGACAATGAAAGTATGCCTGGTCGACTCAACTCTGGTCATATAGCACTGCAATGTGGATGTTTCCTTGTTTGTTGTTGTTATGATGAAAATGCAAATAAAAACCAATTTTTAAAAAAAGTTGTAATGCACACCAGTAACCCTGCTACACAGGAAAGGTTGTGGGTGATTAAGGGGCTCCACGTTAGAAAACATTTTGACTATAGTAAAGGAAGCTGAAAATTCAGATAAGAGTACATGTGCATTGAAACATAATGAGAAAGAAACCTCTTCTGTAAACAGAGATTTTAAAAGTAAAAGTTACAGTACTGAGAGTAGTATGTTGAAGACTAAGGATAGGAGTAAAGTGAAAGAGAGGTCTGATAAGGGCAGGTGTGACAGTAAGGATTGTGTTGTTTACAGCAAAAGTTGCCCAACCCTTAATCAAAAATGTAGTAATTGAGGTATCAAAGGGTAATATGCAAAACAGTGCAGAAGGAAAAAATGTATTAAGTGTACACATGATGAAGATGGGGATGCTGAGTGGTATGAGTCAGATCTGGATTCAGGAGACAATAAACTTCTTATAGTGATGGATATAAAGAAGAAATTGATGTTTAATGTGAGTGATACTGTGTTCAAGGGCAAAAGTAATCTTGGATGATGATTGGTGATGTTGGGATTCCGATTCATGGCAATTCTGGTTCACCCTACACTATCGGGAATGAGGAAGTCTGGACAGAAAGGTTTGTTGGAAAAATTGGTGAGATTCAGATGGCATACATTTAAATTCAAACATAGGAAGTCAAGAGGGAAACTCTACGTCGTGAAACAAGGGCCATCTGTATTGGGATAGCGTGATCAAACAGATCTACACATTTTCCTGGACCCTAAAAGCAAAGAACAAGTCTTAATTCTGAATGAGGGTAAGACCATGGGGGATGTTTAGTTTAAAATCTTTCCAGGGGTACTCAGGAAGGATTTGGGTAACTTTATTGGATTTGAACATAAAATGTGCCTGAAGGAGGACGCTTGTCCCAAAGTGCATAAGGTAAGGAACGTACCTATAGCAGTGAGGGAGGAGGTCTCTAAAGAAATAGAGAGATTGGTATCATCTGGAATAATAGAACTGGCAGAGGTGTTCGAATGGATTTCTCTGGTCGTGGCAGCTTGGCACAGTAATGGCAACATAAGATTATGCATCTACTTACGCCATTTGAATAACAACATCATTGTTAACAGGTTTTCACTACCCAAAATAAATGAAATGGTCACTTTACTCAAAGATTCCCAATGGTTCTCAGCCACCGCTCTCTCCAAAGCATACCACCTGGTATCTGTGACTCCTGACTCAACGAAGTACACTGCTTTTATTACTCCTGACAGCTCTTTCCAGTTCAAAGGCATGCCTTTTGTACTAGCTTCGGCTGCTGCTGTTTTCCAGAGATTAATGTGCAACTTTTTGTTAAGGAAAAGGGCATCATGTACTTTCAAGATGTCATTTTGGTATTTGGGAAAATCAAGAAAGAACATGATGCCAAGTTAACAAAAGCATAATCTATTTTGGAATCAAAAGAGCTGACAGTTGAGTTTTCAAAATGAAAGTTGGCGGAAAGAAGTGTAACATATTTAGGAAATTTAATTGATGAGTCAGGAGTTAAACCATCCTTGGTACAACCCATCAAAAAGGCGGCTACGTAAATCTAAGGATGATGTACGGTCTTTCTTGGAGCTCGCAGAATACTGTGCTAAATTTATTCCAAAGTTTGCGGAAATGTGTTATTATTTTAGGCAACTTCTTAAAAAGGGGAGCAAATTTATATGGTCACTACAGTGTGAGAAAGATTTTTCAATTATAAAAGATTGTATCACAAGTGCTACCAAATTGAGTAGTTTTGACCCAACCACACAGAGGGGTCGATTCCGATCTCGGCCGGAAGCGCACCTAACAGTATTCGTCCGGAAAAAATACAAGTCGAACGCATGTGTTTCCCGACCGATTTGAACACTCGTCCGAACGAACAAGTACGATGCGCATAACAGCCCAGATTCCGAGCGAGCCATACTCACCAAATCCAGCTCCTGTTCCCCGCCCGAGCCGGATCCGTAAACGCCGATTCGAGTCGCACGGAAGCAAATACACAGCACCTTCTGGCCGGAATAGTACAATGCGCCTTCCGTACGCGCCGAACCCGTCGCTACGTCCAGCACGTCAGAGCATCCGGGAGAGCTGCACATAAGCTCCGATTCGCGCCACAAGACGATCCACGGCAACGAGACGGACAAGCCAGCGACGAGTATGAGTCCAAGCCACGAGAAACCCGAACGAGACGACCCAACCATGAATCCCATCGCGCAGGTCCTACCAATACTCTACATCTATTACCGGGACCAGTACGGACGTGTACGACGCAGACGGTAAGTCAAACACCCACAACACAAACAAACGACACGTACCCGAAATATGTCACACACATAGGAATGTACAAATGACGTACACTAGCAACAGCAGAACCATAGGGGCGGGATGGCTATCACCAATGCCATACACACCCATAGGGGGATGGATGCCTACCACTAATACCATCCCCACCCATAGGGGGATGGATACCTGCCACTACTACCATCCACACTCATAGGGGGATGGATGCCTGCCACTACTACCATCCCCACTCATAGGGGGATGGATGCCTACCACTACCACCACCCCTACTCAGGGGGCCTGGATGCCTGTCACTACTACCCTCCCCACCCATAGGGGGATGGATGCCTGCCACTACTACCATCCCCACTCATAGGGGGATGGATGCCTACCACTACCAACACCCCTACTCAGGGGGCCTGGATGCCTGTCACTACTACCCTCCCCACCCATAGGGGGATGGATGCCTGCCACTACTACCATCCCCACTCATAGGGGGATGGATGCCTACCACTACCAACACCCCTACTCAGGGGGCCTGGATGCCTGTCACTACTACCCTCCCCACCCATAGGGGGATGGATGCCTACCACTAATACCATCCACACTCATAGGGGGATGGATGCCTGCCACTACTACCATCCCCACTCATAGGGGGATGGATGTCTGCCACTACTACCATCCCCACTCATAGGGGGATGGATGACTACCACTACCACCACCCCTACTCAGGGGGGCCTGGATGCCTACCACTCCCACCAGCCCTACTCTTGGGGGCCTGGATGCCTGTCACTACTACCCTCCCCACTCATAGGGGGATGGATGCCTGCCACTACCACCACCCCTATTCATGGGGGCCTGGATGCCTGTCACTACTACCCTCCCCACCCATAGGGGGATGGATGCCTACCACTACTACCATCCCCACTCATAGGGGGATGGATGCCTGCCACTACTACCATCCCCACTCATAGGGGGATGGAGGCCTACCACTACCACCACCCCTACTCAGGGGGGCCTGGATGCCTGTCACTACGACCCTCCCCACCCATAGGGGGATGGATGCCTGCCACTACTACCATCCCCACTCATAGGGGGATGGATGCCTACCACTACCACCACCCCTACCCAGGGGGGCCTGGATGCCTGTCACTACTACCCTCCCCACTCATAGGGGGATGGATGCCTGCCACTACTACCATCCCCACTCATAGGGGGATGGATGCCTACCACTACCACCACCCCTACTCAGGGGGTCTGGATGCCTACCACTCCCACCACCCCTACTCATGGGGGCCTGGATGCCTGTCACTACTACCCTCCCCACTCATAGGGGGATGGATGCCTGCCACTAATACCATCCCCACTCATAGGGGGATGGATGCCTGTCACTACTACCCTCCCCACCCATAGGGGGATGGATGCCTGCCACTACTACCATCCCCACTCATAGGGGGATGGATGCCTACCACTACCACCACCCCTACTCAGGGGGGCCTGGATGCCTGTCACTACTACCCTCCCCACCCATAGGGGGATGGATGCCTACCACTAATACCATCCCCACTCATAGGGGGATGGATGCCTGCCACTACTACCATCCCCACTCATAGGGGGATGGATGCCTGCCACTACTACCATCCCCACTCATAGGGGGATGGATGCCTACCACTACCACTACTCAGGGGGGCCTGGATGCCTACCACCCACACAATCCCTACTCATAGGACGGGTAATGCATGACACAACCAGCATACTCCAACATAAGGAATGTCTGAAAAATACATCCCCCCCAACACCATGACAAGCGTGTGTAGTCTGTGTCAAATGCCTACAACACTGAACATGACATTGAACATACAATGTGACCCCCTATCACATGGGTCACACATAAATGTGTGTGGCCTCCACAATGCAAGCAGACCATGACCACTGTGGGAATGGGGTCTAAACCCCATCATCACACTGACCAAAAGGTAAGTGTGGGGTCCATAGCTGAAGCACATTTTGAACATTGTGGCAATGGGGTCTAAAGCCCCATCACCACAGTGACCAAAAGGTAAGTGTGGGGTCCATAGCTGAAGCACATTTTGAACATTGTGGCATTGGGGTCTAAAGCCCCATCACCACAGTGACCAAAAGGTAAGTGTGGGGTCCATAGCTGAAGCACATTTTGAACATTGTGGCAATGGGGTCTAAAGCCCCATCACCACAGTGACCAAAATGTAAGTGTGGGGTCCATAGCTGAAGCACATTTTGAACAGTGTGGCAATGGGGTCTAAAGCCCCATCACCACAGTGACCAAAATGTAAGTGTGGGGTCCATAGCTGAAGCACATTTTGAACAGTTTGGCAATGGGGTCTAAAGCCCCATCACCACAGTGACCAAAAGGTAAGTGTGGGGTCCATAGCTGAAGCACATTTTGAACAGTGTGGCAATGGGGTCTAAAGCCCCATCATCACAGTGACCAAAAGGTAAGTGTGGGGTCCATAGCTGAAGCACATTTTGAACATTGTGGCAATGGGGTCTAAAGCCCCATCACAACAGTGACCAAAAGGTAAGTGTGGGGTCCATAGCTGAAGCACATTTTGAACATTGTGGCAATGGGGTCTAAAGCCCCATCACCACAGTGACCAAAAGGTAAGTGTGGGGTCCATAGCTGAAGCACATTTTGAACAGTGTGGCAATGGGGTCTAAAGCCCCATCACCACAGTGACCAAAAGGTAAGTGTGGGTTCCATAGCTGAAGCACATTTTGAACAGTGTGGCAATGGGGTCTTACGCCCCATCACCACAGTGACCAAAAGGTAAGTGTGGGGTCCATAGCTGAAGCACATTTTGAACATTGTGGCAATGGGGTCTAAAGCCCCATCACCACAGTGACCAAAAGGTAAGTGTTGTCATGGGAAAAGCTGCAAATGCCAAACTGCATGGATGATTCCTGGTCACACAACAACAAACACATCAGTGGCATAGTAGTGCTTGTGTCCCATAGCAACATAGATTGGGTGAGGCAAACAGTGCAGTGCCAATGAAACATCGCTTTTGCCATGTGCAGACAAACATCACCCATGGGGGCTCACATTGTCAACATTCACGAATAACACAATGACAGAAGTGACCGTCATAATGCAGACCCACATATCTGCACCAATGGACACACAAATGTAGATATCCTGTGGAGACTGTAGATGTCAGGTGAACAAATACCATTCCATGGCAGCAATGGGACATACAAAGCATGATCATTGTGCTGACTGATGACCTAGGAGTCCCAGGGACAGCAGGGGAAACCCACCAAACAACATACAGCCAATGGCACACTAAAGAAATGCCAATGCAGTGGTGCAAATGCACAAACACAAACAGGCAGACTCACACTGCATATCAAACACAACAGGTGATTGGGGGGGGGGGTGTGCCAGTGTCCCCAGGTAACCACACAATACATGAGGAGGCCTGAATCCCTATTACACAGATGTCAATACAGTGCCACACAAAAGTAACTCATGGATCGGATTCCCCTATGTGGGCAATCAGGCATTGTTAGATAAGAGGGAGCCCAAATTACAAATGTCACACACGCTTGTAGGAACAGCAACTAACACAGCAAGAGACAGACCCACCACAGCACTACCCCCAGGGACCCCACATTGTGGTGACACTGGCCTGCATGATAATCCCACTGTGATGACAAAGGTAGATGTCGTACACACTGTGAACCACAGTCATGTGTCCTGAGCAAGTAACTACCATCACACCTACACAAGCACAAATCAATCAGCACGGCCTGTCAGCCAAGGCCAACATGGAGGTAGGGGTCTAGCCGTGCAACAATATCATTTGCACACACTCAACACCACACACCTTGACCTCCACCAATGTGCAGCAGTGAAGCTCACATGGACTGGTGACATTGCACATGCACCCATGACAATCCCAGGGGTGGTGGGGGGAACTAAGGTGAAGATACCCATCACACATGGCCAGTCAACAAGACTTGTGAATGTCTGACACACTGCACAGTACGCTGTACATGGGCATGACGTCAAATCCACACCAACCAATGGGATCCCGGCCACAGTCACACACCAATGAAGAAGCCAAGGTCACCCACAAAGAACACACATAGACAACTTCCAACATTGCAGCTCTGACCCTGAGGAGTGGCAGCAGTCACACACACAACGTGTCACAATCACTGAAAGCTAACACAAACTGTAAATTACATGACTTGTGTAACCAACAAGTGCCAAGGGGAATCCTGACTGTGTCTCATCTGCGTCTCCCCACAAACTTAGCCCTGACACCACACACCTATGGATGACACCCTGATCACCAGTAATGTGCCATGCACCCACATCACGGAGAACCCAGTGCGAAGATTTGGGGGGAACATTGCTCAACTCAGCAAGCATCACAAACAGGAACATCACTAGGGACCCCAGCCTGCGTAGCAAAATGGAAGTGAACACACACAGACATGCTCACACAACACACACCTTGGGCTCAGGCCATGTCACGGAATTACACACTGCCATGAGGGGACTCCACTCCTGTGTACGGAAAGCTGTGCCATACGTTGTCTCTGCAGGGCTCAATCATGTCAGCAGAACTCTTGGTCACTCAGTCAACAATTAGCACAAAATGAAGGCTCTCGTCACATCAGCCTGGTCATGGCAGTGTCACCGAAATCATCTGCACCGATCAAATACACATGTATAGCAAGTTGCACTGATACCACAGATGAGTCCTTCCCCATTGATGCCCAAACTTGCATGTCCAGTGGAGATGGTCACACGGTCAGGGAAATAGACAAATTGAACAATGGCAAGCACAACAGATGTGCAGGGGTGTAAGCCACAGATGTGATATTGCAAAAACATGTAGGGAATCCCATTGGCAAATATGAAAAACATGACACCCTCATATTGCTGCAAAGGATGACATGGCTACACACCAGGATAGGACACATTCACCGTGGACCACATGGGGTCCTGCACAGTAACACTTCATTTACCTGATAGCAAAAATCACCATCACTGCAGCAAGGGCATGTTTAGCATCCTCAACATCATGTACATCTGAAGCAAAACCACTGGAGAACTGAAAGGAGCTTTATTCAGCAAATGTGATTTTATAATAGAAAGTCCAGACAAAACCCAAAGGCCAATGGCCAGTCCATGACGAAAGTCCAAACAGGGTGACAGTGGCAGATGTCACCCTTTGCTTTCCTGCACTGCTACTAACCAGGGACACTCCCTCGGAGGGGCATACGGGGGGTCAGGCCAGGCACTGCAGGGACAGGATCAGGGCTCACCAGAAGGAGGCAGGGAAGGGCTGGCTGGTGGTGGAGAGTCACTGACAACTGCAGTGGGGGTGTCTGACATGGTGTGTGCCGGCACAACTGGGGGGCATGAGTCAGATGGTGTGGGTGCCTGCACAACTCCAGTGGGCTGGCCAGATGGAGTGGACAGGTTCCCCACTGCAGTGCCCAAGTCAGACGGGGTGGTAGTGGACTCCACTGCAGTGCCCATCTCCGGGGGAGTAGAATGGGGTTCAGGTAAGGTGGGCAGGACAGAGGGGGAGGACACGGTCTCCACATCAGTGGCACAAACATGTGCAGCGGGGGTGGTGCTGGAAGAGCAAGTGGTAGGTGGAGAAGGCCGCATCATTTGGGGGATGGTGTATCTGTGGGTGGGGGAACCTGGGTTGTGGGTGCCTGAGGGATGGAGGAAGGAGACTGTGTGGTTGACCTGCAGGGCGGTGGCAGGGTCTTGTTCTTCCGGGACCTGGGGGACTTGCGGGTGGGGGCCTCAGTCTGTCTGCACCTGGGGGAGGGTGTCCGGGGGCAAGGGGCACTCCCCTCTGTGTGGGTGGACTTCCTCTTCCCCTGTATGCTGGATCAGCGGGATCGGAGGGGAAGAGGCCGAGGTCACAGAGGAAGAGCTGCTTTGTAGGTGGGGTTGCAGGTGAGGCAAGGGAAGGGGTCTTGGAGGGAGAGGATTTTGAGGACTGCGGAGTGACTGTGGATGCCTGTGTGTGTGTCTGTTCCCCATCCCCTGTGGGTGTGGTATCAGTCCCCTGAGGATGCTTGTGTGCACGTTTTGCCCTTGTTTTGTGTGTTTCTGTGCTGCTCGTGTCTGTGTTTGGGTGATTGTGCAGGTGTGCATGTGCTTGGGACAGGTAGGGTGCCAGGAAGTGTGGATGGGGCAGAGGTAGGAGGGGTGATGGACTGTTGGAGGAGGGACACTGCTGCCGTCAGGGAGGAGTCCATGGACCTATTGCTCCTCTGTAGGGCAGACATGCCCGTCGAGATGCCCTCCATGAACGACACCAGCTGTGTCAACAGAGTGGTGTGTGCATGGAGGACACTCAGCATTGCTGTCTGCCCTACATGGAGCTGCCAAAGTAGGTACACAGACTCCTCACTCAGGGCAGCAGGGGACACAGGGGCAGGGGGTGCGGTGCCTGGCACGAAGGAGACACGCTCCCGAACACGGGAGCCTCCACAGACCTCTGGAATGGGAGCCAATGGGAGGGCGGTGGTGGTGGTGGTGGTGGTGGCGGAGCCAGACATACTAGCTGCTGCTGCTGACACCCGCCTCCACAAGGGAGTCATCCTCCGAGCTGCTGTGGTCCTCAGCTGAGGTGGATGGTGCTGAGGACTCCTCGGTGTGGCTCCCCTCGCCCTCCGTACCACTGGGTCCCTCCGACCACTCATCGGCTGCTGACCCAGTCTGGCTCTGCAGCTCCTCCTGGTCCGTGGAGCTGTCCCCTCCTGTGACCGTGGATGTATCTGCAAACAATTAGGGAAACAGACAAACATCAGTCACCTGCACTGACCGCACACACCACAGTAAGTACAGCACTTTACAGAGCAAGCCCTGGCATCCTCAGTTGAACATTGCCAAAAGTCCTCACACAGATTAGGAGAAGCCAATTGTCAGTATGATGGTCAACCATGGCACTCACACCCCTCCTGCCCTTGCACCCATCTGTCTGGTGCCTGTTGGATGGTAATACCCCAGTGTGGACACATGCACCACGTACACAGTTGATGGACATTGCAGAGAACACGGTGAAGTATGTGAACATGCACACATCACATCTCTTGCCACTGAGTTAGTACAGGTGTCCGGGTAAAGGGATGGCCAGAGTCTAATTAGAAATGCATGTGATGCATACCAGCACCAGACACCATGATGCACCCATGTCCAGATAGTCAATGCCACAATGGGGTGCATGTTGCACATGTCACTCCCCTGCAGGATCACTCTTAGGAAGTTAAATGCCATGGCACAGGCATGCCTGCAAAGTCATACATCACTGTCTCCAGTCACATGGGCATGGCAGCCAGCCAACAACAGTCTGCACTGTGTCACAATCCTAGGTAATAGGGAATGCAAGTTATGTAGCTGACAAGTGCACATGTCCGTCCCCCACAAACCACATCATCTGAACTCTTATTTGTCCACGTCATGCCAATTGGACATATGGGAGACATGAAACACAACTCTATGAACCTGAGCACCTCACAGTCTGCTGTGAATGAAAAACAGCTGCCTGAAGTTCACAGTTGCATACACCTGTGTGCACAGTCAAGTGATCAAACACCTATAAGTCACAGAAGTATCATCTCTCATGGTCACATCTCAGATGGCATGCTGAGCCCTAAACGATAAACATCCCAGTAGTCCTGACAACGAAGCCACAGCACAATGACACAGAGGCAGACACCTGAGGGAACATTTCACTGATCACAACATGTCAGCTGATACACGGGAGTGGGAGTACAAAGTGTATTGTATGCCCTGGAGTAGGCATGACTGTCCTGCTCCACCTGAAAGAGGGATGAGCCCTGGACAGTAGGCAGGTGGCTAAGCATGTGTGACACACTTGATATACATACTCCTGAGGCCCAAACATTGTTCCAACCCGCAGCATGGGGGTGTGCCAAATACCCCAGGGACATGTGGTGATTCAGATCAGCAAGTGGACCACATATCAAAGTTACACCCAGATTACATGTCAGAACTTAGGCATTGTGTAAGCAATTGACCCACCCATGAATCCCACAACAAAGTCATGGGAACAAATGCTGTCCCCCACCTTGAGCGAAGCAAAATGCAAGGACACAGTACCTAAGTGACACAATTTCCTGACTGTAAGGGCCACACATATGCGTATCAGATGAGGAGTGGGCATGTCACAATTGAGGGACATGGGTCCTGGACCACAAGACTGATGTACTGTGGAAGTTTAACCAGGCCAGAGGAGGGCACATAGCATGTCAGACAAAGTTCACAGTGCAGTCATGGACTCACCCCTCCTTGCTGCTGTCTGGCCTTCAGCTGCCCATCCAGGTCAGGGAAGACCACCGCCAGGATCCTGAGCATGTGGGGGGTCAGGGTCCGGTGTCCGCCCCTCCTGCGAGGAGGCGACAGCATCAGCTGGACCCTTGCGATCCTCCAGGTCCAGCCCCGAAGGTCCTGCCACCTCTTCTGGCAGTTGCGGATCCAGCGCTTGTAGACCCCCACGGATCTTACTGCCCGGGCGATGGTCAGCCAGATTTCCTGCTTCTGGTGGGCATCAACCTGTGAGGATGACAAAGTGAAAAGGCCATTACTACACATGCAACATATACGTGCATCACACAGTTGGATATACATGTCTCAATCACAGGGGCATATGATGTACACAGGCAGTGCAACGATGGCTATGAACAGTTTGCCAGCAGTTACTACATGGTACCATTGTCTGGGAAGTAAAACCTTGTTGGAATGCACTGTTACTGCACTGTACCTGTTCAGTGCATGTAACTACACACTTTGGGGGTGAGAACTACTCAGTGAGCATGCTAGCCAGTGGTGTGCACACTGTAAGTCTTGCTAGTCAGACAACATGCACAATTAGTAAGGCAGTGGACAGCACACTCACCTGCTCCCCTGGTTTCCCATACAGCTTGCTGTACTGTGGAAGGAGGCTGTCCAGCAGGGCCTGGTTCTCCTCAAGGCTGAAGGCTGGGGCTCTCTCCACAGTACGTGCCATTGCAGTAGCCAGAGGATGCAGAGACAGCAGCAGTGTTGGTGGCAGATGTCGTCCGGGAGCATGTAGTGCAGGCAAGTCTCAGGGGAACAGCCAGCATTATATGTGTGCTGCAGAGGCAGATACTGTCCCATGTGTCCAAAGTGATAGGTCCAAGTCGTTTCCATCTTCTGAATCTGGCCAATCCATGGAATTGCACCACTTATAGACGCCCACAGCATCCTTCAAAAGTTAAACTTCATGACACCCATGAATTTGCAACATTGTTGTGGCTGGCCAACTGAATTCACTGCATCAGACTCGTTACAGCTTCGAAAACGCGTCCGTTGCCATGACAGGCTCTAGCCAATGCATGCGCACCGTCCGGACCATTGCTGTACAACGCGTATTTAAAAAAACAACACATACACGCTCACATCAAATGTAATGTCCAATGCGTGCGCACCGATCGGTCCATTGCTGTACAACGTGTACCCGCTCACAACAGATGCAATGGCCAGTGCGTGCGCACCGATCGGTCCATTGCTGTACAACGCGTACCCGCTCACAACAGATGCAATGGCCAGTGCGTGCGCACCGATCGGTCCATTGCTGTACAACGCGTACCCGCTCACAACAGATTCACTGGCCAGTGCGTGCGCACCGATCGGTCCATTGCTGTACAACGCGTACCCGCTCACAACAGATTCAATGGCCAGTGCGTGCGCACCGATCGGTCCATTGCTGTACAACGCGTACCCGCTCACAACAGATGCAATGGCCAGTGCGTGCGCACCGATCGGTACATTGCTGTACAACGCGTACCCGCTCACAACAGATTCAATGGCCAGTGCGTGCGCACCGATCGGTCCATTGCTGTACAACGCGTACCCACTCACAACAGATGCAATGGCCTGTGCGTGCACACCGATCGGTCCATTGCTGTACAACGCGTACCCGCTCACAACAGATTCAATGGCCAGTGCGTGCGCACCGATCGGTCCATTGCTGTACAACGCGTACCCGCTCACAACAGATGCAATGGCCAGTGCGTGTGCACCGATCGGTCCATTGCTGTACAACGCGTACCCGCTCACAACAGATTCAATGGCCAGTGCGTGCGCACCGATCGGTCCATTGCTGTACAACACGTACCCGCTCACAACAGATGCAATGGCCAGTGCGTGCGCACCGATCGGTCCATTGCTGTACAACGCGTACCCGCTCACAACAGATTCAATGGCCAGTGCGTGCGCACCGATCGGTCCATTGCTGTACAACACGTACCCGCTCACAACAGATTCACTGGCCAGTGCGTGCGCACCGATCGGTCCATTGCTGTACAACGCGTACCCGCTCACAACAGATTCAATGGCCAGTGCGTGCGCACCGATCGGTCCATTGCTGTACAACGCGTATTCCGGGAAACAACGCGTACCCGCTCACAACAGATTCAATGGCCAGCGCGTGCACACCGATCGGTCCATTGCTGTACAACGCGTATTCCGGGAAACAACGCGTACCCGCTCACAACAGATTCAATGGCCAGTGCGTGCACACCGATCGGTCCATTGCTGTACGACACGTCCCTGTACAGGTCACTCGCATATGTCACCATGCTTGTCACTGGTGAACGTATGCCAGCCACATATACTTGCCAGGGACTCAGGGGCACACCTACAACACCACAGCCTGTCCACACTGTATCCTAAGGCATGTAAGGCTGCATTACCTTTTCTGTGTATGGGGGTCAACATGTGGTTTTTGGGGTGGCACTTGGGGGCAGCCACTCCCAGGCTGTGCACGTGTTCATGGGGACTGGATCCTTTGTGTGTTGTGCACATGACCACTGTGATGTGCAACTGTTCATTTCAGAGCATGTGGCATGGTCACATTTCCAGGTTGTGTATGTGTATGACATGTCACATACCCCCAGAGTCCCATGTGGGAAGGTCTGTACATCACAGGGTGACCCATTGCCACAATGGTGATGGCCCTCCACAGTCTGTGTGCATGTTGTGTTTCCGATGTCTCTGATTCCATGTGCACAATGGGAGACAGTCTCCACATCCACGTTGTTTGTGCATGGACTTTGATGTTGTGCGTGTGTGTGTCACAGACGTCCATGTCTGTCCTGCGGAGGCAACAGGGGCCACTACCTGTGGGAGTCATGTTTGTTTTTCTGACGTGTACATGATACGCCATGTCATGCCAGTGTCCATGTGGCAAGACAGGGTCCCTGGGAATCTACCTGTCAATGAGCTGTGATGCCTGTGGCGCATCTGTCCAGACATGTCACTGTGGTATGTGTTTGGAACGTGACAGCAGTAAATGGGTACTGTGACACAGCCTAATGGTTTCCCATAGCACAACCTGGAACCTGTTGTCAACACATGTTGAACTGAGATGTTAGATGATGGCCATGTAGCTGCCATATATGTCCATACAGAACGGCACACACATCAAGTACTTGTGTCTCGTAATGATGTATCATGTGATATTGAGTATGGTCAATGCCACATATGTGGGGTGACTGACAATAATTCTTTCTTCACCTATGCACTGCAGGGCACCAGCTGTCCATAGACCATTCCCTCACCTAGCAACGATGGTGGAACGTGACAGCATCCGACAGTACCGCTTCACCAGGCAGCTGATTGAGGATTTGGCAGTGCGCTTGGCCCCACATTTGCAACCTGGCCAGCCGTACCCTACAGCGCTGACCCCCAAGGTGAAGGTGATGGCAGCCCTACACTTCTTTGCCACCGGTACCTTTCAACACACTGTGGCGACTGCTGGTGGGATGTCACAGACTATGTTCAGCCGTGTGCTACGCAATGTTTTGGAGGCAATGTTGAGATGCCTGAACCAGTACATCTATTTCCCTAAACGTCAACAACTCACTGACGTCAAGAGTGACTTCTATGCCCTGGGGAGGATGCCACATGTCATTGGCTCCATTGATGGGACACATGTGGCTTTGGTACCACCACAGGCACATGAGCAGGCATACAGGAACAGGAAACATTATCATTCGATCAATGCTCTGGTGGTATGTCTTGCAGATATGAGCATCTCACATGTGTGTGCCCGTTTCCCTGGTTCGGCACACGATGCCTACATGATGAGGAAAAGTCGCATCCCGAGGATGATGTCACAGATGCAGAACCAGCGTGCCTGGCTTGTCGGTGTGTACTGACTTTGTACCATTGTGTGTGTTCTGCTATGTTGTATTCCGCCCTCTTATCCAACTCAGCTAATGTGCAATTGTCTGTCTGTAGGTGACTCCGGATAGCCCAATATGCCGTGGTTGCTGACACCCCTCAGGAACCCTGTGACACCAGCCCAGATGCGCTACAATGAGGCACATGGTCGGACCAGGAGAGTGATCGAGCGGACATTTGGTCTCCTGAAGAGCCGCTTCCGCTGCCTGGACAAGACAGGAGGGGCCCTCCCATATGCCCCAGCAAAGGTGTGCAAGATTATCATCGTCTGCTGCATGCTACACAACCTGGCAGTGCGGAAGGAGTTGCCTCTCATCCTGGATGACGATGACCAACATTCACCACCTGTGGAGGATCCTGGCCTGGGCCACGATGCCAGTGATGATGATGATGATGATGGTGATGTCCGCACACAGCTCATCACCAACTTCTTCAGCTGAATGTGAGTATCCAGAGAGTTGTCATGCCAATGATGTGAGTTTGCGTGATATGTGTTGGTGGTGCTCTGGTGCAGTTTGAGTGTGGCCATGTGCTACTTGACTGGAAGCGTGCAGCGATGTGTCCTTACAGGTAGTCTGTACTCCCCAACAGTGTTGACATGCTAACTTGGTTTTCTGTGAGTATCTTGTGACATGTATTGGCCATGAGTATTGCAGTTCTGTCCTGTTCTTCAGTGCTTTTGACTGTGTGTCATGTCAGTCCTTCACAGGGTACTTTCAGAGTTGTTTGGTGAACTGTGATCCCCCAACACCATGATTCAACTTCCAGGGTGGAAGCAGTCGTTTCCCTACAAGTGATGTGCCACACACCCCTGGACTTTATTTCTTCTACACTTGTTGACTGTGTGGCCACTGCCACGTACGATTACCTTGCATCTGTAGTGGAAACAACATTTTGCAAATGTGTAATAAACCTGTGCTTCACTTTGGGATGTGCATTGTCTGTGGTCACACATCTGACTGACATGTGCTTACTGCACCTGTGGGCTAGTTAACACAGACTGTGAATAGGTGTGGTGTCTGTGCATTCCACTGTATTTCCTGGCAACATCAGTGTAGGCGATGAGTCTGATGGCCCTGGTGTGTATGTGTTGTGTAGCCCTGGTGGTGTGTCTCCCTCATATGTGTCACGTCGCCATGACTCACATGACGGTGTTGAACTTGCTGTAGCAGTTAGCATGCACAGTGTCATTTAGCAGATCACCATCTCCATGACAGAAACCACGTTGGAATCACAACAGAGGCAAGTATGGTGTATTAGTGAGTTTATTTCCATACATGTGTGAGGATAGTGCACAGGATGGTGGGTGCTGTACATTGGGATTGGAATCCAAAGTTCCCAGATGAGTTGGAAGTCTTGGTAGCAGAAATGTCCTGAGTAAAGTCCACAGTCATCTGATACATTGGGCCAACTTAAGCTCCCCATGTCATGTGGGAGAGTTGTGTTGCATTCGACAGGGTGAACAGTTTGCACACAAAGGAGAATTTCCAGAACAGGTGTTGGGTTCCTGGGGGATGTACATGGCCATCGGCCTCTCAGTTTTCCTTCCTCGGACGACCCCTCTTCTTTTGGGGGGACCCTCACGTGCAGGCTGCTGCGGTGCAGAGGACTCTCCGCCAGAGTCATCCTCCCTCCCTGTGGCAGTTGCAGTTGTTGCAGCACCAGATGTTGTGGGCACACAGGGAGGTGTGGCCATGTTGGTGCTAATCTGGCGGAGACATGTCAATATGTCCCTATGCACCGCTGTCAGTTCTTCCAATGTGTCCCACTTGGTCTCCATGCCAGACATGTGTGTCTCCACACGGGACATGTGTGTCTCCACACGGGACATGTGTGAGTCCAAGCGGGCATGATGGGCAGCCTGCTGCTGTTGAATGTCCTTGAGGATCCCCACTACCTGGCTGACCTCTCCGGTGCCTTTCTGGTACGCCTCAGCAATGCGTGCCAGTTGTGGGTCATCATGCAGTCCAGACCCCTCTGCAAACAGCGACCTATGTCTACCACCCCTCCCACCACCCCTGGCGACACGTGCGGGACCTGTGGTGGCACGCACAGGTGACCGTAGGCCCACTTGGGGGTTGTTACTGGGGTCGTTGTCCGTTGCTCCACGTTGGGCCGGGGTCCCTGTGCTGTTGTCATCGGTGGTCCTTGGTCTGTCCGTGTTGGCAGGGGTGGTCTGTGTGTTGGCAGTTGTTGGAGGGGTGGGTGCAGGGGTGCAGATGTTGGTCCTGCTGGTGCTGCATGATGACTCACACCGGAGGGGCCAGGTAGGTCTTCGCCATCCGAGGAGTGCAGAGGCTGTTCCACACCAGTGAGCTCAGTGTCCCCCAGAGCCTGGGACAGGGACTCCTCATCGTCTGCTGCTGTGTCCCCATCATCACCTGTTTTTGGAAGAGACACACAATGTATGTTATGTTTCTACGGGCATCAATGGTTCACACACCTGACAGTTGTGACTGTACCTCTGGATGCAGGCCTGTACATTGCATTGTCCTCAGTTGTCACAGTCAGAGGTTGATATTGGTGTAGCACATTGTCCTGCTAACCTGAAGCTTTTCAATGTGAATGTTGAGGTGTGTGCATGGCCAGCATTGGTGGTATTTGGTGGACATCCGGCTCTCCTTCTCCCCCCAGCCCAGTTATCCCACCATGAAGCATGCCACCCTTGCAGTGTGTGCAGGTTGACTCTCAGGATGTCAGTCAGTGGTGTCCTGCTGTTGGTTGTTGCACAGTTCCCACAGGGCCTTGTGCTCCCCACAGCTGAGGCCAGTGTCAGACATCTTTGAAGTGGCTTTTCACTCCCTGTGAGGTGTGCATGCTTCAGTGTGAGCTTGCTGGGCCATGTGGGTGGGGGATGTTGAGCTGTGACTACCACTCCCATCATGCTATTGCCTACACCCCCCCTACCCAGCATGCCCATACTTCCTTCCTTTTGACTCTGCTTCCCTGTGGGGTAGTGTGCCTGTGCTGACAGGATGGCTGACAGTGTTGTCCTGGCGTTTGTTTGGCTACAAGTCCCAAGAGTGTCCCTGTGCTTCACACAGCATAACCCAAGGTGGTGGTTCTTTGTGGGATATTTAATTGGAGTGTGAGGCATTGCATTCTCCCAGGTGAGTTGTGTGGAGTTTGTGTTAAGGGGGTGTGTAAGAAAAGCTGCTTGTAACTATGGTCAGAGCTGTCAGTCCTCCTTCCCACCCAGCCAGATATCCCACCATGGAACGTGCTTCCATTGCAGGGAGTGCAAGTTGGCTTTCAGGATGTCAGTCAGTGGTGTCCTGCTGTTGGTTGGTGCCCAGTTCCCAGCAGGGGCTTGTGCTCCCCACAGCAGTACCCAGTGTCAGCCATCTTGTCAGTTGTTTTCCACTCCCTGTGATGTGAGCATGTTTCAGAGTGGTGTTGATGGGCCAATTGTGAGGGTGAGCAATATCTGTGACTGCAACTCCCATCATGCAATTGCCTACACCCCCCTTCCCAGCATGCCCATACTTCCTTCCTTTTGAGTGGACTTCACTGTGTGTGAGTGTGACAGCAATGGCAAGATGGCTGACAGTGGTGTCCTGCTGTTGGTTGGTGCACAGTTCCCAGCAGGACCTTGTGCTCCCCACAGCAGTACCCAGTGTCAGCCATCTTGTCAGTTGTTTTCCACTCCCTGTGATGTGAGCATGGTTCAGAGTGGTGTTGATGGGCCAATTGTGAGGGTGACCAATATCTGTGACTACAACTCCCATCATGCTATTGCCTACACCCCCTTCCCAGCATGCCCATACTTCCTTCCTTTTGAGTGGACTTCACTGTGTGTGAGTGTGACAGCAATGGCAAGATGGCTGACAGTGGTGTCCTGCTGTTGGTTGTTGCACAGTTCCCAGCAGGGCCTTGTGCTCCCCACAGCTGAGGCCAGTGTCAGACATCTTTGAAGTGGCTTTTCACTGCCTATGAGGTGTGCATGCTTCAGTGTGAGCTTGCTGGGCCATGTGGGTGGGGGATGTTGAGCTGTGACTACCACTCCCATCATGCTATTGCCTACACCCCCCTTCCCAGCTTGCCCATACTTCCTTCCTTTTGACTCTGCTTCCCTGTGGGGTAGTGTGCCTATGCTGACAGGATGGCTGACAGTGTTGTCCTGGCGTTTGTTTGGCTACAAGTCCCAAGAGTGTCCCTGTGCTTCACACAGCATAACCCAGGGTGGTTGTTCTTTGTGGGATATTTAATTAGAGTGTGAGGCATTGCATTCTCCCAGGTGAGTTGTGTGGAGTTTGTGTTAAGGGTGTGTGTGAGAAAAGCTGCTTGTAACTATGGTCAGAGCTGTCAGTCCTCCTTCCCACCCAGCCAGATATCCCACCATGGAACGTGCTTCCATTGCAGGGAGTGCAAGTTGGCTTTCAGGATGTCAGTCAGTGGTGTCCTGCTGTTGGTTGTTGCACAGTTCCCAGCAGGGCCTTGTGCTCCCCACAGCAGTACCCAGTGTCAGCCATCTTGTCAGTTGTTTTCCACTCCCTGTGATGTGAGCAGGGTTCAGAGTGGTGTTGATGGGCCAATTGTGAGTGTGACCAATATCTGTGACTACAACTCCCATCATGCTATTGGCTACACTGACTTCACCAGCATACACAGAATTCCTTCCTTTCAGTGAGCTTCCCTGTGAGGTGGTGTTCTAGTGGTGGCAAAATGTTAACTGTGTTTGTTGGTTATATTTGTGCCACTGCCTTGCTGTATTTGTAGTTAGGTTTGTACATATCATGACACAGTTACATATCACTATGAGATGGCATGTATTGTGTTTATCTGACTGACAGACAAATCTTGGGGTGATTATCTTTTGGTTGCTGTGGATTTGCTAAGGGTGCATGGTTTGACTATCCCCTTGACAGTGATGTGTGTGTATTGTCACACAATATTGTGTATATTAGTTGTGTACTCACCAGGTTCTGGGATGTTTGATAGTCCATATACGCTCACTGGTGGTAGGATGGCCCGCACCTTCTCCTCCCAGGGCCTGAGGTATAGTGGTTTGGCAGGAGGGCCACTGCCGGTGCGCTGACTCACGATGTAATCCTTCTTTAGTAGGTCCCTGACCCTCCTGCGCACATCATACCACCTGTTCTGGATGTCTTCCTTTGTGCGCAAACATGGTGATTGTGCGTTGACCCTGTCGACGATCCTCTCCCACATCTTGGTTTTCTGTGACATGGGGGTCTGTTGTACCAATGTACCAAACAACTGTGGTTCTACCCTGAGGATCTCATCTACCAGGACTTCCAATTCACTGTCTAGGAACTTTGGATTCTTCTTTGGGGGCATGGTGATGGGTGGTGGTGGTGATTAATGTGTGTGTGTGTGCAGGTGAGGGTGTGTGAGTGTAGGTTTTGCTGGGTGTATGTGAGGGTGCTATTTGTTGAGGTGCTAATGGTGTGTGGCTTGTGTGATGGATGAGCTGTGAGTGTGTCTGTGGTTGCTGTGTGATGGTGTTCTGTGCTGGCAGGTCAGTTGAATTTGCAAAGGATCATGGTAGGGATTTGTGGCCTTTATATAGGTGGAGTTGGGGGTGTGTCTTTGTTCCATGTTTTTTCCCTGTATTTATTGACTTTGTCATTGCTTGTTTGGGCCTTTTTTTGTATTTTTTCCTTTGTATTTTTGTGCATGTAGGAGACGTTCTTCTGACCGAGTAGGACGCTGCAGTTGTCTCGTGCGAGCTTCTCCGAGTCGTTTACGCTGTGTTTCTGCTAGGTTTATTGTGCGGCGTACGCGTCGGTCGCCGAGTATTGGCTTCCTTCGGCTGGCTTTTGTGTGCGTGTTGGTCGTACGGCTTGAGCTCCGTGCGACTCGGTCTGTTTTTCCGCGCATTGCATCGTACTGCGCGGGTCAGAGTTCGCGGGTACGTTTCGTTCGGGTTCATTCCTGGTGCGTCGGTCGGTTCGATTCGCGTGGTTTCCCGGCCGGATAGCTTGTTTTCGTCCGGTTCGGTCGTTCGGCTTGTGTTTCGTACGAGTCGGTCGTGATTCACATGCATTTCATCGTACTACGCGGGTCGGGCAGCGCCAGTACGTGTCGGTCGGACTAAATTCCCGTACCGAGTCGGTCGGTATGTTTTCCGGCCCGAATCGGAATCGGCCCCAGAGTGTTATAACAACCGATGCTAGCAACAAGGGTTTGGGCGCTATGTTGATTCAAATCAATGGCAGAGGTTTTGGAACTGTAATAGCTTTTGCATCAAGGTCATTAACTCCTACTGAGGAGAAATTTCCTACTATAGAAAAGGAACCGTTAGCTTGCGCCTTTCAAGGCTTTTTTGAGGGGGATGGCCTATCAAAATCCATTGTGACCTTAAACCTCTAATGAGGTATCTGACTACAGATGGTACAGTTAACACATCAGCTAAGACAGCTAGAATTTCAATGCATGCATGAATGCAGGAGTTCATATATAAGATCATGTACATGCCAGGCAGAGATAACGTGGTGACAGACTTTCTTTCCAGAATGCCAACCTAGCTAGGATAATAAATGGAACGTGTTTCATGTTGCGTTAATACACAATAGTGGATTTCCAGCTATGAAAATGGAAGCTGGAAGAGAGAGTATAGACAAGACATTTTGTTGCAGGAGGTTGTCAAATTCGTTAGGGGCCAGTGTCCCAATAATAGGAATTTATCAGACAAAGTTAAACATTTTTGGGAAATACGTTCTGAGCTATCCTTTGATGGCAAAATGATTCTGAGAGGTGAAAAAATTATTCCTTCATTTAACCTTGAGAACTGTATACTACAGTTGTGACATGAGGTCCATTTTGGCATAGGGCGTACTAAAGCATTTGTAAAGAAGTTGTTCTGGTGGCTGGGAGTGGATTTTGAAATTGAACGCATGATCAGGGAATGTACAGAGTGCTCCAGAGCGGATAAGTCTCTACAGACATATGGGCCTCCAATGAGAGAGAGACATCTTACACAGAATCCACGGAAATCCATAGTCATCGATATCATGCGACCAGTAGGACTGTTACTAAAATATATAATAGTAATTATGCATCTTTTTCTAGATGGCCTGTAGAAAAAATAATGCAGAATGCTGATACTGGTGCGGTTTTAGTATTCTTTGATCAGATTTTTAGTTTGGAAGGTATTCCTACTACAATATTAAGTGACAATGGAAAGCAGTTTAAACCCAATGCATTCAATCAGTATTGTGAACGGATTTGAGTGAAATTGAAGACTACTTCTCTGTAAAATCTTAGTGGCTACGGCATGGTTGAGAGGTTCAACCGTGTAATTGAAGGCATAATTCAGACTGCTTGCGCAAATAGGAAGGATTGGGAGGGTCTATTGATGAAATCATATGGACCTAAAGATTTAAGAGAAATTAGACCACCGGATTGTCACCTTTTTTGATAATGAGGGGCAGGAATCCCATGACTAAATACAGTTCTGGATGGTTATTTGGTGAATATGTTGAACCTTGGTCGGTGGAAATGGTCAGAAACACGATGGCAACAGGTCATCCGAAAAGTGGAGCTTATTACAGTTCCAAGTATAGTACCAAACCTGTGAATGTTAAGGTTGGGGCCTGGGTTCGCATAAAGAAACCAGGGTATGTAACTAAAGGAGAGAGTAAGTTCTATGAACTGGAAGAAGTGATAGCAGTGTTGCACAGTGCAGTCTATTTGAGCAATGGTAAGCTATGGAACCTCAAACAGGTGGTTTTGAGCAATTTTAGAGGAAATGGGAATCAGGACAGGAGTAGATTTGATTGGTTTATTATGGATGATGCCGTAGTTGACATTGAATCACAAGTTGTTGTTGATGGTGATACTGTTGAAGGCTTGTCACACACAGAGAAGTAGGAAAATAAAGGTGTCGCTGTTTGTGAAGAGGTGAAATGGCAAAACACAAATGTTTGAAAAAACTGCCCTTACCCACAAAAATGTGTGGCATGCTTCATCATAGGGCTGCTAAACACACCTCTGTGCAAGCCGACACCTGAGGTGGAGCAATATGGTGAGGGAGACAATACAAACACAGAGAAAAATAGGATCAAAGGAAAGTGCCGAAATACAATGTTAAAACGAACTCAGGGATCTCCAAATGCCTCCTTTATTAGTGGACTCCCAGGTTAGGGTTAAAAAGGTTTTACCAAACCAGTGGTTGGTGGTGTACTGGTCAATTATGGACCCTCTACCCCTCCACTCTGCAAGACTGTCGGCATGTTTCAGCCGGATATTGCGTCTTCCCCGGCTTTCATCAGGACTATTAGATCCCTATGTTACTACCCTTATCTCCTACCTTAAAGAGTAGATCAGAGTTCTAGCCTGTGAAAATACGCAGGTTGTGTAGATCTCGTAATCACACTAAAAATAAAATCGACTTTCACTGAAGTTCGTGTTCGAAATGGCGGGGGAGCAAGGACGGCTCCCTGTAGTCACACATTTGTCAAGGTGAGCCCGTCTCTGTGTGTGACAAGTCTGTGATATAGGAGGTCGAACTATGAGTTACCCTACTTCCCCTTACTTCTGTGTGTAGATACTGTTGAAGGATCAGATTTTCTGAGAATCATTCGGCATTCATTTCTGGTAATGTTGTTCAAACAGAACAGAAAGCTGAGCGCACACTAGAGGAAAATGTTTCCTCTTCCGGTATGGAGAAGGATAAAGGGGATAAAAGAGTAATGAAACCACCTAAATGGCTAGAGGAGTATGTCCATGAAAGTTGTGAGTGAAGTTTTATTTATTTATATATTGTTTTTTTAATATTTTTTTTCTTCTCACATTCTGTTCTTCAGATTATATTACATTTTAGGTAATTATGATGAAAATATGTTAGGTATTTATGTTAATGTGTGTATAAGGCGGGGGAAGTGACATGTTAAACTTTGTAGTATCTTTATGTTAATAAAACAATGTATGTTTTAAAGGAGGTGAATGTGTTGTAGGCTAGTGTTACGAGTCTGCGTTGTGTTATTATTTGCATGCCTTTCTAGTTCCAAGAATGCTTGAAGGGATTTCAGTTGGCAGATGGCACTGTACTAGAAGGATCGTGTTCCCCTTTGCTCTGTATTTCGGAAATAAAGTGCACCTTTCACGTGAGACCTGGTATTGGTGTATCTCTAGAGCTTGTGTATGACACACTTCATCCATCATCTAATTGAACTCACAAATGGAAATCATAGACATACATTTTGAATTCAAATAATGGTTTCTTAAGATCCTAGCCAGACATTGAACAAAAAAGTATAATAACTGAGCAGAAGGGTTTTCCACTGCTCAGAGAATATGCGATGAAAAAAGGCCCATAGTTCAATCTGTTGCAATCGTCTTCTAAAAGTGATTACATTTCACACCTTTTATTCCTTTCGCTCCTTTTACCCCTGCAGCTACTCTAGCTGATATTCTAACACATACAACAACATCTAAAAACAAACAAAAACAAGACTGTTAGCCAGCCAGCATTCTTGAGTCAGGGAAAGTAATTCCTTACATAGAACAGTGCAGCTACTGCAGTATACCTAGAATCGATCCTCCACTGAAAGATCCAGTAAACATTGATTAATGGGTTGTCATAGGTTTTACTTTAATTGCAGCTGCAGAGAATTTGCAAAACAAATACAGTTTTGAATGCAGAGATTTATGATGTGGCTGCGATGTAAAAGTGCTTTGTTGTATATGATAATGAGGAATGTGCATTTAAACACTTCTATTTACATATTTGGAGTTTACAGTGGAGTTGTATCTACACCTGTTTCAATTGTTCTGGTAGATAGGGCTTGAGGTGGAAATGCAGTATACATTGAGGTATGTAGTTGATCTCATGCCTCTACAATTGTGCACTTCACTTGCTATTAGGCTACACTTGGCCAGTGCAGGACTGATTTCTGTCTATGGAACTTGTGTGCATTTGTTTTTTTTTCATCTTTTTTGACTAATGTTTTGGTATAAAAAAAGAACGTATTTATTAGATGAAGGACACACCATGCTATGTTACTGATAAAATTGGATTATTTTACAATCCTTAAAGAAATTCTGTGTGTAGTGCAAATAGTATCTTCATATTCAACGTCAATGAAATCTTTGTAAATAGAAGACTAAAATGTGATATTTATTGTATTATTGACTGTGTATTTCTTCGGTATGAACCAGTAACATACTAGATATTTATATTTTGCTTCAATGATCACTTTTCCTTCAATAAAATTCCATGCTCATAAAACCTCATAGACTCTGACTACAAAATCTGTCTTTATTATAAAAATAGTAGATAAACAATTTGCGCATCTTGAAATGAATTCCACATAATACGTTTAGTAATGTGAGAACACATACATTTCACTAAGTCACATTCTACCTGGCTCAATCACTGGTTAACTGCAAGGGCTGCCTTACTCCCTCTCCTTCAAACAGCTGTACTGGAATAAACCAACTGCTTACATTCAACGTCTCACCATCATTGCTTCATGTAATTTAAATTTAGGATTGCTCCATACATTTATAAACAAGACTTTTACTACTACGTACATTTGCTGTGAATTTGAATAAAGTCTGTCGTACAGTGTTTGTGCGCGTTACATCTCTAGGTGTACAGCACCTAGTTCGGTTCAAGCACCTGCTCTTAATGAGCGTGATGGCAAGCTTGGCATAGTTTATAAATGGAAGTAGGTATTTACAGCCTATGTGTGTCAAAACAACAAATATAAATACATCAATGGTTATTTGTGGACTGTCCCTTTATAGAAAGTATCTGTGAAATCCTGGCAGCTAATTGCTATAACATTTCACACACTATCTTTGAAATCTGTATATAAACAATATCAAAATTTCAGAGTTTCAATCTCGGCACATCAAAACACAGAAACATTTGTGTCGATTTCCAGTACAAATGCAGAAAATTCTTTGAGGTTCATTGATCAAGAAAGGTAGTTACCATTGTGAGAGATAGCATACTCACTCAGCCAGCCCATGGATTTTGAAACAGAAAATGAATTTTCTGCATTTTACAAAATCAAGCAATGGAAAATTATAGAATTGAACCTACGACAAAGGGCTCAGTCATTATCACGCTGAAATTTCAAGGCTGTCCTATTATTATCCAACCTTCTTCATTATTACGAATAATGCATAATTCCAATAGAGTTCTGTACAGCGATGGAAACATTTACATGCACTGAAGCACAAAAAGAGATACGCAGATTGGTTTGGTATCGTCACTTGCATGTACACAAAGGGGGATATTCACAAGCACTCATCTCCGAGTTATCGCCATCTCAACGCAACAAAAGTGGAAATAGATTTAACGCCCCATTCCCAAGCGGGTGCAAACTGCAGACAACGCAACTATTCCCGCGATAACTGCCGCAAAATTTACCTCCACGGGTGACACCACCAACTAACCCTAATGAGATGCAGAGTAGGCGTTCCCGTGCAAAAACACACGAAAACACATCTACACCACTTTCACAACAAACTGCCAGATCTGCGATGCGAACCAAAACCACGCGATAAGCCGCGGTAGCAGCAGCTATTTAACACCTGCCTCTTGCTGGTGATAAGCAGGACGACTACCTGCAGTAGGCAATGGAGCCCCGCACACAGCCACACCCGAAGAACAACCAACGCCATGGAGCTACTCATCATGCAGCTTGGGGCCCCAACAGGGCCACAACAACCCCGCCACCACCCCCAGGACCGCCACCACCCCCAGGACCGGGACCGACACCCCCCCCGGACCACCACAGAGGCAGCACAGAGTAAGAGAGCGGACCTACCAAAAACGCACTAGTCTCACAGACCTAACGCCCGAGGAAGTAATTGCCCACTACAGGCTCAAAAGGACAAGCATCCTCCGCATCATGACCCACATTGGCCCCAGGCTGACGGTCCCAACCCAGCAGACAACCAACATCCCTCCGCAGACAAAGCTGCTGGCTGTGCTGCACACGTTGACCTCTGGTACCTTCCTACCAACAACGGCCAGAGTCGGAGGAGTCTCACAGCCAGCCCTATCAAAGTTCCTCACACCTGTCCTGGATGCCATCATCAGCTTCATACACCAGTACCTTCACTTCCCCAACACTGCGCAGGAACAGCTGGAGACCAAGCAAGGCTTCTACGCCATTGCTAGCTTCCCACACATGTTGGGAGCCATTGACTGCACACATGTCCCACTTGTGCCCCCTGCGGACACTGCACACATCTACCGCAACAGAAAGCACACGCATTCCATCAATGTGCAGGCAATAGTGGACCACCGGGGAATGTTCACCAATGTCGTCGCAAACTACCCAGGCAGTGTGCACGATTCCTACATCTTCCGACAGTCCATCATCAACCAGCGCTTCCAGGATGGCACATATGGAACTGGACTGCTCGTTGGTAAGTACCAAATCAACACACCACATACCTCAAAGCCACCATCACACAACGCACAACTGTGGGAATGCACACGTGACCAAACCACATACAACATGTCAGTCAACATGCCCACCTATTAGACATGACAACACAACTCCATTGGGATCCTGGGCTTCGCATGTACACAAGCCTGCCGTATCATGACACCACAGCCATACAATAGCTGAACGTGTGGAGAGGCGGAAAGCAGGCATGTGCGAAGGACGCAAGTGACCCATGAATGGGAATGTACACAACGACAAGTGTGGCGTGAATGTGCTGGACAGACCTGGGTATGCAAACCACAGATATGTCCATGCAGACATTAACTGCTGGTGTCTGGGGAGTAGTGAACAGTGGACGCAACCATGTCACCTCAGCTGTGGGGTAGACCCCTGTGTGTGTGAGCGTAGTGGGTTGGCCCGGCTTATGCCAGGCCTGCGCAGGGGTGTGGATGAAAACACCGTTGCGCTGAGCGTGGTGCACTCCCGGAATGGCCAACGTAACTGCCAGGGTGGCGCCTCTCAGCCCGCCACAAGGCTGACGCCGTGAGCAGTGGGGCCTGCGAGCCTGTGCACCTGCTGCACCCCAGGCCGCTGATACCCATACCCGGCTTGCATGCCCCAGTGCTCCAAAGCCGCACTGCTCACCTGCCGACACCGTCGTGTGTCAAAGAGGGCCCACCACGTGCCGGTGCTAGCTCCAAGACCCATGCCCGCGAGCTTGGCAGCCTCCTCAGACCATCACTGTCCTCCGTGACACAGACCCCCAGGAGTCCACATTCGTTGACATACCCCACCGCTGCAGCCGGCCTACACTGCAGTCCAGTATGTCCCACATCTAGTACTGAGTCCTCATTCATCAATGGCAGAGTTCATGCCAGTGGACGCAGGGAAAGGAGTGAGAGACAGATGCGTTTCAGTCCGGTGGAAACACGGATCACCGTTACGGAGGAGGTCAACCACTCGCAAGGACTGACCTGGTGCCACTCACCCTGTGCGCCGTGAGACACAGTCAGCCTCCAGCCGAACATTGTTGGTGTCTGAGCCTGTGGCCTGGGGGTTGTCATCAGCAACTGGCAGGTACGGACTTGGTGTTTGGCATGAGTCTGTGGCATTCATATCCGCCATGTTGCCGGACACAGCTGGTATGTGCCCTCTGCACCATGCCCTGGGGGTACACCTCCCACTCTCCCCCGAGACACTCCGCGAAAACCACCCTTGATACATACGAGACCCTGCTTTGCCCTCATGACCCTACCCCAGTGTCCCGCAAGTCAGCGTCCCGTGGCGGTAGGCCCGTGTCGGCCGCTGTGCATCCGGGGCCACTAACTCTGTGCAACTCAAGTCATGCTCCCTTGCTGTTCGAACATTGCATTCCTGAGTGCCTGATGACTGTTGAATTTGTTGCCAGCACCAGCTACTCCCTGAGGGCTGGCTTACACACACCCCACACACAGCCAGCACAGGCATCACTGGACTAGTGGGCCTGCCAACACATCATGCCGAACCAAGTATTGACTCTTATCTCTCTGCACTGTCACAGGTGATCAGGGATATGCACTCTGCCCTTGGATGATGACACCCCTCCGAGACCCGAACACACCCGCCCAGAGGCAGTACAATGTGGCCCACAAACGCACCAGGGGCATCGTGGAACGCACATTTGGCGTGTTGAAGTCACGTTTCAGGTGCCTGGATGTCACAGGTGGAAGGCTCCTGTACAGCCCAGACATCGTGTGCAAGATGATCGTTGCATGTTGTGTGTTGCACAACATCTGTGTATGCACCAATGCACCATGGATCCCGGTTCCAGAGGTACGTGACGATGATGAGGACGATGGGGCAGGTCGCCCACATGCCACTGCAGCTGTGGCAGGAACAGCCCGTAGGAACACCCTCATTGCCAATTTCTTCTCATGAGCACGTCACATTGTGGCCGTCCTTGGCAATCATGGGACAGTACTAAATGTCCACAAGCACGGCATGTGTGAATAATAAATATTTTCAGGTTACAGGTTGTACTTGTACATTGTCATGTCACAGTTTTCTGCTGTGCCAGATGTTATTGGCCATGTTGTGCACATATGCGGCACCAGTTGTGTCCTGTGTTCTGTTGTGGTGGTGTTGCTGTTTGTACCAGGATGTTGTCAATGTCGAGGTGCACTTATTCTTATGTGTGATTGCTGCACGGTGGGTGAGGCGCTCCGGCGGCTCTGATATGGCTGCCACTTCTCCCTTTCATGCGGTGTGCCTTTCTGTTCTGTGCTTCCACAGTGCTGAGATGTTGCAGACTTGGGTAACTTGTGCTCTTTGTTGAGTTGTGACTCTTGGGCATGGTTTCTCTGCAGATGTGTCATTGACGTCAGGGGTTGTTTGTGCAGGTGGTTGTGTCCAAGTGTGACCTGCTCCTTTCCGGTTGTGGTCCGCACTCAGCCACCTCAGTGTTGTGCCGTGTACATTGTTATGATGATTGGACTGCAGCCATGCTACTCGTCATGTGGTGTCTCTTGCATTGTCTGTGTGGCTGACATATATGCATGTTTGCTGTGTTTCGCACATGTGCATGTGTTGGTTGTGTGATTGTTGATGTGTTGGGTGGATGCCCCTTTGGGCACATGGTGTACGTGGGACTACTTGGTGTTTGTGTGTGTGCTGAAGTGTTCCCGTGGGATCAGGGACATGATCCTGAGTCATTCTGGGTTGCAGTGTGCTCTGCTTAATTGTGCATGTGTGCCATTGTGCCCAGTTGCCCCCTTCCCCCCACTCCCTGTTCGGTACGCGCCCTGTTGATGTGGTGTCGGGTCATGTTGGGCAGTGTACAGATCCCCAACTCCTGTCACCGTCTCCAGACTGATGGCTGTGGCCACCATCTTCCCCATGTCATTCAGCTCCTGGTATCCTGCCAGCCCCCCTCCTCCGAAGTGCGTTGCTGCTTTCGTGTTGGCAGCTTGTTTCTGCTTGGTTTTGCCATTCACATCAATCCAGCGCCTCTTGTCCTCTTCCATTGTCCTCCTCGGTGCAGCGACGGCATTCACATGGTCCGAGATGGTGTGCCTCCTTTGCCTCTTTGTTGCCAATGACACGTTGGAGGTGACGTGCAGTTGGTGGTGGTGTTCTATCTCATCCGTGCCGATGATCGTGTTTTCCTGCAGACTGTACCCCGTCTTCCTCTTCCTCTTCTCATTACCCTTCCACGTGCCCTGGATTCCTGGGTGTTCCTCCGTGGGGATTGTGGGGTTCATGTTGTCCTCTGCAGTCGGTCAGGGTGCATCCGTGGTACTCCGCAGTTCATTTCCTTTTTGGTGGCATTTTCCGTGGGCTGTTCTTGTGCTTTTTCCCGCATTACGCGTGGGTATTGCTGTCCTCTTGCTGGTTATCACTGTTTTCTTGTCACGTTTGGGCCCATCGCGTCTTTTTACGCGTTGGGGCTTGTGTTTTTATCACCGTTGCGGTGGTTGTCTCGCAGACATTGGCCGCGTTTTCGGAAGACTATCGCATGGTACCGCTGTGTTGTGAATTCCAGGTTAACACAGGGTTATTTTCCCGTGATAGACTGCGATGTGTAAAGTTGCGTTAACATTTTTTGGAGATGTTTAGCGCACGTTCTTGTGAATATCCCCAAAGACTGCTCCAAGCAGGACAACACTTTCCTTGCTGCCTTATTTTAAGTAAATCGAGTTCTCATTATTACCTTGTCTGTGTCATGATTTGAGGACACGCCCGAAGCCACAGGAGTCGGATTTATAACCCCCAAGGAAAGGACTTGGTTTAATGTAACAACACAAATTACAAATCTGGTTGGTCTGTGACCAGTACCCAACCCACTAGGCAGTACTGTGTGGGTGATTGTTACTGTTCACAATTAGGCCCTCTAGATGAATTCAGGGACACAGCAGAACTGAAAAACCTCTTTAGTATGCCACACTCAAAATAATAGTAAGAAACAGGTATAAAACTTTAAATTGTTTATTTCTAAAACCCAAGCCTAGCACATAAAATATGAATGTTAACCAACTAGAAATCAAAAATAAATGTAACAATGCATGACATTGCCAGTGAACCCAATATCGACGTTCCTAACATGGTTAGTAAGTTCCTAGCATCCTAACTCATTCTCGATAATTCTAAACACTATGCTATAAATTATCAAAAGCAGAGAATAGCAATCCTATAAATTGAGGGCCTCATTGACAACAAAACGATGTAGCGTGGCGCCCCATGCCATTTTTCTGCACCGAGCTCTCATAATTATAAAAGCACAGAGATGCATTGTATTTACATCAATACGACGCATCCCTGTTCTTTCCCCTGTGCTGGTGCTAAATTCAATTCCATGCGCCAATGCAGGCACCCTTGCACCAGGGTGTAAGCGTGCGTGCATTGCTGGTATGATTGTTGTGCAGGAAGAGACACCTTTCTACATAAAAACAATAAATGATGGTGTTTTCCTCTTTCTATGCGTGCTGCAAAATGCAGCATGTGTAGAAAGAGGAAAACACCAGGAGAAATAAAAGTATTTCTCCTTGTTGCGCCTTCTTCCGCTTCCGCTAGGGAGGCGTAGGATTCTGACGCATTCCCAGGTTTACGAAACATTGTAAATCTGGGAATGCAGCAGATCCATGGGTGTTGCGTTGGAACTCTCACATCAACGCCCATGGCATGCCCCTTTCACACAAAGTGATGCATGAAAAGGGCTATATTTACGAGGCCATGAAAAGCCATGCCTGGTGGCTTTGCAAGGCCTTGTAAATATGAGCCAGCATACTGCGCCGTTGGGCATCAAAAAAGTGATACACCTGCGGCGGAAGGGGCTTGTAAATAAGCCTCTCAGTTTCTTAACATGGGTCACAGAGCATTTCTTTTCTCAGTAAGGAATAGCTGTTTAGCTCTCTTCTATCACCGCCCTTGCCAGGGAATGATAAGCAGTGAGGGACTGAAGGCCACTTCTCTGTACCACTCTCAGAGCCCTAGAGCAACCCTCAACTGAGATGGGTTTGTGGCAGCAAACCAGCATGATCTCTGGCCTGATAGTCTAGCGGAGCAGCCTTTCCAAATTGCAGGCAGACACATGAGTTTCAGAAGTATCCAATAAACAATGTTCTCTTATGTCTCTAAGTTTGGTGAAACTTAAATCATAAAAAAGTAGGAGGATAAATGCATCATCTCAATTCATATACAGACATTTTTGCATTCACTGCAAGTATCCATATGAACATGGCAGCACCCATTAACATAAACAATGAAAATATGACGTGGATAGGTAGGAGGCAGACTTGATGTCTGTGATGGAGCAAGGACTCGTAAATGAGACTTGCTCAGAAGCAATCCTTTCGTTTTAACTCATTAACGAATTACTAACTATGTGATTGTAATTAATAATTCGCATTTTCGAAAGACACGTGGGACAACGAAGCTTGCATATGTGTTTACTAACTTTAACAAAATGAACGAAGGACTAAAACACACTCTAACAAGGGATCTTTACTGCGCATGCGTCTACTGCATCTACGTAGTATGATGTCTCAACGCTTGGAGGGAAAATCTTGCGCATGCGCAAAAGGCATTAAAATGGCAGCTTGAAAGCTCACATGCAAGGCACCTGCTTGGCTAAATAGAAAATAAGTTTTATACTAACGCAAATGCAGAAAAGGGTAATACTAATTAAAGTGGGTTAGAGTAGAGGTTGGTGGTATAGAGTGAAACCATTTATTTTTGAGAATAACATTTCTTCTTTTGACTTTATTATTAGTGCGCATTTGGGCCTACCACACTTGTCTGAATTGAGCTGACTGACTTGACCCCGCACATGCGCAGATGAGAAAGAATAAGGAAGGATGAGTAAGGATTTGTCACTCGTCCAAGGCCAGAGAAGATGTGCCCTTGGAACATGAGGGTGAAGAGTTCATATGAAGAAGCCTTATTCATAAAGTTGAAACATTTTGTATTAATAAAGTTTGGAGATGTATGGGAAAGGAAATGATGTAATAATGTTTAAGGGGATGGGTTTGAAAACAATGGTTCAATGAAAATAAGTGAAATGTAAGCATGGTGTGACGATCATCCCCCTCGCCTGACCAATCAGAGTTAGTATTTTATGATATTGAAACATTAATGGGTGGTACATGAATATAGAAAGGTATAACTGAGGTAGTTTTAGTTAGTTTAGCGAGCAGACACGGGAGAGCAGACACGGGAGAGCAGACACAGGAGAGCAGAAGGGGAGCAGAAGCGGGAGAGTCGTCAATGCTGGAAATCGAGAGCTCGGGATGCTGTCGGTGCTGGGGGTGGTGCTGATGCTGTGAGACGCTGATGAAGAAACTGAATACAGAGAACCATCTATTTTAACTTAATTGGGTTGGAAAGAAGATCGCGGAAGAACCACGAGGAGGAAGAGAGTGTCAGAGAGGGGTGCAACGCAGCCGTCGGTATTTAGAGAGGTGAAGTACTCTGTCCTGAAGTCTTTGTCTCCTGATCTATACCGGGGGACCCTTACCAGCCCTTTGGCCAGGGGGTTGGTCTTCACACCATTCTAGGTAACTATAAATATATCGTATTGATAGATGTTCTTCTCTCTCTGTCCTCTCCTTTCTGAAGCATAGTTATTGTGTGAATCTGAAATATTTTTGCTTATTGATTATTGATTGAGTTGACACTCTTGTGAATGAGGGTGTTTGTACTGAAACTTTGAGATGGTTCACATGCAATTAATTTAGATAAAGATTTTAAAACTTCCCGAGTCTGTGATTATTTTATTTCAAAGAATGTTTAATAAGTTAAGTTAATTATCACCATCAATTAGTTCCAACTAATGGTCCATCGACCAGAGGAAAGAACTTTTTGATCAGTGAAAGGTTTAGTTAGAACAGAAATATAACTATTCCTGAAAACATGAAATCTATAAAATACAAGCTCCAGCGGTCTACTTGGTATTTGTGAAAGAGGTTATATGGGCCCAGGTGAGTATTTGGTAGTGGAGTATCTGTTGTTAGTACACCGCTGGATCAGTTTTCTGGTAGCAGAATTATGGTTATTATTGACTAGTTTGGTGATAAGTATAGATTATTGATTATTAATTTATGTTTAACAAAAAGAGTTAGCGTCTTGTTTTTTGTTGTCTGGAAAATTCCCGGGGAATGAATAGCGGGTGGCGATAGAAACCACACTGCAGTGAGGTTACTCGTCTGTTGGAATAACACTGAGAAGCTAGGTGGGGCTGGCAGTGTTAAAATAGGGACTATTTTCTGCGTAAAAGTGAGAGTGATTGATAGCAAAGAGTTTGCTAGTGAAACTTTAGGCGTTATATCACCTAGAAAGGGTAACACTGAGGAGTAGCAGGTTCTTAAAAGCTAGATTGACAGCAAAAGGAGTTCGCTGGTGAAACTTTGGTCTAAAATTTCCCAAAACGGGTGACACCGGAGGAGTAGCAGGTTCTCTGGAGCTTGAATGAAGGGTAAGTGGAAGGGTTTTACTCGCAGTATATGAAGAGTAAGCGGAAGGTTTTACTCGCAGTGGAAAGAAATAAACTATCCTTTGATTTAGTGGAACAGACAGAGTAGCAAATGTTTTTATGTCGTTAATAACAATGAATTTTTAAAGAAAATATTGAGAAATAAGTTTTTGTATTACCTTGTGAAGGGAGGGTCAGGTGCTGGAGTTGTACTGACGTCACAGTGAGCCGCGCTGGGATTGGTAGAAACAGCGGGCGTGTGACAGGAGCAGCCTTGTAAAGGAGGGGTCAGTAGAAAGGAGCAGAACTGACGTCAGAAAAAGGCCGCTCTGGCATTGGTCAGATCACGAGCGTGAGCCTGATTTAATTGGATAGCTAGTTAGAAGCCGTGTTAGGATTGGTGCAGAGAGAGATTGTATGCGGGATTTTGATTTGACTGTTAGTGCAAGGCGTACAGGTAGAAGATTTCAAGGGTTTGCAGAATACAATTTTATACATCGTTCTTCAAGGATGTATGGAGAGAAAAGAAAGATGTCATTTATAAAGAAAATTAAGAATTTCTTTGTAAAAGATAAGCCTGTGTTGACCAGAGAGGGAATTCCTATTCCGCCACCGAAAACACCAGCATCTTTCATGATGATGGAAAGAGGATATCATACTTGCGTGTGGTTGGAAAACTGGATAGAATATACGAAGGATGATGGAGTGTTAGCATTTCCTAAAGATGGTACGTTTAATGGGAGGATTCTTCAGAATTTGAGATTGAAAATGAATGATTTAGAACCTAGACCTAGGTTAACTCAATACGAGGCTTTGGAAGAATGGGAGACTGAGTCATATGAACGAGAGAGATGCAGAGGTGGGAGATATAGAGGATTCTTTCCGAGACACTTGCATGAGTCACGCAAAGGGCAGATGAAACAATGGAGGAGAGCTATGGTATCAGAAGGTTTATATCCAGTATTAATGGCTGAGGAACAGTCTGGAGGAAAGTGTAAGGAGAAAACGAAACACATGAATACAGGAGGATATGGTGAATCAGATGACGAGTTGTTAGAAGATATTTTAATTAAAAATCCACCACCATACCAAGAAGCAACTAGTAAGGTTACCCCAAGTGCACCAGTAATGGGAATGCCATTGACCCCACAGATTTTACATGATACGTCATATAACAGAGTGTTACAGGATAATGAAAGAGATGTTTTAAGCAAAACTAAAGAAGAACTAGTTCAAAAGATAAGTCAATTAAATCTGAATACTGAAGCTTTGACAGTACCAGTGACCACTGGTCCAGTAATCCCATTGTATGGAGATAAAAAGATTTGCCAAAAACCACAACCTGTGACAATTCCATTAAATAGTACTAGGAAAGAGATAATAATTACAGATGATCAGGTTAGTGAAAGTGAGTCAATTATTTCATTAATGGATCTCCCTAATGTGGAACCTTTGACGGAAACTCCAAATAGAGTTACGCCCATGAATTTGAGAGAAAGAAGACCTTTGGTTCATACAGGAACTGAAGGCGCAACAGTAGTCACCTCTGAAGAAATAGAAAGATGGGCACAGGAAAGAGATAATCAGAACCCAACACCAAGGATTTTAGACATCAGCAGATTGAAAGTGGAATTGGAAGAGATGATGACAGGATGTGTGGGCACAGAAAGATTGAATGCTTACAATGAGGAAGAATTATTATTTTTATGTAAGAGCATAACCAGGAGAGCAAGGGTATTTCATGAGAAATTCACTGAAGTTGCTTCAGAGATTGGAATAGACATAGGGAAATCAAAGTTGTTACAGAAACCATATCGAGTGGACTTTACTGATAAAGATTTAGAAAGTGTAAATGCTTCTGGAAAGAGACTACAGATAAAGGAATTAATGAGCATTTTGCGAAAATGTGGAGACATTGATAAATGGAGAATTAGATGCATAAGAAAGAAAGAGGAAGTACAAGCGAGAGAAGCAGCAGCTGCATTTCCAGTAAGAGAATCAAGCAAAATGGAAAAATGGTGTCCAATGAGAGAGGTTCCCGGAGGTGGATATGTTCATGTTCCTTGGAGTAGACAAGATATTTTGTCATTTACAAATGATTTCCCAAAGCTGAGAGAAAAACCAGTTGAATGGTATAAACAGGTAGAGAGATTTGTGAAGGTTTCAAAGGTTTTATTGAAGAATTTGGATGGTCTATTTGATATAGCGGTACCTGCTGATTTATGGACGGAATGTAAAATTACAATTGACTGGCCTAATGAGGAGTATGCTAGAGACGCAAAGACAGGAGCACCCTCGGAGGAGGTGATGAAAAAGTATCACCAAGTGATTACGTATTTGAAAGGGAAAATTCCTCCTAAAGAAACAGATTGGGTAAAAATAGATAGAACAACTCAAGAACTAAATGAATACTTACATGGATATTATGAGAGGTTACTACAGGTGTTTAAGCAGTATAGTGGTTTTGAGAATATCGGTGACAAGGATATGGGACATTTTGTGTATCGGTTTGTATATGGTTTAAAATCAGAGATTAGTCAGATGATACAGCAGCACATGTTGTGTTGGCAAAGCAAGACAGTGGATGACATTTTAAAGTACGCGAAATATTGCGGAGATGACATTGAGGCCAGGCGTAGAAAGCTAAAAGAGAAAATGATGTGGGCACAAGTAAAATTGGCAGAACAGCAAGAAGAGAAAACAAATGCCCAAAATAATAATCAAGCGAAAGAGAAGAGTCAGAATGATCAAGGAGCGAATGGTAATAAATATAGGGGACAGAGAAGAAGCGAAAAAGAAGTTTCCTTGTCATGCGTGCGGTAAGCTTGGACATTGGAAGAACGAGTGTAAGAGTACTCAGAATAATAAGAGTAATAATGGGCCAAATCAACATTTTATCCCACAGATGCAGAATGAAGTACATGTGAATCAGCAGCAGCAGGTAGTTACTCCACAATATCAGGTGCCACCAGCTCCTATGCCAAATATCGTGAATCATCAAAGTTTCAGTGCAAAACCGGATTTCAAGGAGAAAGTGGTAAGAATAATAGAAAAATTACACAATATTTGTTGCAGAATGATGAGGAAAATTCGGATTTCACACAATGACGGTGCCTGAGGGGGGAGGAAGAGGAGTGCGTGCTTGGCGCATCCTTGCCGGTAGATCAGTCAGGTCCGTTTGTTGATGGGAAAGTAGAAGGTAAAGACATTACTTTCCTATTGGATACTGGTGCTACCAGGTCTACTGTGAGAACAGCAGACATCCCAAACCTACCCCTCTCGGGAGAATCAATCCAAGTTGTAGGTGTGTCTAACCAACAGATTAGAACCCCAATCACAAAACCAATGGAGGTGCACATTGGAAGTTTTAAAGAAATGCATTGGTTTGTAGTTTGCGATTCCAGTCCTGTAAATCTGTTGGGAAGAGATCTATTGTGCAAGATGAACTGCACAATCTATTGTACACCAGATGGTGTCACTTTCCAAACCCCTGATGAAGACGTTGTATACAAGATGATGTTAGCCAAACAGGGAACGGAACTAGATGAAATGTTTTCACTAATGACTGAAAATGAATTACCAGAAGAGTTGAGAGCAACAGTTAATCCAGAAGTGTGGGATTTTACAGGAAAAGACATTGGGTTAATTACAAATATAGATCCAGTTAAAGTGACAGTGAAAGAAGGTGCAGTGTATCCAAACACCTGACAGTACAAGATGAGTCCAGAAGTAAAAGCAGGAATTATTCCAGAAATTGAACGAATGGTTAAACAAGGTATTTTAAAAGAAGTGATGGGTAGTCCTTTTAATTCGCCAATAATGGGATTGAAAAAGCCTAGCGGAAAGTACAGAATAGTGCAGGATTTACGAAAAATAAATAAAATTGTAGTGCCATGTTGTCCAATAGTGCCAAATCCAGCAGTGATCCTTTGTCAGATACCTTGGAATGCAGGTTGGTTTACAGTAATTGATTTATGCCAAGCGTTCTTTTCTATTCCTTTGCACCCAGACAGTCAGTATCTTTTTACGTTTAAGTTTGAGGATCGTATTTACGCATGGTGTCGATTTCCTCAAGGGTACACAGAGAGTCCCTCAATTTTTAATCAGATTTTGAAAAAGTGTCTAGAATCATTGATTATGCCTGGAAAATCTGTTCTGGTCCAGTATATTGATGACCTACTGGTGGCATCAAAAACACGGGAAGACTGTGTCACAGACACAATTGCATTACTGACCCATTTGGCTGAAGGAGGACACAAGGTGTCTCCAGAAAAGTTACAGTTCTGTCGACAAGAAGTTAGATATTTAGGGCATAAAATAGAAAGAGGAGTTAGAAAAGTGACAGCGGAAAGAATAAAAATAATCAAAGAAATGCAATTGCCACAGACTCAGAGAGAAATGAGAATGTTCCTGGGAGTGGTTGGGTACTGTAGGCAATGGATTAATGTTTTTTCTATGTTAGCGAAACCATTAATACAAATGACCCGAAAAAGAGCAAAAGATCCGATTGATTGGAATGATGACTGCATAGAGGCATTTGTGAAATTGCGAAATTGTTTGTGTGAGGCTCTTGCCTTGGGCATGCCTGATTATTCAAAGGAATTTGCATTGTTTTGTTGCGAGAGAGAAAATTGTGCACTTTCAGTCTTAACACAGAGACATGGATTGAGTCGACGTCCAGTAGCATATTTTTCAGCTACATGGATCCAGTGGCTTCAGCATTACCTGGCTGCTTAAAAGCAGTAGCTGCTACTTGTATGAGTCTGGAGCAGAGTGAGTCGATAGTGATGGGACATCCGGTAAAGGTTTATGTTCCACACTCAGTTGAGATTCTTTTGACAAGAACAAGAACACAACATCTCACCCCTAGTCGTTTGACTAAGTATGAAAGAGTGATTTTGGGAGCTGAAAATGCAACAGTAATAAGGTGTACGATCATGAACCTAGCTACCCTACTGCCAGACCCATGCAATGAAGAAGTGAGAGATGAAAGTGATCATGATTGTTTGAACGTAACTGAATTATGTACTAAGCCCCGTCCGGACATAAAGGAGACACCTTTGAAAGAAGCTGACCATGAGTTATTTGTAGATGGGTCCTGCCTCAGGACACAAGAAGGAGGATTAAGTGCTGCATATGCTGTTTGTAAGATATCTGGGGTAATTGAAGCATCCTGTTTACCGGGAGTCAAATCTGCACAAGTAGCCGAATTGGTAGCCCTAACCATGGCATGCAAAAAGGGGAAAAATTGGAGAGTAACCATATTTACGGACAGTCAATATGGGTTCGGGGTTGTGCACGATTTTGGCCAGCTCTGGATGCAGAGGGGATTTCTGACTTCTTCAGGATCTCCTATTAGGAACATCAAAAATGTAAAGGATTTACTGGAAGCATTACAATTGCCAAAAGAGATAGCAGTTGTAAAATGCGCTGCACATCAGTCAGGAAATGACTATGTGACTGCTGACAATAAATATGCTGACCAAGTGGCTAAATACTGTACCAAAAATACAGTGGCCATTAACAGAAAAATTGAAACGGGTGAAACCAGATGCCAACTTATGTTTTTCTCAGTACCAGAAACATGGGATGAGATTAGACAATTGCAGGAAGAAGTTGAGGAAAAAGAAAAGGAAATTTGGATAAAAGCAGCTTGTACAAGAGACCAGACGATGAGGTATGGGTGTATTTAGATGGAAGACCAGTCATGCCAGATTGTTTGCTTTCAAAAATGGCAAGAGTGTATCATGGAGCAACACACATAGGGAGAGACTCAATGATCAGGCTATTCAGACAGAGTTGGTACAATCCGAAGTTCAGGGTAGTCAGAGAGCCTTGCCAAAGATGCCTAACCTGTCAGCAGCAAAATCCAGGTAGGAAGACAGTGGTTAGTTGGGGAAAGATTGGAAAGGCAGAAGGACCCTTCACCAGAATACAGTTGGATTTTATTGAATTACCCCATGCAATGGACTGAAATATATACTTGTCATAGTATGCCTCTTCTCAAGATGGGTGGAAGCCTATCCCACTCGAAGAAATGACATTCTTACAGTTGCAAAGTTATTGTTGAGGGAGTTGGTCCCACGTTTTGGTTTTCCAGTCACTTTGTAATCAGATAGAGGCCCTCATTTTAATAATGAAATAATTCGATTAATCTGTGCTGCATTTAACATAGAACAAAAACTGCACTGTGCTTATCGTCCAGAGGCTTCTGGAATAGTTGAACAGCTAAATGGCCAAATCAAGTCAAGACTAGGGAAGGTGTGTGCATCCACAATGCTGAAATGGCCAGATGCATTACATCTTGTATTGATGGGTCTCAGAAGTATTCCAGACAGAAAAACAGGAATGAGCCCTCATGAAGTTCTCATGGGAAGAGCAATGAGACAAGCATTTATTCATGGAAATAAATTAATGAATATAACTGATGATCTGGTATTGGACTATTGCAAAGGATTGGCTGAAATGGTGCGTTCTGTCTCTCACCAGGTTGGAGAAGACGCAGTTGAAAGACAGCCAGACCAAGCACATGATTTGAATCCTGGAGATTGGGTGCTAGTGAAGAAACACGCAAGAAAGTCGTGCCTAGCACCAAGGTGGGATACACCGCGTCAAGTCATACTAGTCACTACCACAGCAGTGAAGTGTGCAGGTTTGCCCAATTGGATTCATGCCAGTCATACCAGAAGAGTTCCGAGCCCATCAGAACAACAAGAGCAACTACTGACTGAACAGGCTGAAGCGTCAGGAGTGGTAAGCTGTGAAATTGAAGAATCTAGAGTAATAGATTCTGAAAGACAACCATATGACAAACAGCCAAGTCCAGGTCAGGAGGAGTGGATACCAGTGATTGAAGTAATTGATGATGCTATTGAAACAAGAAAAGAACAGAACTGAAAAGACAAGAAAGTAGTCAGGAAGAGACAGGGGAAGAAGAACACACTCAGGTGGAAACAGAAAAAGACTTTCAGGAACCTGAGGAGGGAATATTAGAAGAACACGTTCAGGCAGAAGAAGAAAACTTTGAAATAAGACCTGAACAGGATCAGATAGAGTTAGAAGAACAAGTTCAGGCAGAAAAAGAAAAGTTTGAAATAAGACCTGAACAGGGTCATAAAGAATTAGAAGTACAAGCTCAGGAAAAAGAAGAACAAAGTACGATAAGACCTGAGCAGGTGGAAGTAAAGGAAGGTTCAAGCACAGAAAACAGGGAACGAGAACAGATTGTGCCTAGATTAAGTGAAATTAAAAGAACTTTAAAAGGAGATAAAGCAGGTGAAAGTGCAGTACAGATCAAAAGAATCAGAAAGGGAGACAATTGGCCTACTGGAGTAAAAAAATTAGGATATCATTTGAGAAAATCAGAAAAGAAACCAGAACAAGTAAATGAAATCACAAGTCAAACACGATCTAAACAAACCTTAGTGAAAATAACTCGAAGAAGTCCAAGATTGAGAAATGTAAACAGAAGATACAAGGCTCCTGAATGGACCTATGTCATACTTGAAGAATTTGAATCCCTAGATCTGAGTGATGTAACAGAAGAAGTTCATGTTGCACAGATTGATGAAAGCAAATTGAGGCCTCCTTAAGAATGAAAAGAAAGTCAAATTGACAAAGAAAGGATAAGAGAAAAGAAATTTTCTCAGAAGTAAAATGGCAGAAATTGAAGTTACCGAAAGACCAAAACGTGGATTGAAAAGAAAATGTTTTGGATTTTGTTTTTGTAGTATTTTATTAGTAGCATTAGTATGGTTATTCCTAACAGTAGGAGTACCTTTGTTAATGAAAACAATTGACAAGAATAATACAGATACTAATGATAAGATAGATAGAATAAAAGGAACTAAAATAGAAATAGGGGTAGAAGATGAAGCAAATTATCATAATGAATCAGACTATAATACGTCCTCAAATGTGTTTATTAAATTGTTATTTCAATATGTTAGTACTATGGAGATTAATAACTGCTATGTGTGTATGAAGTTACCCTCATCAGTATCAGAAGGGGTGACGTATCACCATATACCTTTAACATATGGGGTGTCATGTAGTATTTTATCAAGTCTATTTTATGCTACAGGGAGACTTCAGTATTTTTATTCAAATCTAGATGTAGTATTTTCTGATTTACCTATTAGAAAGAATATGAATCCAGTAGTTAGTAGTAAAAATGCACGGTTTATGGGTGAATTTTTCTTAACAATGAGTTCAATAGATTTAGTTCAGGCACATAAAAATAATCTAACATGTACATTGAGAAAAGAAGAAACAGATTTTTGGGATTTAGAAGAAGAAAGGAGGCAGGATTTAATAAAGAAAGCGACTGAACAGAAAACCCATGTACCTCCATGGGCTGGGAAAGAGGGAATCTATGCAAAGGCTCATGCTGCAATGTCCCTGAATTTTGTGATTACATTAGTTCCAGTGAATGTGAACACAACTTCCTAATTTTAGGAGGGTGGGGACTAAAAGGGGGAACTGATCCTGTATTTCCAGGAGTTTATTATGTTTGCGGGAACAATGCATATTATAGGTTACCTGCAAGATGGTATGGGAGCTGTTACTTTGGAATAGTTTTTCCATAAATTTATCATGTGGACAGAATCAGTGGAACCAATGGAAATTCTAATGGACTAACACGTAGAAGAAGAGCTAGTTTTTCTGAAATTGTAGGAGATATTTTTAATGCATTGATACCCTCAGTTGGAGTCATTCTTAATTCACAGAAAATGTGTAAGTTATCAACCATAGTTGATCGTCTTTCTACAGACACTGCAGGAGGATTCTTGATGATTAACACAGAGATGGTTGCAATCATGTCTATGGTTTTACAGAACCGTCTTGCTCTTGATGTATTGTTAGAAAAAGAAGGTGGAGTCTGTGGTATGTTGAAAATTCAACATTGTTGCACTTTCATTCCAGACAAGAGCAGAGAAATTAAAGGATAAATTGAAAACATTACAAGAATGCATAAAGACTTGACCCAACTGGAGGTTGACAGTGTGTGGGGAAGACTAACAAAAAGTATAACATCAATAGGGAAATGGTTTGCTGATTTTGGGAAAAGTTTCCTAGGTCAAATAATAATACCATTAGTCATGATAATAACCGTAGTGATGATAATAATGATTACATATAAGTGTTGTAGAAAAGGAAGGAGAGGAAAAGTACATTTTGAAAGAGAAGGAAAGGGATAGAAACAAAAAGAAAATATGATGAAATACAGTTGGAAGAAATGAAAGGCAAATTATACAAGAAAATGAAGGATTTTGAAGGAAACGAGTTGATTGATGGAAAATTGAGAGGAGAAATAGAGAACTGAGATGTGCTAAAGTTGGTATCTGGGATGGGATGGGTAATTTTGTGATGGCTTAAAATGCCATCAGAAAGGGGATTGATGGAGCAAGGACTCATAAATGAGACTTGCTCGGAAGCAATCCTTTCGTTTTAACTCATTAACGAATTACTAACTATGTGATTGTAATTAATAATTCGCATTTTCGAAAGACATGCGGGACAACGAAGCTTGCATATGTGTTTACTAACTTTAACAAAATGAATGAAGGAGTAAAACGCACTCTAACAAGGGATCTTTACTGCGCATGCGTCTACTGCATCTACGTAGTATGACGTCTCAACGCTTGGAGGGAAAATCTTGCGCATGCGCAAAAGGCATTAAAATGGCGGCTTGAAAGCTCACATGCATGGCACCTGCTTGGCTAAATAGAAAATACGTTTTATACTAACGCAAATGCAGAAAAGGGTAATAATAATTAAAGTGGGTTAGAGTAGAGGTTGGTGGTATACAGTGAAACCATTTATTTTTGAGAATAACATTTCTTCTTTTGACTTTATTATTAGTGAGCATTTGGGCCTACCACACTTGTCTGAATTGAGCTGACTGACTTGACCCCGCACATGCGCAGATGAGAAAGAATAAGGAAGGATGAGTAAGGATTTGTCACGCGTCCAAGGCCAGAGAAGATGTGCCCTGGGAACATGAGGGTGAAGAGTTCATATGAAGAAGCCTTATTCATAAAGTTGAAACATTTTGTATTAATAAAGTTTGGAGTTGTATGGGAAAGGAAATGATGTAATAAAGCTTAAGGGGATGGGTTTGAAAACAATGGTTCAATGAAAATAAGTGAAATGTAAGCATGGTGTGACGATCATCCCCACTCGCCTGACCAATCAGAGTTAGTATTTTATGATATTGAAACATTAATGGGTGGTACATGAATATAGAAAGGTATAACTGAGGTAGTTTTAGTTAGGTTAGCGATCAGACATGGGAGAGCAGACACGGGAGAGCAGACACGGGAGAGCAGAAGGGGAGCAGAAGCGGGAGAGTCGTCGATGCTGGAAATCGAGAGCTCGGGATGCTGTCGGTGCTGGGGGTGGTGCTGATGCTGTGAGACTCTGATGAAGAAACTGAATGCAGAGAACCATCTATTTTAACTTAATTGGGTTAGAAAGAAGATCGCAGAAGAACCACGAGGAGGAAGAGAGTGTCAGAGAGAGGTGCAACGCAGTCGTCGGTATTTCGAGAGGTGAAGTATCCTGTCCTGATTCCTGTCCTGAAGTCTTTGTCTCCTGATCTATACCAGGGGACCCTTACCAGCCCTTTGGCCAGGGGGTTGGTCTTCACACCATTCTAGGTAACTATAAATATATCGTATTGATAGATGTTCTTCTCTCTCTGTCCTCTCCTTTCTGAAGCATAGTTATTGTGTGAATCTGAAATATTTTTGCTTATTGATTATTGATTGAGTTGACACTCTTGTGAATGAGGGTGTTTGTACTGAAACTTTGAGATGGTTCACATGCAATTAATTTAGATAAAGATTTTAAAACTTTCCGAGTCTGTGATTATTTTATTTCAAAGAATGTTTAATAAGTTAAGTTAATTACCACCATCAATTAGTTCCAACTAATGGTCCATCGACCAGAGGAAAGAACTTTTTGATCAGTGAAAGGTTTAGTTAGAACAGAAATATAACTATTCCTGAAAACATGAAATCTATAAAATACAAGCTCCAGCGGTCTACTTGGTATTTGTGAAAGAGGTTATATGGGCCCAGGTGAGTATATGGTAGTGGAGTATCTGTTGTTAGTACACCGCTGGATCAGTTTTCTGGTAGCAGAGTTATGGTTATTATTGACTAGTTTGGTGATAAGTATAGATTATTGATTATTAATTTATGTTTAACAAAAAGAGTTAGCGTCTTGTTTTTTGTTGTCTGGAAAATTCCCGGGGAATGAATAGCGGGTGGCGATAGAAACCACACTGCAGTGAGGTTACTCGTCTGTTGGAATAACACTGAGAAGCTAGGTAGGGCTGGCAGTGTTAAAATAGGGACTATTTTCTGAGTAAAAGTGAGAGTGATTGATAGCAAAGAGTTCGCTAGTGAAACTTTAGGCGTTATATCACCTAGAAAGGGTAACACTGAGGAGTAGCAGGTTCTTAAAAGCTAGATTGACAGCAAAAGGAGTTCGCTGGTGAAACTTTGGTCTAAAATTTCCCAAAACGGGTGACACCGGAGGAGTAGCAGGTTCTCTGGACCTTGAATGAAGGGTAAGTGGAAGGGTTTTACTCGCAGTATATGAAGAGTAAGCGGAAGGTTTTACTCGCAGTGGAAAGAAATAAACTATCCTTTGATTTAGTGGAACAGACAGAGTAGCAAATGTTTTTATGTCGTTAATAACAATGAATTTTTAAAGAAAATATTGAGAAATAAGTTTTCGTATTACCTTGTGAAGGGAGGGTCAGTTGCTGGAGTTGTACTGAAGTCACAGTGAGCCGCGCTGGGATTGGTAGAAACAGCGGGCGTGTGACAGGAGCAGCATTGTAAAGGAGGGGTCAGTAGAAAGGAGCATAACTGACGTCAGAAAAAGGCCACGCTGGCATTGCTCAGAACACGAGCGTGAGCCTGATTTAATTGGATAGCTAGTTAGAAGCCGCGTTAGGATTGGTGCAGAGAGAGATTGTATGCGGGATTTTGATTTGACTGTTAGTGCAAGGCGTACAGGTAGAAGATTTCAAGGGTTTGCAGAATACAATTTTATACATCGTTCTTCAAGGATGTATGGAGAGAAAAGAAAGATGTCATTTAAAGAAGAAAATTAAGAATTTCTTTGTAAAAGATAAGCCTGTGTTGACCAGAGAGGAAATTCCTATTCCGCCACCGAAAACACCAGCATCTTTCATGATGATGGAAAGAGGATATCATACTTGCGTGTGGTTGGAAAACTGGATAGAATATACGAAGGATGATGGAGTGTTAGCATTTCCTAAAGATGATACGTTTAATGGGAGGATTCTTCAGAATTTGAGATTGAAAATGAATGATTTAGAACCTAGACCTAGGTTAACTCAATACGAGGCTTTGGAAGAATGGGAGACTGAGTCATATGAACGAGAGAGATGCAGAGGTGGGAGATATAGAGGATTCTTTCCGAGACACTTGCATGAGTCACGCAAAGGGCAGATGAAACAATGGAGGAGAGCTATGGTATCAGAAGGTTTATATCCAGTATTAATGGCTGAGGAACAGTCTGGAGGAAAGTGTAAGGAGAAAACGAAACACATGAATACAGCAGGATATGGTGAATCAGATGACGAGTTGTTAGAAGATATTTTAATTAAAAATCCACCACCATATCAAGAAGCAACTAGTAAGGTTACCCCAAGTGCACCAGTAATGGGAATGCCATTGACCCCACAGATTTTACATGATACGTCATATAACAGAGTGTTACAGGATAATGAAAGAGATGTTTTAAGCAAAACTAAAGAAGAACTAGTTCAAAAGATAAGTCAATTAAATCTGAATACTGAAGCTTTGACAGTACCAGTGACCACTGGTCCAGTAATCCCATTGTATGGAGATAAAAAGATTTGCCAAAAACCACAACCTGTGACAATTCCATTAAATAGTACTAGGAAAGAGATAATAATTACAGATGATCAGGTTAGTGAAAGTGAGTCAATTATTTCATTAATGGATCTCCCTAATGTGGAACCTTTGACGGAAACTCCAAAGAGAGTTACGCCCATGAATTTGAGAGAAAGAAGACCTTTGGTTCATACAGGAACTGAAGGCGCAACAGTAGTCACCTCTGAAGAAATAGAAAGATGGGCACAGGAAAGAGATAATCAGAACACAACACCAAGGATTTTAGACATCAGCAGATTGAAAGTGGAATTGGAAGAGATGATGACAGGATGTGTGGGCACAGAAAGATTGAATGCTTACAATGAGGAAGAATTATTATTTTTATGTAAGAGCATAACCAGGAGAGCAAGGGTATTTCATGAGAAATTCACTGAAGTTGCTTCAGAGATTGGAATAGACATAGGGAAATCAAAGTTGTTACAGAAACCATATCGAGTGGACTTTACTGATAAAGATTTAGAAAGTGTAAATGCTTCTGGAAAGAGACTACAGATAAAGGAATTAATGAGCATTTTGCGAAAATGGGGAGACATTGATAAATGGAGAATTAGATGGATAAGAAAGAAAGAGGAAGTATAAGCGAGAGAAGCAGCAGCTGCATTTCCAGTAAGAGAATCAAGCAAAATGGAAAAATTGTGTCCAATGAGAGAGGTTCCCGGAGGTGGATATGTTCATGTTCCTTGGAGTAGACAAGATATTTTGTCATTTACAAATGATTTCCCAAAGCTGAGAGATAAACCAGTTGAATGGTATAAACAGGTAGAGAGATTTGTGAAGGTTTCAAAGGTTTTATTGAAGAATTTGGATGGTCTATTTGATTTAGCGGTACCTGCTGATTTATGGATGGAATGTAAAATTACAATTGACTGGCCTAATGAGGAGTATGCTAGAGACGCAAAGACAGGAGCACCCTCGGAGGAGGTGATGAAAAAGTATCACCAAGTGATTACGTATTTGAAAGGGAAAATTCCTCCTAAAGAAACAGATTGGGTAAAAATAGATAGAACAACTCAAGAACTAAAGGAATCCTTACATGCATATTATGAGAGGTTACTACAGGTGTTTAAGCAGTATAGTGGTTTTGAGAATATCGGTGACAAGGATATGGGACATTTTGTGTATCGGTTTGTATATGGTTTAAAATCAGAGATTAGTCAGATGATACAGCAGCACATGTTGTGTTGGCAAAGCAAGACAGTGGATGACATTTTAAAGTACGCGAAATATTGCGGAGATGACATTGAGGCCAGGCGTAGAAAGCTAAAAGAGAAAATGATGTGGGCACAAGTAAAATTGGCAGAACAGCAAGAAGAGAAAACAAATGCCCAAAATAATAATCAAGCGAAAGAGAAGAGTCAGAATGATCAAGGAGCGAATGGTAATAAATATAGGGGACAGAGAAGAAGCGAAAAAGAAGTTTCCTTGTCATGCGTGCGGTAAGCTTGGACATTGGAAGAACGAGTGTAAGAGTACTCAGAATAATAAGAGTAATAATGGGCCAAATCAAAATTTTATCCCACAGATGCAGAATGAAGTACATGTGAATCAGCAGCAGCAGGTAGTTACTCCACAATATCAGGTGCCACCAGCTCCTATGCCAAATATAGTGAATCATCAAAGTTTCAGTGCAAACACCGGATTTCAAGGAGAAAGTGGTAAGAATAATAGAACAATTACACAATATTTGTTGCAGAATGATGAGGAAAATTCGGATTTCACACAATGACGGTGCCTGAGGGGGGAGGAAGAGGAGTGCGTGCTTGGCGCATCCTTGCCGGTAGATCAGTCAGGTCCATTTGTTGATGGGAAAGTAGAAGGTAAAGACATTACTTTCCTATTGGACACTGGTGCTACCAGGTCTACTGTGAGAACAGCAGACATCCCAAACCTACCCCTCTCGGGAGAATCAATCCAAGTTGTAGGTGTGTCGAACCAACAGATTAGAACCCCAATCACAAAACCAATGGAGGTGCACATTGGAAGTTTTAAAGAAATGCATTGGTTTGTAGTTTGCGATTCCAGTCCTGTAAATCTGTTGGGAAGAGATCTATTGTGCAAGATGAACTGCACAATCTATTGTACACCAGATGGTGTCACTTTCCAAACCCCTGATGAAGACGTTGTATACAAGATGATGTTAGCCAAACAGGGAACGGAAGTAGATGAAATGTTTTCACTAATGACTGAAAATGAATTACCAGAAGAGTTGAGAGCAACAGTTAATCCAGAAGTGTGGGATTTTATAGGAAAAGACATTGGGTTAATGACAAATATAGATCCAGTTAAAGTGACAGTGAAAGAAGGTGCAGTGTATCCAAACACCCGACAGTACAAGATGAGTCCAGAAGTAAAAGCAGGAATTATTCCAGAAATTGAACGAATGGTTAAACAAGGTATTTTAAAAGAAGTGATGGGTAGTCCTTGTAATTCGCCAATAATGGGATTGAAAAAGCCTAGCGGAAAGTACAGAATAGTGCAGGATTTACGAAAAATAAATAAAATTGTAGTGCCATGTTGTCCAATAGTGCCAAATCCAGCAGTGATCCTTTATCAGATACCTTGGAATGCAGGTTGGTTTATGCCAAGCGTTCTTTTCTATTCCTTTGCACCCAGACAGTCAGTATCTTTTTACGTGTAAGTTTGAGGATCGTATTTACGCATGGTGTCGATTTCCTCAAGGGTACACAGAGAGTCCCTCAATTTTTAATCAGATTTTGAAAAAGTGTCTAGAATCATTGATTAAGCCTGGAAAATCTGTTCTGGTCCAGTATATTGATGACCTACTGGTGGCATCAAAAACACGGGAAGACTGTGTCACAGACACAATTGCATTACTGACCCATTTGGCTGAAGGAGGACTCAAGGTGTCTCCAGAAAAGTTACAGTTCTGTCGACAAGAAGTTAGATATTTAGGGCATAAAATAGAAAGAGGAGTTAGAAAAGTGACAGCGGAAAGAATAAAAATAATCAAAGAAATGCAATTGCCACAGACTCAGAGAGAAATGAGAATGTTCCTGGGAGTGGTTGGGTACTGTAGGCAATGGATTAATGTTTTTTCTATGTTAGCGAAACCATTAATACAAATGACCCGAAAAAGAGCAAAAGATCCGATTGATTGGAACGATGACTGCATAGAGGCATTTGTGAAATTGCGAAATTGTTTGTGTGAGGCTCCTGCCTTGGGCATGCCTGATTATTCAAAGGAATTTGCATTGTTTTGTTGCGAGAGAGAAAATTGTGCACTTTCAGTCTTAACACAGAGACATGGATTGAGTCGACGTCCAGTAGCATATTTTTCAGCTACATGGATCCAGTGGCTTCAGCATTACCTGGCTGCTTAAAAGCAGTAGCTGCTACTTGTATGAGTCTGGAGCAGAGTGAGTCGATAGTGATGGGACATCCGGTAAAGGTTTATGTTCCACACTCAGTTGAGATTCTTTTGACAAGAACAAGAACACAACATCTCACCCCTAGTCGTTTGACTAAGTATGAAAGAGTGATTTTGGGAGCTGAAAACGCAACAGTAATAAGGTGTACGATCATGAACCCAGCTACCCTACTGCCAGACCCATGCAATGAAGAAGTGAGAGATGAAAGTGATCATGATTGTTTGAACGTAACTGAATTATGTACTAAGCCCCGTCCGGACATAAAGGAGACATCTTTGAAAGAAGCTGACCATGAGTTATTTGTAGATGGGTCCTGCCTCAGGACACAAGAAGGAGGATTAAGTGCTGCATATGCTGTTTGTAAGATATCTGGGGTAATTGAAGCATCCTGTTTACCGGGAGTCAAATCTGCACAAGTAGCCGAATTGGTAACCCTAACCATGGCATGCAAAAAGGGGAAAAATTGGAGAGTAACCATATTTACGGACAGTCAATATGGGTTCGGGGTTGTGCACGATTTTGGCCAGCTCTGGATGCAGAGGGGATTTCTGACTTCTTCAGGATCTCCTATTAGGAACAGCAAAAATGTAAAGGATTTACTGGAAGCATTACAATTGCCAAAAGAGATAGCAGTTGTAAAATGCGCTGCACATCAGTCAGGAAATGACTATGTGACTGCTGACAATAAATATGCTGACCAAGTGGCTAAATACTGTACCAAAAATACAGTGGCCATTAACAGAAAAATTGAAACGGGTGAAACCAGATGCCAACTTATGTTTTTCTCAGTACCAGAAACATGGGATGAGATTAGACAATTGCAGGAAGAAGTTGAGGAAAAAGAAAAGGAAATTTGGATAAAAGCAGCTTGTACAAGAGACCAGACGATGAGGTATGGGTGTATTTAGATGGAAGACCAGTCATGCCAGATTGTTTGCTTTCAAAAATGGCAAGAGTGTATCATGGAGCAACACACATAGGGAGAGACTCAATGATCAGGCTATTCAGACAGAGTTGGTACAATCCGAAGTTCAGGGTAGTCGCAGAGAGCCTTTGCCAAAGATGCCTAACCTGTCAGCAGCAAAATCCAGGTAGGAAGAAAGTGGTTAGTTGGGGAAAGATTGGAAAGGCAGAAGGACCCTTCACCAGAATACAGTTGGATTTTATTGAATTACCCCCATGCAATGGACTGAAATATATACTTGTCATAGTATGCCTCTTCTCAAGATGGGTGGAAGCCTATCCCACTCGAAGAAATGACATTCTTACAGTTGCAAAGTTATTGTTGAGGGAGTTGGTCCCACGTTTTGGTATTTCCAGTCACTTTGTAATCAGATAGAGGCCCTCATTTTAATAATGAAATAATTCGATTAATCTGTGCTGCATTTAACATAGAACAAAAACTGCACTGTGCTTATCGTCCAGAGGCTTCTGGAATAGTTGAACAGCTAAATGGCCCAATCAAGTCAAGACTAGGGAAGGTGTGTGCATCCACAATGCTGAAATGGCCAGATGCATTACATCTTGTATTGATGGGTCTCAGAAGTATTCCAGACAGAAAAACAGGAATGAGCCCTCATGAAGTTCTCATGGGAAGAGCAATGAGACAAGCATTTATTCATGGAAATAAATTAATGAATATAACTGATGATCTGGTATTGGACTATTGCAAAGGATTGGCTGAAATGGTGCGTTCTGTCTCTCACCAGGTTGGAGAAGACGCAGTTGAAAGACAGCCAGACCAAGCACATGATTTGAATCCTGGAGATTGGGTGCTAGTGAAGAAACACGCAAGAAAGTCGTGCCTAGCACCAAGGTGGGATACACCGCGTCAAGTCATACTAGTCACTACCACAGCAGTGAAGTGTGCAGGTTTGCCCAATTGGATTCATGCCAGTCATACCCGAAGAGTTCCGAGCCCATCAGAACAACAAGAGCAACTACTGACTGAACAGGCTGAAGCGTCAGGAGTGGTAAGCTGTGAAATTGAAGAATCTAGAGTAATAGATTCTGAAAGACAACCATATGACAAACAGCCAAGTCCAGGTCAGGAGGAGTGGACACCAGTGATTGAAGTAATTGATGATGCTATTGAAACAAGAAGAAGAACAGAACTGAAAAGACAAGAAAGTAGTCAGGAAGAGACAGGGGAAGAAGAACACACTCAGGTGGAAACAGAAAAAGACTTTCAGGAACCTGAGGAGGGAATATTAGAAGAACACGTTCAGGCAGAAGAAGAAAACTTTGAAATAAGACCTGAACAGGATCAGATAGAGTTAGAAGAACAAGTTCAGGCAGAAAAAGAAAAGTTTGAAATAAGACCTGAACAGGGTCATAAAGAATTAGAAGTACAAGCTCAGGAAAAAGAAGAACAAAGTACGATAAGACCTGAGCAGGTGGAAGTAAAGGAAGGTTCAAGCACAGAAAACAGGGAACAAGAACAGATTGTGCCTAGATTAAGTGAAATTAAAAGAACTTTAAAAGGAGATAAAGCAGGTGAAAGTGCAGTACAGATCAAAAGAATCAGAAAGGGAGACAATTGGCCTACTGGAGTAAAAAAATTAGGATATCATTTGAGAAAATCAGAAAAGAAACCAGAACAAGTAAATGAAATCACAAGTCAAACACGATCTAAACAAACCTTAGCGAAAATAACTCGAAGAAGTCCAAGATTGAGAAATGTAAACAGAAGATACAAGGCTCCTGAATGGACCTATGTCATACTTGAAGAATTTGAATCCCTAGATCTGAGTGATGTAACAGAAGAAGTTCATGTTGCACAGATTGATGAAAGCAAATTGAGGCCTCCTTAAGAACGAAAAGAAAGTCAAATTGACAAAGAAAGGATAAGAGAAAAGAAATTTTATCAGAAGTAAAATGGCAGAAATTGAAGTTACCGAAAGACCAAAACGTGGATTGAAAAGAAAATGTTTTGGATTTTGTTTTTGTAGTATTTTATTAGTAGCATTAGTATGGTTATTCCTAACAGTAGGAGTACCTTTGTTAATGAAAACAATTGACAAGAATAATACAGATACTAATGATAAGATAGATAGAATAAAAGGAACTAAAATAGAAATAGGGGTAGAAGATGAAGCAAATTATCATAATGAATCAGACTATAATACGTCCTCAAATGTGTTTATTAAATTGTTATTTCAATATGTTAGTACTATGGAGATTAATAACTGCTATGTGTGTATGAAGTTACCCTCATCAGTATCAGAAGGGGTGACGTATCACCATATACCTTTAACATATGGGGTGTCATGTAGTATTTTATCAAGTCTATTTTATGCTACAGGGAGACTTCAGTATTTTTATTCAAATCTAGATGTAGTATTTTCTGATTTACCTATTAGAAAGAATATGAATCCAGTAGTTAGTAGTAAAAATGCACAGTTTATGGGTGAATTTTTCTTAACAATGAGTTCAATAGATTTAGTTCAGGCACATAAAAATAATCTAACATGTACATTGAGAAAAGAAGAAACAGATTTTTTGGATTTAGAAGAAGAAAGGAGGCAGGATTCAATAAAGAAAGCGACTGAACAGAAAACCCATGTACCTCCATGGGCTGGGAAAGAGGGAATCTATGCAAAGGCTCATGCTGCAATGTCCCTGAATTTTGTGATTACATTAGTTCCAATGAATGTGAACACAACTTCCTAATTTTAGGAGGGTGGGGACTAAAAGGGGGAACTGATCCTGTATTTCCAGGAGTTTATTATGTTTGCGGGAACAATGCATATTATAGGTTACCTGCAAGATGGTATGGGAGCTGTTACTTTGGAATAGTTTTGCCAAAAATTTATCATGTGGACAGAATCAGTGGAACCAATGGAAATTCTAATGGACTAACACGTAGAAGAAGAGCTAGTTTTTCTGAAATTGTAGGAGATATTTTTAGTGCATTGATACCCTCAGTTGGAGTCATTCTTAATTCACAGAAAATGTGTAAGTTATCAACCATAGTTGATCGTCTTTCTACAGACACTGCAGGAGGATTCTTGATGATTAACACAGAGATGGTTGCAATCATGTCTATGGTTTTACAGAACCGTCTTGCTCTTGATGTATTGTTAGAAAAAGAAGGTGGAGTCTGTGGTATGTTGAAAATTCAACATTGTTGCACTTACATTCCAGACAAGAGCAGAGAAATTAAAGGATATATTGAAAACATTACAAGAATGCATAAAGACTTGACCCAACTGGAGGTTGACAGTGTGTGGGTAAGACTAACAAAAAGTATAACATCAATAGGGAAATGGTTTGCTGATTTTGGGAAAAGTTTCCTAGGTCAAATAATAATACCATTAGTCATGATAATAACCATAGTGATGATAATAATGATTACATATAAGTGTTGTAGAAAAGGAAGGAGAGGAAAAATACATTTTGAAAGAGAAGGAAAGGGAAAGAAACAAAAAAGAAAATATGATGAAATACAGTTGGAAGAAATGAAAGGCAAATTATACAAGAAAATGAAGGATTTTGAAGGAAACGAGTTGATTGATGGAAAATTGAGAGGAGAAATAGAGAACTGAGATGTGCTAAAGTTGGTATCTGGGATGGGATGGGTAATTTTGTGATGGCTTAAAATGCCTTCAGAGAGGGGATTGATGGAGCAAGGACTCGTAAATGAGACTTGCTCGGAAGCAATCCTTTCGTTTTAACTCATTAACGAATTACTAACTATGTGATTGTAATTAATAATTCGCATTTTCGAAAGACATGCGGGACAACGAAGCTTGCATATGTGTATACTAACTTTAACAAAATGAACGAAGGACTAAAACGCACTCTAACAAGGGATCTTTACTGCGCATGCGTCTACTGCATCTACGTAGTATGACGTCTCAACGCTTGGAGGGAAAATCTTGCGCATGCGCAAAAGGCCTTAAAATGGCAGCTTGAAAGCTCACATGCATGGCACCTGCTTGGCTAAATAGAAAATAAGTTTTATACTAACGCAAATGCAGAAAAGGGTAATAATAATTAAAGTGGGTTAGAGTAGAGGTTGGTGGTATACAGTGAAACCATTTATTTTTGAGAATAACATTTCTTCTTTTGACTTTATTATTAGTGAGCATTTGGGCCTACCACACTTGTCTGAATTGAGCTGACTGACTTGACCCCGCACATGCGCAGATGAGAAAGAATAAGGAAGGATGAGTAAGGATTTGTCACGCGTCCAAGGCCAGAGAAGATGTGCCCTGGGAACATGAGGGTGAAGAGTTCATATGAAGAAGCCTTATTCATAAAGTTGAAACATTTTGTATTAATAAAGTTTGGAGTTGTATGGGAAAGGAAATGATGTAATAAAGCTTAAGGGGATGGGTTTGAAAACAATGGTTCAATGAAAATAAGTGAAATGTAAGCATGGTGTGACGATCATCCCCCTCGCCTGACCAATCAGAGTTAGTATTTTATGATATTGAAACATTAATGGGTGGTACATGAATATAGAAAGGTATAACTGAGTTAGTTTTAGTTAGTTTAGCGAGCAGACATGGGAGAGCAGACACGGGAGAGCAGACACGGGAGAGCAGACACGGGAGAGCAGAAGGGGAGCAGAAGCGGGAGAGTCGTCGATGCTGGAAATCGAGAGCTCGGGATGCTGTCGGTGCTGGGGGTGGTGCTGATGCTGTGAGACGCTGATGAAGAAACTGAATGCAGAGAACCATCTATTTTAACTTAATTGGGTTAGAAAGAAGATCGCGGAAGAACCACGAGGAGGAAGAGAGTGTCAGAGAGGGGTGCAACGCAGTCGTCGGTATTTAGAGAGGTGAAGTATCCTGTCCTGATTCCTGTCCTGAAGTCTTTGTCTCCTGATCTATACCGGGGGACCCTTACCAGCCCTTTGGCCAGGGGGTTGGTCTTCACACCATTCTAGGTAACTATAAATATATCGTATTGATAGATGTTCTTCTCTCTCTGTCCTCTCCTTTCTGAAGCATAGTTATTGTGTGAATCTGAAATATTTTTGCTTATTGATTATTGATTGAGTTGACACTCTTGTGAATGAGGGTGTTTGTACTGAAACTTTGAGATGGTTCACATGCAATTAATTTAGATAAAGATTTTAAAACTTCCCGAGTCTGTGATTATTTTATTTCAAAGAATGTTTAATAAGTTAAGTTAATTATCACCATCAATTAGTTCCAACTAATGGTCCATCGACCAGAGGAAAGAACTTTTTGATCAGTGAAAGGTTTAGTTAGAACAGAAATATAACTATTCCTGAAAACATGAAATTTATATAATACAAGCTCCAGCGGTCTACTTGGTATTTGTGAAAGAGGTTATATGGGCCCAGGTGAGTATATGGTAGTGGAGTATCTGTTGTTAGTACACCGCTGGATCAGTTTTCTGGTAGCAGAGTTATGGTTATTATTGACTAGTTTGGTGATAAGTATAGATTATTGATTATTAATTTATGTTTAACAAAAAGAGTTAGCGTCTTGTTTTTTGTTGTCTGGAAAATTCCCGGGGAATGAATAGCGGGTGGCATTAGAAACCACACTGCAGTGAGGTTACTCGTCTGTTGGAATAACACTGAGAAGCTAGGTAGGGCTGGCAGTGTTAAAATAGGGACTATTTTCTGCGTAAAAGTGAGAGTGATTGATAGCAAAGAGTTTGCTAGTGAAACTTTAGGCGTTATATCACCTAGAAAGGGTAACACTGAGGAGTAGCAGGTTCTTAAAAGCTAGATTGACAGCAAAAGGAGTTCGCTGGTGAAACTTTGGTCTAAAATTTCCCAAAACGGGTGACACCGGAGGAGTAGCAGGTTCTCTGGAGCTTGAATGAAGGGTAAGTGGAAGGGTTTTACTCGCAGTATATGAAGAGTAAGCGGAAGGTTTTACTCGCAGTGGAAAGAAATAAACTATCCTTTGATTTAGTGGAACAGACAGAGTAGCAAATGTTTTTATGTCGTTAATAACAAAAAAAAATTAAAGAAAATATTGAGAAATACGTTTTTGTATTACCTTGTGAAGGGAGGGTCAGTTGCTGGATTTGTACTGACGTCACAGTGAGCCGCGCTGGGATTGGTAGAAACAGCGGGCGTGTGACAGGAGCAGCCTTGTAAAGGAGGGGTCAGTAGAAAGGAGCAGAACTGACGTCAGAAAAAGGCCGCTCTGGCATTGGTCAGATCACGAGCGTGAGCCTGATTTAATTGGATAGCTAGTTAGAAGCCACGTTAGGATTGGTGCAGAGAGAGATTGTATGCAGGATTTTGATTTGACTGTTAGTGCAAGGCGTACAGGTAGAAGATTTCAAGGGTTTGCAGAATACAATTTTATACATCGTTCTTCAAGGATGTATGGAGAGAAAAGAAAGATGTCATTTATAAAGAAAATTAAGAATTTCTTTGTAAAAGATAAGCCTGTGTTGACCAGAGAGGGAATTCCTATTCCGCCACCGAAAACACCAGCATCTTTCATGATGATGGAAAGAGGATATCATACTTGGTGTGGTTGGAAAACTGGATAGAATATACGAAGGATGATGGAGTGTTAGCATTTCCTAAAGATGGTACGTTTAATGGGAGGATTCTTCAGAATTTGAGATTGAAAATGAATGATTTAGAACCTAGACCTAGGTTAACTCAATACGAGGCTTTGGAAGAATGGGAGACTGAGTCACATGAACGAGAGAGATGCAGAGGTGGGAGATATAGAGGTTTCTTTCCGAGACACTTGCATGAGTCACGCAAAGGGCAGATGAAACAATGGAGGAGAGCTATGGTATCAGAAGGTTTATATCCAGTATTAATGGCTGAGGAACAGTCTGGAGGAAAGTGTAAGGAGAAAATGAAACACATGAATACAGCAGGATATGGTGAATCAGATGACGAGTTGTTAGAAGATATCTTAATTAAAAATCCACCACCATATCAAGAAGCAACTAGTAAGGTTACCCCAAGTGCACCAGTAATGGGAATGCCATTGACCCCACAGATTTTACATGATACGTCATATAACAGAGTGTTACAGGATAATGAAAGAGATGTTTTAAGCAAAACTAAAGAAGAACTAGTTCAAAAGATAAGTCAATTAAATCTGAATACTGAAGCTTTGACAGTACCAGTGACCACTGGTCCAGTAATCCCATTGTATGGAGATAAAAAGATTTGCCAAAAACCACAACCTGTGACAATTCCATTAAATAGTACTAGGAAAGAGATAATAATTACAGATGATCAGGTTAGTGAAAGTGAGTCAATTATTTCATTAATGGATCTCCCTAATGTGGAACCTTTGACGGAAACTCCAAAGAGAGTTACGCCCATGAATTTGAGAGAAAGAAGACCTTTGGTTCATACAGGAACTGAAGGCGCAACAGTAGTCACCTCTGAAGAAATAGAAAGATGGGCACAGGAAAGAGATAATCAGAACCCAACACCAAGGATTTTAGACATCAGCAGATTGAAAGTGGAATTGGAAGAGATGATGACAGGATGTGTGGGCACAGAAAGATTGAATGCTTACAATGAGGAAGAATTATTATTTTTATGTAAGAGCATAACCAGGAGAGCAAGGGTATTTCATGAGAAATTCACTGAAGTTGCTTCAGAGATTGGAATAGACATAGGGAAATCAAAGTTGTTACAGAAACCATATCGAGTGGACTTTACTGATAAAGATTTAGAAAGTGTAAATGCTTCTGGAAAGAGACTACAGATAAAGGAATTAATGAGCATTTTGCGAAAATGGGGAGACATTGATAAATGGAGAATTAGATGGATAAGAAAGAAAGAGGAAGTACAAGCGAGAGAAGCAGCAGCTGCATTTCCAGTAAGAAAATCAAGCAAAATGGAAAAATTGTGTCCAATGAGAGAGGTTCCCGGAGGTGGATATGTTCATGTTCCTTGGAGTAGACAAGATATTTTGTCATTTACAAATGATTTCCCAAAGCTGAGAGATAAACCAGTTGAATGGTATAAACAGGTAGAGAGATTTGTGAAGGTTTCAAAGGTTTTATTGAAGAATTTGGATGGTCTATTTGATATAGCGGTACCTGCTGATTTATGGATGGAATGTAAAATTACAATTGACTGGCCTAATGAGGAGTATGCTAGAGACGCAAAGACAGGAGCACCCTCGGAGGAGGTGATGAAAAAGTATCACCAAGTGATTACGTATTTGAAAGGGAAAATTCCTCCTAAAGAAACAGATTGGGTAAAAATAGATAGAACAACTCAAGAACTAAATGAATCCTTACATGCATATTATGAGAGGTTACTACAGGTGTTTAAGCAGTATAGTGGTTTTGAGAATATCGGTGACAAGGATATGGGACATTTTGTGTATCGGTTTGTATATGGTTTAAAATCAGAGATTAGTCAGATGATACAGCAGCACATGTTGTGTTGGCAAAGCAAGACAGTGGATGACATTTTAAAGTACGCAAAATATTGCGGAGATGACATTGAGGCCAGGCGTAGAAAGCTAAAAGAGAAAATGATGTGGGCACAAGTAAAATTGGCAGAACAGCAAGAAGAGAAAACAAATGCCCAAAATAATAATCAAGCGAAAGAGAAGAGTCAGAATGATCAAGGAGCGAATGGTAATAAATATAGGGGACAGAGAAGAAGCGAAAAAGAAGTTTCCTTGTCATGCGTGCGGTAAACTTGGACATTGGAAGAACGAGTGTAAGAGTACTCAGAATAATAAGAGTAATAATGGGCCAAATCAAAATTTTATCCCACAGATGCAGAATGAAGTACATGTGAATCAGCAGCAGCAGGTAGTTACTCCACAATATCAGGTGCCACCAGCTCCTATGCCAAATATCGTGAATCATCAAAGTTTCAGTGCAAACACCGGATTTCAAGGAGAAAGTGGTAAGAATAATAGAACAATTACACAATATTTGTTGCAGAATGATGAGGAAAATTCGGATTTCACACAATGACGGTGCCTGAGGGGAGAGGAAGAGGAGTGCGTGCTTGTCGCATCCTTGCCGGTAGATCAGTCAGGTCCATTTGTTGATGGGAAAGTAGAAGGTAAAGACATTACTTTCCTATTGGATACTGGTGCTACCAGGTCTACTGTGAGAACAGCAGACATCCCAAACCTACCCCTCTCGGGAGAATCAATCCAAGTTGTAGGTGTGTCTAACCAACAGATTAGAACCCCAATCACAAAACCAATGGAGGTGCACATTGGAAGTTTTAAAGAAATGCATTGGTTTATAGTTTGCGATTCCAGTCCTGTAAATCTGTTGGGAAGAGATCTATTGTGCAAGATGAACTGCACAATCTATTGTACACCAGATGGTGTCGCTTTCCAAACCCCTGATGAAGACGTTGTATACAAGATGATGTTAGCCAAACAGGGAACGGAAGTAGATGAAATGTTTTCACTAATGACTGAAAATGAATTACCAGAAGAGTTGAGAGCAACAGTTAATCCAGAAGTGTGGGATTTTACAGGAAAAGACATTGGGTTAATGACAAATATAGATCCAGTTAAAGTGACAGTGAAAGAAGGTGCAGTGTATCCAAACACCCGACAGTACAAGATGAGTCCAGAAGTAAAAGCAGGAATTATTCTAGAAATTGAACGAATGGTTAAACAAGGTATTTTAAAAGAAGTGATGGGTAGTCCTTGTAATTCGCCAATAATGGGATTGAAAAAGCCTAGCGGAAAGTACAGAATAGTGCAGGATTTACGAAAAATAAATAAAATTGTAGTGCCATGTTGTCCAATAGTGCCAAATCCAGAAGTGATCCTTTATCAGATACCTTGGAATGCAGGTTGGTTTACAGTAATTGATTTATGCCAAGCGTTCTTTTCTATTCCTTTGCACCCAGACAGTCAGTATCTTTTTACGTTTAAGTTTGAGGATCGTATTTACGCATGGTGTCGATTTCCTCAAGGGTACACAGAGAGTCCCTCAATTTTTAATCAGATTTTGAAAAAGTGTCTAGAATCATTGATTATGCCTGGAAAATCTGTTCTGATCCAGTATATTGATGACCTACTGGTGGCATCAAAAACACGGGAAGACTGTGTCACAGACACAATTTCATTACTGACCCATTTGGCTGAAGGAGGACACAAGGTGTCTCCAGAAAAGTTACAGTTCTGTCGACAAGAAGTTAGATATTTAGGGCATAAAATAGAAAGAGGAGTTAGAAAAGTGACAGCGGAAAGAATAAAAATAATCAAAGAAATGCAATTGCCACAGACTCAGAGAGAAATGAGAATGTTCCTGGGAGTGGTTGGGTACTGTAGGCAATGGATTAATGTTTTTTCTATGTTAGCGAAACCATTAATACAAATGACCCGAAAAAGAGCAAAAGATCCGATTGATTGGAACGATGACTGCATAGAGGCATTTGTGAAATTGCGAAATTGTTTGTGTGAGGCTTCTGCCTTGGGCATGCATGATTATTCAAAGGAATTTGCATTGTTTTGCTGCGAGAGAGAAAATTGTGCACTTTCAGTCTTAACACAGAGACATGGATTGAGTCGACGTCCAGTAGCATATTTTTCAGCTACATGGATCCAGTGGCTTCAGCATTACCTGGCTGCTTAAAAGCAGTAGCTGCTACTTGTATGAGTCTGGAGCAGAGTGAGTCGATAGTGATGGGACATCCGGTAAAGGTTTATGTTCCACACTCAGTTGAGATTCTTTTGACAAGAACAAGAACACAACATCTCACCCCTAGTCGTTTGACTAAGTATGAAAGAGTGATTTTGGGAGCTGAAAACGCAACAGTAATAAGGTGTACGATCATGAACCCAGCTACCCTACTGCCAGACCCATGCAATGAAGAAGTGAGAGATGAAAGTGATCATGATTGTATGAACGTAACTGAATTATGTACTAAGCCCCGTCCGGACATAAAGGAGACACCTTTGAAAGAAGCTGACCATGAGTTATTTGTAGATGGGTCCTGCCTCAGGACACAAGAAGGAGGATTAAGTGCTGCATATGCTGTTTGTAAGATATCTGGGGTAATTGAAGCATCCTGTTTACCGGGAGTCAAATCTGCACAAGTAGCCGAATTGGTAGCCCTAACCATGGCATGCAAAAAGGGGATAAATTGGAGAGTAACCATATTTACGGACAGTCAATATGGGTTCGGGGTTGTGCACGATTTTGGCCAGCTCTGGATGCAGAGGGGATTTCTGACTTCTTCAGGATCTCCAATTAGGAACAGCAAAAATGTAAAGGATTTACTGGAAGCATTACAATTGCCAAAAGAGATAGCAGTTGTAAAATGCGCTGCACATCAGTCAGGAAATGACTATGTGATTGCTGACAATAAATATGCTGACCAAGTGGCTAAATACTGTACCAAAAATACAGTGGCCATTAACAGAAAAATTGAAACGGGTGAAACCAGATGCCAACTTATGTTTTTCTCAGTACCAGAAACATGGAATGAGATTAGACAATTGCAGGAAGAAGTTGAGGAAAAAGAAAAGGAAATTTGGATAAAAGCAGCTTGTACAAGAGACCAGACGATGAGGTATGGGTGTATTTAGATGGAAGACCAGTCATGCCAGATTGTTTGCTTTCAAAAATGGCAAGAGTGTATCATGGAGCAACACACATAGGGAGAGACTCAATGATCAGGCTATTCAGACAGAGTTGGTACAATCCGAAGTTCAGGGTAGTCGCAGAGAGCCTTTGCCAAAGATGCCTAACCTGTCAGCAGCAAAATCCAGGTAGGAAGACAGTGGTTAGTTGGGGAAAGATTGGAAAGGCAGAAGGACCCTTCACCAGAATACAGTTGGATTTTATTGAATTACCCCCATGCAATGGACTGAAATATATACTTGTCATAGTATGCCTCTTCTCAAGATGGGTGGAAGCCTATCCCACTCGAAGAAATGACATTCTTACAGTTGCAAAGTTATTGTTGAGGGAGTTGGTCCCACGTTTTGGTTTTCCAGTCACTTTGTAATCAGATAGAGGCCCTCATTTTAATAATGAAATAATTCGATTAATCTGTGCTGCATTTAACATAGAACAAAAACTGCACTGTGCTTATCGTCCAGAGGCTTCTGGAATAGTTGAACAGCTAAATGGCCCAATCAAGTCAAGACTAGGGAAGGTGTGTGCATCCACAATGCTGAAATGGCCAGATGCATTACATCTTGTATTGATGGGTCTCAGAAGTATTCCAGACAGAAAAACAGGAATGAGCCCTCATGAAGTTCTCATGGGAAGAGCAATGAGACAAGCATTTATTCATGGAAATAAATTAATGAATATAACTGATGATCTGGTATTGGACTATTGCAAAGGATTGGCTGAAATGGTGCGTTCTGTCTCTCACCAGGTTGGAGAAGACGCAGTTGAAAGACAGCCAGACCAAGCACATGATTTGAATCCTGGAGATTGGGTGCTAGTGAAGAAACACGCAAGAAAGTCATACTAGTCACTACCACAGCAGTGAAGTGTGCAGGTTTGCCCAATTGGATTCATTCCAGTCATACCAGAAGAGTTCCGAGCCCATCAGAACAACAAGAGCAACTACTGACTGAACAGGCTGAAGCGTCAGGAGTGGTAAGCTGTGAAATTGAAGAATCTAGAGTAATAGATTCTGAAAGACAACCATATGACAAACAGCCAAGTCCAGGTCAGGAGGAGTGGATACCAGTGATTGAAGTAATTGATGATGCTATTGAAACAAGAAGAAGAACAGAACTGAAAAGACAAGAAAGTAGTCAGGAAGAGACAGGGGAAGAAGAACACACTCAGGTGGAAACAGAAAAAGACTTTCAGGAACCTGAGGAGGGAATATTAGAAGAACACGTTCAGGCAGAAGAAGAAAACTTTGAAATAAGACCTGAACATGATCAGATAGAGTTAGAAGAACAAGTTCAGGCAGAAAAAGAAAAGTTTGAAATAAGACCTGAACAGGGTCATAAAGAATTAGAAGTACAAGCTCAGGAAAAAGAAGAACAAAGTACGATAAGACCTGAGCAGGTGGAAGTAAAGGAAGGTTCAAGCACAGAAAACAGGGAACGAGAACAGATTGTGCCTAGATTAAGTGAAATTAAAAGAACTTTAAAAGGAGATAAAGCAGGTGAAAGTGCAGTACAGATCAAAAGAATCAGAAAGGGAGACAATTGGCCTACTGGAGTAAAAAATTAGGATATCATTTGAGAAAATCAGAAAAGAAACCAGAACAAGTAAATGAAATCACAAGTCAAACACGATCTAAACAAACCTTAGCGAAAATAACTCGAAGAAGTCCAAGATTGAGAAATGTAAACAGAAGATACAAGGCTCCTGAATGGACCTATGTCATACTTGAAGAATTTGAATCCCTAGATCTGAGTGATGTAACAGAAGAAGTTCATGTTGCACAGATTGATGAAAGCAAATTGAGGCCTCCTTAAGAACGAAAAGAAAGTCAAATTGACAAAGAAAGGATAAGAGAAAAGAAATTTTCTCAGAAGTAAAATGGCAGAAATTGAAGTTACCGAAAGACCAAAACGTGGATTGAAAAGAAAATGTTTTGGATTTTGTTTTTGTAGTATTTTATTAGTAGCATTAGTATGGTTATTCCTAACAGTAGGAGTACCTTTGTTAATGAAAACAATTGACAAGAATAATACAGATACTAATGATAAGATAGATAGAATAAAAGGAACTAAAATAGAAATAGGGGTAGAAGATGAAGCAAATTATCATAATGAATCAGACTATAATACGTCCTCAAATGTGCTTATTAAATTGTTATTTCAATATGTTAGTACTATGGAGATTAATAACTGCTATGTGTGTATGAAGTTACCCTCATCAGTATCAGAAGGGGTGACGTATCACCATATACCTTTAACATATGGGGTGTCATGTAGTATTTTATCAAGTCTATTTTATGCTACAGGGAGACTTCAGTATTTTTATTCAAATCTAGATGTAGTATTTTCTGATTTACCTATTAGAAAGAATATGAATCCAGTAGTTAGTAGTAAAAATGCACAGTTTATGGGTGAATTTTTCTTAACAATGAGTTCAATAGATTTAGTTCAGGCACATAAAAATAATCTAACATGTACATTGAGAAAAGAAGAAACAGATTTTTGGGATTTAGAAGAAGAAAGGAGGCAGGATTCAATAAAGAAAGCGACTGAACAGAAAACCCATGTACCTCCATGGGCTGGGAAAGAGGGAATCTATGCAAAGGCTCATGCTGCAATGTCCCTGAATTTTGTGATTACATTAGTTCCAGTGAATGTGAACACTACTTCCTAATTTTAGGAGGGTGGGGACTAAAAGGGGGAACTGATCCTGTATTTCCAGGAGTTTATTATGTTTGCGGGAACAATGCATATTATAGGTTACCTGCAAGATGGTATGGGAGCTGTTACTTTGGAATAGTTTTTCCCAAAATTTATCATGTGGACAGAATCAGTGGAACCAATGGAAATTCTAATGGACTAACACGTAGAAGAAGAGCTAGTTTTTCTGAAATTGTAGGAGATATTTTTAGTGCATTGATACCCTCAGTTGGAGTCATTCTTAATTCACAGAAAATGTGTAAGTTATCAACCATAATTGATCGTCTTTCTACAGACACTGCAGGAGGATTCTTGATGATTAACACAGAGATGGTTGCAATCATGTCTATGGTTTTACAGAACCGTCTTGCTCTTGATGTATTGTTAGAAAAAGAAGGTGGAGTCTGTGGTATGTTGAAAATTCAACATTGTTGCACTTACATTCCAGACAAGAGCAGAGAAATTAAAGGATAAATTGAAAACATTACAAGAATGCATAAAGACTTGACCCAACTGGAGGTTGACAGTGTGTGGGGAAGACTAACAAAAAGTATAACATCAATAGGGAAATGGTTTGGTGATTTTGGGAAAAGTTTCCTAGGTGAAATAATAATACCATTAGTCTTGATAATAACCGTAGTGATGATAATAATGATTACATATAAGTGTTGTAGAAAAGGAAGGAGAGGAAAAATACATTTTGAAAGAGAAGGAAAGGGAAAGAAACAAAAAAGAAAATATGATGAAATACAGTTGGAAGAAATGAAAGGCAAATTATACAAGAAAATGAAGGATTTTGAAGGAAACGAGTTGATTGATGGAAAATTGAGAGGAGAAATAGAGAACTGAGATGTGCTAAAGTTGGTATCTGGAATGGGATGGGTAATTTTGTGATGGCTTAAAATGCCATCAGAGAGGGGATTGATGGAGCAAGGACTCGTAAATGAGACTTGCTCGGAAGCAATCCTTTCGTTTTAACTCATTAACGAATTACTAACTATGTGATTGTAATTAATAATTCGCATTTTCGAAAGACATGCGGGACAACGAAGCTTGCATATGTGTTTACTAACTTTAACAAAATGAACGAAGGACTAAAACGCACTCTAACAAGGGATCTTTACTGCGCATGCGTCTACTGCATCTACGTAGTATGACGTCTCAACGCTTGGAGGGAAAATCTTGCGCATGCGCAAAAGGCCTTAAAATGGCATCTTGAAAGCTCACATGCATGGCACCTGCTTGGCTAAATAGAAAATAAGTTTTATACTAACGCAAATGCAGAAAAGGGTAATAATAATTAAAGTGGGTTAGAGTAGAGGTTGGTGGTATACAGTGAAACCATTTATTTTTGAGAATAACATTTCTTCTTTTGACTTTATTATTAGTGAGCATTTGGGCCTACCACACTTGTCTGAATTGAGCTGACTGACTTGACCCCGCACATGTGCAGTTGAGAAGGAATAAGGAAGGATGAGTAAGGATTTGTCACGCGTCCAAGGCCAGAGAAGATGTGCCCTGGGAACATGAGGGTGAAGAGTTCATATGAAGAAGCCTTATTCATAAAGTTGAAACATTTTGTATTAATAAAGTTTGGAGTTGTATGGGAAAGGAAATGATGTAATAAAGCTTAAGGGGATGGGTTTGAAAACAATGGTTCAATGAAAATAAGTGAAATGTAAGCATGGTGTGACGATCATCCCCCCTCGCCTGACCAATCAGAGTTAGTATTTTATGATATTGAAACATTAATGGGTGGTACATGAATATAGAAAGGTATAACTGAGTTAGTTTTAGTTAGTTTAGCGAGCAGACATGGGAGAGCAGACACGGTAGAGCAGACACGGGAGAGCAGACACGGGAGAGCAGAAGGGGAGCAGAAGCGGGAGAGTCGTCGATGCTGGAAATCGAGAGCTCGGGATGCTGTCGGTGCTGGGGGTGGTGCTGATGCTGTGAGACGCTGATGAAGAAACTGAATGCAGAGAACCCTCTATTTTAACTTAATTGGGTTAGAAAGAAGATCGCGGAAGAACCACGAGGAGGAAGAGTATGTCAGAGAGGGGTGCAACCAGTCGTCGGTATTTAGAGAGGTGAAGTATCCTGTCCTGATTCCTGTCCTGAAGTCTTTGTCTCCTGATCTATACCGGGGGACCCTTACCAGCCCTTTGGCCAGGGGTTGGTCTTCACACCATTCTAGGTAACTATAAATATATCGTATTGATAGATGTTCTTCTCTCTCTGTCCTCTCCTTTCTGAAGCATAGTTATTGTGTGAATCTGAAATATTTTTGCTTATTGATTATTGATTGAGTTGACACTCTTGTGAATGAGGGTGTTTGTACTGAAACTTTGAGATGGTTCACATGCAATTAATTTAGATAAAGATTTTAAAACTTCCCGAGTCTGTGATTATTTTATTTCAAAGAATGTTTAATAAGTTAAGTTAATTATCACCATCAATTAGTTCCAACTAATGGTCCATCGACCAGAGGAAAGAACTTTTTGATCAGTGAAAGGTTTAGTTAGAACAGAAATATAACTATTCCTGAAAACATGAAATCTATAAAATACAAGCTCCAGCGGTCTACTTGGTATTTGTGAAAGAGGTTATATGGGCCCAGGTGAGTATATGGTAGTGGAGTATCTGTTGTTAGTACACCGCTGAATCAGTTTTCTGGTAGCAGAGTTATGGTTATTATTGACTAGTTTGGTGATAAGTATAGATTATTGATTATTAATTTATGTTTAACAAAAAGAGTTAGCGTCTTGTTTTTTGTTGTCTGGAAAATTCCCGGGGAATGAATAGTGGGTGGCGATAGAAACCACACTGCAGTGAGGTTACTCGTCTGTTGGAATAACACTGAGAAGCTAGGTACGGCTGGCAGTGTTAAAATAGGGACTATTTTCTGCGTAAAAGTGAGAGTGATTGATAGCAAAGAGTTCGCTAGTGAAACTTTAGGCATTATATCACCTAGAAAGGGTAACACTGAGGAGTAGCAGGTTCTTAAAAGCTAGATTGACAGCAAAAGGAGTTCGCTGGTGAAACTTTGGTCTAAAATTTCCCAAAACGGGTGACACCGGAGGAGTAGCAGGTTCTCTGGAGCTTGAATGAAGGGTAAGTGGAAGGGTTTTACTCGCAGTATATTAAGAGTAAGCGGAAGGTTTTACTCGCAGTGGAAAGAAATAAACTATCCTTTGATTTAGTGGAACAGACAGAGTAGCAAATGTTTTGATGTCGTTAATAACAAAGAATTTTTAAAGAAAATATTGAGAAATAAGTTTTCGTATTACCTTGTGAAGGGAGGGTCAGTTGCTGGAGTTGTACTGACGTCACAGTGAGCCGCGCTGGGATTGGTAGAAACAGCGGGCGTGTGACAGGAGCAGCCTTGTAAAGGAGGGGTCAGTAGAAAGGAGCAGAACTGACGTCAGAAAAAGGCCGCGCTGGCATTGGTCAGATCACGAGCGTGAGCCTGATTTAATTGGATAGCTAGTTAGAAGCCGCGTTAGGATTGGTGCAGAGAGAGATTGTATGCTGGATTTTGATTTGACTGTTAGTGCAAGGCGTACAGGTAGAAGATTTCAAGGGTTTGCAGAATACAATTTTATACATCGTTCTTCAAGGATGTATGGAGAGAAAAGAAAGATGTCATTTATAAAGAAAATTAAGAATTTCTTTGTAAAAGATAAGCCTGTGTTGACCAGAGAGGGAATTCCTATTCCGCCACCGAAAACACCAGCATCTTTCATGATGATGGAAAGAGGATATCATACTTGCGTGTGGTTGGAAAACTGGATAGAATATACGAAGGATGATGGAGTGTTAGCATTTCCTAAAGATGGTACGTTTAATGGGAGGATTCTTCAGAATTTGAGATTGAAAATGAATGATTTAGAACCTAGACCTAGGTTAACTCAATACGAGGCTTTGGAAGAATGGGAGACTGAGTCATATGAACGAGAGAGATGCAGAGGTGGGAGATATAGAGGATTCTTTCCGAGACACTTGCATGAGTCACGCAAAGGGCAGATGAAACAATGGAGGAGAGCTATGGTATCAGAAGGTTTATATCCAGTATTAATGGCTGAGGAACAGTCTGGAGGAAAGTGTAAGGAGAAAACGAAACACATGAATACAGCAGGATATGGTGAATCAGATGACGAGTTGTTAGAAGATATTTTAATTAAAAATCCACCACCATATCAAGAAGCAACTAGTAAGGTTACCCCAAGTGCACCAGTAATGGGAATGCCATTGACCCCACAGATTTTACATGATACGTCATATAACAGAGTGTTACAGGATAATGAAAGAGATGTTTTAAGCAAAACTAAAGAAGAACTAGTTCAAAAGATAAGTCAATTAAATCTGAATACTGAAGCTTTGACAGTACCAGTGACCACTGGTCCAGTAATCCCATTGTATGGAGATAAAAAGATTTGCCAAAAACCACAACCTGTGACAATTCCATTAAATAGTACTAGGAAAGAGATAATAATTACAGATGATCAGGTTAGTGAAAGTGAGTCAATTATTTCATTAATGGATCTCCCTAATGTGGAACCTTTGACGGAAACTCCAAAGAGAGTTACGCCCATGAATTTGAGAGAAAGAAGACCTTTGGTTCATACAGGAACTGAAGGCGCAACAGTAGTCACCTCTGAAGAAATAGAAAGATGGGCACAGCAAAGAGATAATCAGAACCCAACACCAAGGATTTTAGACATCAGCAGATTGAAAGTGGAATTGGAAGAGATGATGACAGGATGTGTGGGCACAGAAAGATTGAATGCTTACAATGAGGAAGAATTATTATTTTTATGTAAGAGCATAACCAGGAGAGCAAGGGTATTTCATGAGAAATTCACTGAAGTTGCTTCAGAGATTGGAATAGACATAGGGAAATCAAAGTTGTTACAGAAACCATATCGAGTGGACTTTACTGATAAAGATTTAGAAAGTGTAAATGCTTCTGGAAAGAGACTACAGATAAAGGAATTAATGAGCATTTTGCGAAAATGGGGAGACATTGATAAATGGAGAATTAGATGGATAAGAAAGAAAGAGGAAGTACAAGCGAGAGAAGCAGCAGCTGCATTTCCAATAAGAGAATCAAGCAAAATGGAAAAATTGTGTCCAATGAGAGAGGTTCCCGGAGGTGGATATGTTCATGTTCCTTGGAGTAGACAAGATATTTTGTCATTTACAAATGATTTCCCAAAGCTGAGAGATAAACCAGTTGAATGGTATAAACAGGTAGAGAGATTTGTGAAGGTTTCAAAGGTTTTATTGAAGAATTTGGATGGTCTATTTGATATAGCGGTACCTGCTGATTTATGGACGGAATGTAAAATTACAATTGACTGGCCTAATGAGGAGTATGCTAGAGACGCAAAGACAGGAGCACCCTCGGAGGAAGTGATGAAAAAGTATCACCAAGTGATTACTTATTTGAAAGGGAAAATTCCTCCAAAAGAAACAGATTGGGTAAAAATAGATAGAACAACTCAGGAACTAAATGAATCCTTACATGCATATTATGAGAGGTTACTACAGGTGTTTAAGCAGTATAGTGGTTTTGAGAATATCGGTGACAAGGATATGGGACATTTTGTGTATCGGTTTGTATATGGTTTAAAATCAGAGATTAGTCAGATGATACAGCAGCACATGTTGTGTTGGCAAAGCAAGACAGTGGATGACATTTTAAAGAACGCGAAATATTGCGGAGATGACACTGAGGCCAGGCGTAGAAAGCTAAAAGAGAAAATGATGTGGGCACAAGTAAAATTGGCAGAACAGCAAGAAGAGAAAACAAATGCCCAAAATAATAATCAAGCGAAAGAGAAGAGTCAGAATGATCAAGGAGCGAATGGTAATAAATATAGGGGACAGAGAAGAAGCGAAAAAGAAGTTTCCTTGTCATGCGTGCGGTAAGCTTGGACATTGGAAGAACGAGTGTAAGAGTACTCAGAATAATAAGAGTAATAATGGGCCAAATCAAAATTTTATCCCGCAGAATGAAGTACATGTGAATCAGCAGCAGCAGGTAGTTACTCCACAATATCAGGTGCCACCAGCTCCTATGCCAAATATCATGAATCATCAAAGTTTCAGTGCAAACACCGGATTTCAAGGAGAAAGTGGTAAGAATAATAGAACAATTACACAATATTTGTTGCAGAATGATGAGGAAAATTCGGATTTCACACAATGACGGTGCTTGAGGGGGGAGGAAGAGGAGTGCGTGCTTGGCGCATCCTTGCCGGTAGATCAGTCTGGTCCATTTGTTGATGGGAAAGTAGAAGGTAAAGACATTACTTTCCTATTGGATACTGGTGCTACCAGGTCTACTGTGAGAACAGCAGACATCCCAAACCTACCCCTCTCGGGAGAATCAATCCAAGTTGTAGGTGTGTCTAACCAACAGATTAGAACCCCAATCACAAAACCAATGGAGGTGCACATTGGAAGTTTTAAAGAAATGCATTGGTTTGTAGTTTGCGATTCCAGTCCTGTAAATCTGTTGGGAAGAGATCTATTGTGCAAGATGAACTGCACAATCTATTGTACACCAGATGGTGTCACTTTCCAAACCCCTGATGAAGACGTTGTATACAAGATGATGTTAGCCAAACAGGGAACGGAAGTAGATGAAATGTTTTCACTAATGACTGAAAATGAATTACCAGAAGAGTTGAGAGCAACAGTTAATCCAGAAGTGTGGGATTTTACAGAAAAAGACATTGGGTTAATGACAAATATAGATCCAGTTAAAGTGACAGTGAAAGAAGGTGCAGTGTATCCAAACACCCGACAGTACAAGATGAGTCCAGAAGTAAAAGCAGGAATTATTCCAGAAATTGAACGAATGGTTAAACAAGGTATTTTAAAAGAAGTGATGGGTAGTCCTTGTAATTCGCCAATAATGGGATTGAAAAAGCCTAGCGGAAAGTACAGAATAGTGCAGGATTTACGAAAAATAAATAAAATTGTAGTGCCATGTTGTCCAATAGTGCCAAATCCAGCAGTGATCCTTTATCAGATACCTTGGAATGCAGGTTGGTTTACAGTAATTGATTTATGCCAAGCGTTCTTTTCTATTCCTTTGCACCCAGACAGTCAGTATCTTTTTACGTTTAAGTTTGAGGATCGTATTTACGCATGGTGTCGATTTCCTCAAGGGTACACAGAGAGTCCCTCAATTTTTAATCAGATTTTGAAAAAGTGTCTAGAATCATTGATTATGCCTGGAAAATCTGTTCTGGTCCAGTATATTGATGACCTACTGGTGGCATCAAAAACACGGGAAGACTGTGTCACAGACACAATTGCATTACTGACCCATTTGGCTGAAGGAGGACACAAGGTGTCTCCAGAAAAGTTACAGTTCTGTCGACAAGAAGTTAGATATTTAGGGCATAAAATAGAAAGAAGAGCTAGAAAAGTGACAGCGGAAAGAATAAAAATAATCAAAGAAATGCAATTGCCACAGACTCAGAGAGAAATGAGAATGTTCCTGGGAGTGGTTGGGTACTGTAGGCAATGGATTAATGTTTTTTCTATGTTAGCGAAACCATTAATACAAATGACCCGAAAAAGAGCAAAAGATCCGATTGATTGGAATGATGACTGCATAGAGGCATTTGTGAAATTGCGAAATTGTTTGTGTGAGGCTCCTGCCTTGGGCATGCCTGATTATTCAAAGGAATTTGCATTGTTTTGTTGCGAGAGAGAAAATTGTGCACTTTCAATCTTAACACAGAGACATGGATTGAGTCGACGTCCAGTAGCATATTTTTCAGCTACATGGATCCAGTGGCTTCAGCATTACCTGGCTGCTTAAAAGCAGTAGCTGCTACTTGTATGAGTCTGGAGCAGAGTGAGTCGATAGTGATGGGACATCCGGTAAAGGTTTATGTTCCACACTCAGTTGAGATTCTTTTGACAAGAACAAGAACACAACATCTCACCCCTAGTCGTTTGACTAAGTATGAAAGAGTGATTTTGGGAGCTGAAAACGCAACAGTAATAAGGTGTACGATCATGAACCCAGCTACCCTACTGCCAGACCCATGCAATGAAGAAGTGAGAGATGAAAGTGATCATGATTGTTTGAACGTAACTGAATTATGTACTAAGCCCCGTCCGGACATAAAGGAGACACCTTTGAAAGAAGCTGACCATGAGTTATTTGTAGATGGGTCCTGCCTCAGGACACAAGAAGGAGGATTAAGTGCTGCATATGCTGTTTGTAAGATATCTGGGGTAATTGAAGCATCCTGTTTACCGGGAGTCAAATCTGCACAAGTAGCCGAATTGGTAACCCTAACCATGGCATGCAAAAAGGTGAAAAATTGGAGAGTAACCATATTTACGGACAGTCAATATGGGTTCGGGGTTGTGCACGATTTTGGCCAGCTCTGGATGCAGAGGGGATTTCTGACTTCTTCAGGATCTCCTATTAGGAACAGCAAAAATGTAAAGGATTTACTGGAAGCATTACAATTGCCAAAAGAGATAGCAGTTGTAAAATGCGCTGCACATCAGTCAGGAAATGACTATGTGACTGCTGACAATAAATATGCTGACCAAGTGGCTAAATACTGTACCAAAAATACAGTGGCCATTAACAGAAAAATTGAAACGGGTGAAACCAGATGCCAACTTATGTTTTTCTCAGTACCAGAAACATGGGATGAGATTAGACAATTGCAGGAAGAAGTTGAGGAAAAAGAAAAGGAAATTTGGATAAAAGCAGCTTGTACAAGAGACCAGACGATGAGGTATGGGTGTATTTAGATGGAAGACCAGTCATGCCAGATTGTTTGCTTTCAAAAATGGCAAGAGTGTATCATGGAGCAACACACATAGGGAGGGACTCAATGATCAGGCTATTCAGACAGAGTTGGTACAATCCGAAGTTCAGGGTAGTCGCAGAGAGCCTTTGCCAAAGATGCCTACCCTGTCAGCAGCAAAATCCAGGTAGGAAGACAGTGGTTAGTTGGGGAAAGATTGGAATGGCAGAAGGACCCTTCACCAGAATACAGTTGGATTTTATTGACTTACCCCCATGCAATGGACTGAAATATATACTTGTCATAGTATGCCTCTTCTCAAGATGGGTGGAAGCCTATCCCACTCGAAGAAATGACATTCTTACAGTTGCAAAGTTATTGTTGAGGGAGTTGGTCCCACGTTTTGGTTTTCCAGTCACTTTGTAATCAGATAGAGGCCCTCATTTTAATAATGAAATAATTCGATTAATCTGTGCTGCATTTAACATAGAACAAAAACTGCAAAGTGCTTATCGTCCAGAGGCTTCTGGAATAGTTGAACAGCTAAATGGCCCAATCAAGTCAAGACTAGGGAAGGTGTGTGCATCCACAATGCTGAAATGGCCAGATGCATTACATCTTGTATTGATGGGTCTCAGAAGTATTCCAGACAGAAAAACAGGAATGAGCCCTCATGAAGTTCTCATGGGAAGAGCAATGAGACAAGCATTTATTCATGGAAATAAATTAATGAATATAACTGATGATCTGGTATTGGACTATTGCAAAGGATTGGCTGAAATGGTGCGTTCTGTCTCTCACCAGGTTGGAGAAGACGCAGTTGAAAGACAGCCAGACCAAGCACATGATTTGAATCCTGGAGATTGGGTGCTAGTGAAGAAACACGCAAGAAAGTCGTGCCTATCACCAAGGTGGGATACACCGCGTCAAGTCATACTAGTCACTACCACAGCAGTGAAGTGTGCAGGTTTGCCCAATTGGATTCATGCCAGTCATACCAGAAGAGTTCCGAGCCCATCAGAACAACAAGAGCAACTACTGACTGAACAGGCTGAAGCGTCAGGAGTGGTAAGCTGTGAAATTGAAGAATCTAGAGTAATAGATTCTGAAAGACAACCATATGACAAACAGCCAAGTCCAGGTCAGGAGGAGTGGATATCAGTGATTGAAGTAATTGATGATGCTATTGAAACAAGAAGAAGAACAGAACTGAAAAGACAAGAAAGTAGTCAGGAAGAGACAGGGGAAGAAAGAACACACTCAGGTGGAAACAGAAAAAGACTTTCAGGAACCTGAGGAGGGAATATTAGAAGAACACGTTCAGGCAGAAGAAGAAAACTTTGAAATAAGACCTGAACAGGATCAGATAGAGTTAGAAGAACAAGTTCAGGCAGAAAAAGAAAAGTTTGAAATAAGACCTGAACAGGGTCATAAAGAATTAGAAGTACAAGCTCAGGAAAAAGAAGAACAAAGTACGATAAGACCTGAGCAGGTGGAAGTAAGGGAAGGTTCAAGCACAGAAAACAGGTAACGAGAACAGATTGTGCCTAGATTAAGTGAAATTAAAAGAACTTTAAAAGGAGATAAAGCAGGTGAAAGTGCAGTACAGATCAAAAGAATCAGAAAGGGAGACAATTGGCCTACTGGAGTAAAAGAATTAGGATATCATTTGAGAAAATCAGAAAAGAAACCAGAACAAGTAAATGAAATCACAAGTCAAACACGATCTAAACAAACCTTAGCGAAAATAACTCAAAGAAGTCCAAGATTGAGAAATGTAAACAGAAGATACAAGGCTCCTGAATGGACCTATGTCATACTTGAAGAATTTGAATCCCTAGATCTGAGTGATGTAACAGAAGAAGTTCATGTTGCACAGATTGATGAAAGCAAATTGAGGCCTCCTTAAGAACGAAAAGAAAGTCAAATTGACAAAGAAAGGATAAGAGAAAAGAAATTTTCTCAGAACTAAAATGGCAGAAATTGAAGTTACCGAAAGACCAAAACGTGGATTGAAAAGAAAATGTTTTGGATTTTGTTTTTGTAGTATTTTATTAGTAGCATTAGTATGGTTATTCCTAACAGTAGGAGTACCTTTGTTAATGAAAACAATTGACAAGAATAATACAGATACTAATGATAAGATAGATAGAATAAAAGGAACTAAAATAGAAATAGGGGTAGAAGATTAAGCTAATTATCATAATGAATCAGACTATAATACGTTCTCAAATGTGTTTATTAAATTGTTATTTCAATATGTTAGTACTATGGAGATTAATAACTGCTATGTGTGCATGAAGTTACCCTCATCAGTATCAGAAGGGGTGACGTATCACCATATACCTTTAACATATGGGGTGTCATGTAGTATTTTATCAAGTCTATTTTATGCTACAGGGAGACTTCAGTATTTTTATTCAAATCTAGATGTAGTATTTTCTGGTTTACCTATTAGAAAGAATATGAATCCAGTAGTTAGTAGTAAAAATGCACAGTTTATGGGTGAATTTTTCTTAACAATGAGTTCAATAGATTTAGTTCAGGCACATAAAAATAATCTAACATGTACATTAAGAAAAGAAGAAACTGATTTTTTGGATTTAGAAGAAGAAAGGAGGCAGGATTTAATAAAGAAAGCGACTGAACAGAAAACCCATGTACCTCCATGGGCTGGGAAAGAGGGAATCTATGCAAAGGCTCATGCTGCAATGTCCCTGAATTTTGTGATTACATTAGTTCCAGTGAATGTGAACACAACTTCCTAATTTTAGGAGGGTGGGGACTAAAAGGGGGAACTGATCCTGTATTTCCAGGAGTTTATTATGTTTGCGGGAACAATGCATATTATAGGTTACCTGCAAGATGGTATGGGAGCTGTTACTTTGGAATAGTTTTTCCAAAAATTTATCATGTGGAGAGAATCAGTGGAACCAATGGAAATTCTAATGGACTAACACGTAGAAGAAGAGCTAGTTTTTCTGAAATTGTAGGAGATATTTTTAGTGCATTGATACCCTCAGTTGGAGTCATTTTTAATTCACAGAAAATGTGTAAGTTATCAACCATAGTTGATCGTCTTTCTACAGACACTGCAGGAGGATTCTTGATGATTAACACAGAGATGGTTGCAATCATGTCTATGGTTTTACAGAACCGTCTTGCTCTTGATGTATTGTTAGAAAAAGAAGGTGGAGTCTGTGGTATGTTGAAAATTCAACATTGTTGCACTTACATTCCAGACAAGAGCAGAGAAATTAAAGGATATATTGAAAACATTACAAAGTTTCCTAGGTCAAATAATAATACCATTAATCATGATAATAACCGTAGTGATGATAATAATGATTACATATAAGTGTTGTAGAAAAGGAAGGGGAGGAAAAATACATTTTGAAAGAGAAGGAAAGGGAAAGAAACAAAAAAGAAAATATGATGAAATACAGTTGGAAGAAATGAAAGGCAAATTATACAAGAAAATGAAGGATTTTGAAGGAAACGAGTTGATTGATGGAAAATTGAGAGGAGAAATAGAGAACTGAGATGTGCTAAAGTTGGTATCTGGGATGGGATGGGTAATTTTGTGATGGCTGAAAATGCCATCAGAGAGGGATTGATGGAGCAAGGACTCGTAAATGAGACTTGCTCGGAAGCAATCCTTTCGTTTTAACTCATTAACGAATTACTAACTATGTGATTGTAATTAATAATTCGCATTTTCGAAAGACATGCGGGACAACGAAGCTTGCATATGTGTTTACTAACTTTAACAAAATGAACGAAGGACTAAAACACACTCTAACAAGGGATCTTTACTGCGCATGCGTCTACTGCATCTACGTAGTATGACGTCTCAACGCTTGGAGGGAAAATCTTGCGCATGCGCAAAAGGCATTAAAATGGCAGCTTGAAAGCTCACATGCATGGCACCTGCTTGGCTAAATAGAAAATAAGTTTTATACTAACGCAAATGCAGAAAAGGGTAATAATAATTAAAGTGGGTTAGAGTAGAGGTTGGTGGTATACAGTGAAACCATTTATTTTTGAGAATAACATTTCTTCTTTTGACTTTATTATTAGTGAGCATTTGGGCCTACCACACTTGTCTGAATTGAGCTGACTGACTTGACCCCGCACATGCGAAGATGAGAAAGAATAAGGAAGGATGAGTAAGGATTTGTCACGCGTCCAAGGCCAGAGAAGATGTGCCCTGGGAACATGAGGGTGAAGAGTTCATATGAAGAAGCCTTATTCATAAAGTTGAAACATTTTGTATTAATAAAGTTTGGAGTTGTATGGGAAAGGAAATGATGTAATAAAGCTTAAGGGGATGGGTTTGAAAACAATGGTTCAATGAAAATAAGTGAAATGTAAGCATGGTGTGACGATCATCCCCCTCGCCTGACCAATCAGAGTTAGTATTTTATGATATTGAAACATTAATGGGTGGTACATGAATATAGAAAGGTATTACTGAGGTAGTTTTAGTTAGTTTAGCGAGCAGACATGGGAGAGCAGACACGGGAGAGCAGACACGTGAGAGCAGACACGGGAGTGCAGAAGGGGAGCAGAAGCGGGAGAGTCGTCGATGCTGGAAATCGAGAGCTCGGGATGCTGTCGGTGCTGGGGGTGGTGCTGATGCTGTGAGACGCTGATGAAGAAACTGAATGCAGAGAACCATCTATTTTAACTTAATTGGGTTAGAAAGAAGATCGCGGAAGAACCACGAGGAGGAAGAGAGTGACAAAGAGGGGTGCGACGCAGTCGTCGGTATTTAGAGAGGTGAAGTATCCTGTCCTGATTCCTGTCCTGAAATCTTTGTCTCCTGATCTATACCGGGGGACCCTTACCAGCCCTTTGGCCAGGGGGTTGGTCTTCACACCATTCTAGGTAACTATAAATATATCTTATTGATAGATGTTCTTCTCTCTCTGTCCTCTCCTTTCTGAAGCATAGTTATTGTGTGAGTCTGAAATATTTTTGCTTATTGATTATTGATTGAGTTGACACTCTTGTGAATGAGGGTGTTTGTCCTGAAAGTTTGAGATGGTTCACATGAAACTAATTTAGATAAAGATTTTAAAACTTCCCGAGTCTGTGATTATTTTATTTCAAAGAATGTTTAATAAGTTAAGTTAATTATCACCATCAATTAGTTCCAACTAATGGTCCATCGACCAGAGGAAAGAACTTTTTGATCAGTGAAAGGTTTAGTTAGAACAGAAATATAACTATTCCTGAAAACATGAAATCTATAAACTACAAGCTCCAGCGGTCTACTTGGTATTTGTGAAAGAGGTTATATGGGCCCAGGTGAGTATATGGTAGTGGAGTATCTGTTGTTAGTACACAGCTGGATCATCTGAACTTCACACCCTCTAATAGAAAGAGATAAAAAAAACTCTGCAGGCAAGAACATGATAGGATGGAACAACTGACAACTGAATACGGGGTGTTTTCTGGGTATTCAGTAAATTTATCAAAGACAGAAGTGATGTGTTGGAATATGGAAGAATGGGGCGGCAGAGTGTGCACAGAGATGAAATATTTGGGGATAGTTATCACAGATAAAATTGATGAGATTCCTTCCCGTAACTTGAAGTGAGTGATGAAGGAGGCAGAAAGGCAACTAGCTAGGTGGAAGAACTTACCCCTGTCCATTTATGGGAGGGTTAACTTGGTAAAAATGTCTGTTCTCCCGAAGCTAACATACCTCTTCAACTGCATACCACTCAGCTTCCCTAAAGATGTAATTAACAAAATACAGGGGAAAATATCGAGTTTCATCTGGGCATCCCGGGGGGTTCGTCTCTCATGGAAAAAACCTACGGAGTAGCCTTAAGAAGGGCGGGTTAGCATTGCCAGATCTTAGACTCTACTGCATGGCCTTCCAATTTAAAAACATTTGTATGCTGGCAGGGGAGCCCCTCAGCACCACCTGGGGTTTAATACTGGGAGAAATGACCAAAGATGTGGGCTCTGAAGCTTTTTTATATAAATTCGGAGCTCAAAAATTCTTTAAAAAGTCAGGTTAAAGGTTTTAAAATCACTAAGACTGTGGCTTGTAGTGAGACGGTCACTAAAGATCGGCTATTTCTCAGAATTTTCCCCAATTTGGGAATCCCCAGGAACACCGGACTGCCTGAAAGACGCCTTGAGTCTGCCTTTTAAGCAGGCGGGGATAACGAAATGGGGAGACCTGTTAACATTAGGAAGAATGATTCCTTGGGAGGTATTAAATATCAGGACCGGTAATAAGCTCTCCAGGTTCAAGTACATGCAGCTCACTTCATGGTCTTCGACCGTCGTAGAAGAAGTAGGGGGTGTAGGGGGTACAGGGGGCTTAGAGGCCTCACTCCAGGATACTAGTCCGAGTGCCAAAGAAGTGGCAAAATGGTATGGACAGTTCTTGGAGGCAGAAGAAGAGAAATTGAAGGCTCCTTCCGAGATTTGGACAAATACTCTGCAGGAAGGCAACATACAATCCCAAGTGGATAGATTCCTTGAAATTACTTTACGCTACAGTAACACCTGCTAATTTTAAACGTCATCATTTTTTGTCATCCACAGGTTGTACTGGACCCCGCAAAGATTGGCCAAGTTCGTGCTATAACCGGTTCCCTGCTGTAAGAGGTGCAGTCTTTTAAGGGCTAATGATGTTCATGTTTTTTTTACATGTCCAGTGATTAAAGAATTTCGGAAGACTGTTGAAGTCACCATTAGGGCCATTCTAGGAGAGAATATAGTTTTGATTGAAACATTGGTGCTTCTTGGGGTGGATAGTGTCTCTCAATTTATCTTAAATAATAAGCAAAGGGCTTTAGTATTTTATTTGCTGCTCCTGGCCAGGCGAGAGATTTGTAAATACTGGTTGGACCCCCTCCCTCCACACCCTACAGCCTGGTTAAGTGTAGTAAAATGGACATGTAATATAGACATCAAATGTAACCCACAACGGTCAGAAGAGCTTTGGGGGGATTATTTGAAGTGGTCAGGTTAGGGCTCTATGACAAATGCTCCTGGAGGGTCACTTACTTTGATATCTGGTCCAATGATTACACCAGGGCATGGACTGGGTGGAGGTGGTTCCCGCCCCCCCCCCTTATAAAAAGACCAGTGCCGTGGAGGCTAGGAGTCTGAAACTGCATGGACCACAGACGGATCGAGGGTGTTTGTAAACGGCCCAAAGTGCAGTAGCCATGGTAAAATGAGGACCAAAAAAAAAAAAGGCAAGCACATGATAAAAATTGAAGAGATTTAAACAGGCCCTATCACAATGTTGATGACATCCCCTGATTGCTAATTGAGATATTAGCATTTAAAAACATCTATAATATAATATATACACATATAACAATCACTTGGATACTCATTAAATAAAATACTATATGAAATAATGGATAACGATGTTGCATAAAATATTGCATAAAAATAAAATAAATTCTCATATGCCTGTTCAAAGATTAAAATCAAGCCATGCATGGGGGTATGATTTGGCACACTCTTCACCATCTTGTTTTAGAAAAGCAGGAACAGTCTTTTCTCTTATTTACTGGAGGTATGGTATGAACTTAGTTAACTTTTTTTCAATTGGGGATTGGGTCTGTTAATATGGATATCGATGTGTTTATTGATAAAAATGAACCATCATCCCTATCAATAAAATCACCCATCTCGAACTCCACATCTACCTCGACACACAAGTATGTAGTCAGGCAGGCCCTGTGACCAAGGCCCAAGATCCCTGATTGATGGGTCACACGTGGGAGGGTGCATGGCTGGCAGGCAAATACACGGGCAGGAAACACTTGATCAGTCCCACAGATAGGCACAGCAAAATCACAATGGTCAGGGGAGATTGTCCCCTATAAAAAACACATAGCCCAAGGGAATACGTGTGCTTCAAAAAACACCATAAAGTCAGATGCCACATGAGTTAGGAACACATAGTCAATCAGGACCTAGCAAACGTAGTGGTCAGATGCTCCCCACGCTGGACCCTGGACACATTCACCACTGGCCACACTGTGTCCACGAAAGGTTGAGACCCACCTGTAGTAACCATTTAACCATTAATTTATGACTCTAAGGCAGTAACCAAACTCACAAGATAGTACGCCTGGTTAAATGTTAGGAATGTTATGAATAGGAAGAGTTAACTGAGAATGAACACTTACATTGGTTGTGTATATGTGTATGAGGAGTGTGATATCTGAAGAGAGCTGTTCGGGATATTTATAACCGGTGATAACCGTCGTCCGTACTCAACATACACCCAATGTTTTTTTGAACGTCGGGTGTATGTTGAGTACGGACGACGAGTTATCACCGGTTATAAATATCCTGAACAGTATCTGTATAAAGAGCACCATCACATGAATTTTACATGACTACCACATAGTGGCCAGAAAAGAAGATTTTAAGAAAAGCTATTGCTGTCATCAGTCTTCAAGTCTCTCCGGTAGCAAGGTCATAATAAGCATCGTTAGAAGAATTTCCACATAAACTACTCAGTGTTCCGAAAACTAAAACGAAAAAGTTTTTAACAAAAAGTTAATGCATATCAAGAAAAATGATATACTTATTTCTCCTCCAGTAATGTGTCATCTTCATGCAAACGAGTAACCACTGCGATGGTGTTCCCGATGAAGGCCTAGCCGAAACGCGTTGTCTTGACACAAACCGCCAGTTTCTGCATATTAAGCCATTTGTGATTTATGAGCTTCTTTGCACATCTCTTTTTGTAATTATATAGAAAATCAAAAATAAGGAACATAGTTATGTATGTAAATGAACTGAAAAATTTAGATAATGGTGTTATTTGATATAAACAGTCATGAAATCAATTGAAATGTAATTACTGTTTAAGGAAAATGTTCAAGTAAAAGCATACATGTGGTTTACAGAATATTATTAAGAGTGTAAATCTATTTATCATTGTTTACATATTTATATAAAAAATATTTTCTATTCGAAAAAGATACAAGTATATTCAAAAGAAAATAATAAATTATTCATATGTCATGTATAACTGTACTTATGTTTTGTTTGTATATATAGTAAGTTAGTCTAGAGTTTACATGCCAACCTCAATTCAAATACACTGTGCCCGGTGTTCTTGTTTTCCAATGAAGTAATTTCCCTGCCAGGGTTTGCATCCTAATTTCAGGGGGCCCCGTTCTTTTTCCAAAATACAGTCATGGTATCCCAACAGTGAGGGAGGCAGCACAGGTCGCGACTGTGTTGCCTATATAAAAGTGACAAGGCAAACATGAAAATAATGATAACGGCCGCCCATGGAGCGGAAGTTGCAGGACCATGGTCGGGATCATGTTGCCTGTATGAACAGTAAAAAGGTAGACATGGTCCTCTGATGTACATTTACAAAATGTCTACATGGTATATTTAAAACTGATGGGGACCGGTGGTGTAAATAGTATGCAGCGTCGGACTTATGATCCAACAATAGTAATGATGGTCTCCCATGGAGCAAAAGTGCGGGATATACACAAAGCACCCATTGTGTACAGCACCCGAGCAGCAGGGTCTGATGCGAGTGCTGAACTGGACCTTACCTGCTGAAAGTCAGCGTGGGTCATGGGAAAGTCCCTGCGGGGATGGAACTAGGCCACCATCTGTGTTCTATTCATACTCATGAAAGGATGCATGGTGATGTGATGCCGTTGTCGTGCTGTCGACGCATCATAAGGTCATGTATGGTGCTTATGTGGGCCCAAGTGCACTCATGTTTCACTACAGGGAACACATTAATTAGAGTGTCACGCTTAGAATGATTTTCAATGCTGGAATCTTAGAGGGTACACGCTTGGAGGGGCACCAGGCGTTGTCTTGATGGGGGTCTTTTAATAAATTAATCAAAGGACTGAGCATTGTACTACTGAAGGGGTGCCATAAATCATCATATGGTCACTGCGTGAAAATGCGCACTCAGAATAATTGGTGGAAAAATTACAAAAAGGCTCAAATTTAACGTATGTTTAGGATCAGAGTCCAGCATATCACCCAGGGGCAACTATACCAAGTAGGGGAATGTGGCCCCTCTATATCGCAGTGGGACAGAGATGACATAGAGGAACATAACAAATGATCATCTAATCAGGACGAGCCTATGAGCTATATGTGCGATATAGGCAAAAGATGGAAAGAGAAGCAGGGGGTCTTCAATGACCCAAACTAGTCCAGGGAATCTCATCATTTAGGCCACGTGTATCACAGCCAAGTCTCCGGAACAGGACTGACTCAAGGCTGCCCATGGAAGGTGTGAAGCGAGGTTTATCTATCACCACCAACGTAATATCATCCTCTGCGTGGCCCAATATAAGATCTTTAGGGTACAATCGCTGGGACAGATGGGTACTTAGTGTGGCTGCATGCTCTTTAAATGTTTCCACTTCAGTGCAATTTCTTCTAATTCTCAAAAATTGTCCCACAGGCAAGTTATCCCAGTGGGCCCAAGGGTGAAGGCTGTTGTACAAGAGGAGAGAGTTCTGTGACATTGGTTTCTTGTATACCTCAGAGCAAATCCCTTCATTCTTCTGGAATAGCAAGAGATCCAGAAAAGGAAGGGAAGCCTTACTGTGCTCACACGTGACCTGAGATGAGGGTTCCTTGTGTTGAGCTAGATCCATTGTGTTATTGTGGTCTAAGGCAGCAACCAACATCACTCTCCATATATACTACGCCGGATATGTTTTATTGCTTGATGTAAAATGTATAAAAGACTAACGCAAACCCAATGTAAATTGAGACAGTCCTCAGACCTCAAGCCTATAACTGTCCCCCTGGCTGAATTGTTTGATTGGGCAACACTATTTCTGTTTTGCCATATACCTCATGTTCTCTGCTTTTTAAGGAATTCAAACCCGAGCAGTGGGTCATATAGTCTGCATAATATCCAGAGGTCTTTGCTTTTGCCTTCTGAAGAAGAGGTACCTGGAACAGCATAGGTATGGTCATTGTGATGCTTCTTCACTAATGGTTTAGAACCAGATGATGAGGGAGATGGCATATGGACTGCAACATTGCTTGTAGATCCAGAGAATTCAAGGAAGGTGACGTCTCTTGTGTTTTAGTTGCAATTGAAATCAATTGTTCAAACATCAAGGTGGTTGTTGAATCAAATGCTGGAAGAGTGACTTGCCCATCATATTGTTGCTATTTTACTATAGGCAATGGTGGTACATGGCAGTATGCTTGGTGCAATTTTAGTTATCATAGCAGTTATTTCATATTGATCGACTCCATTGAGGGCAATTCCAACTAAACTTTTAGAACAGTTTTTTGCAAACAACTTGTTCACCAAAAAGCTGGGCTTACTTGCAATCCAATTTGCAGTAGGACAGAGTTCAGTACTCGCTTAGAGCAGTCAGCCATTTATACCTAAGTTAGAATGGTAGGGATATTCCCATTCAAAATTAATTTTGGAGGTGGGCTTTGTTTTATTTCTATGTCTGGAAGAAGATGAGAACTTCACAACCAATGATCAGAAGAAATGTTTGGTACCCACGAAATAGACTGGAAATCAATTAATGAAAAATTCAAAGGAATTAGTCTAAAAACAGCCCCTTAAAACCAGTCCATATGCACTGGGGGGAGTAACAGAGGCCACTGAAACCCCTGTGGTGCAGGGGTGGCTCCACCCTTCAGGGGCCCCCATTTAGCCTCATCAATATCTGTACCATATAGGAGTCTCAGGGGCCCCTTAAGATATTCTGCAAGGGGGGTCCACCATGTTGTGTTACACCACTGAATAAACTAGATTCAAAGTTCTTGAAGAAATGCACTATACCAGTTGTGTTGAATGAATTAATGGTAGTGTCCGCAAAATCTGTTAAGCAAGTAGGATACTGGTATTGCAGGAGTTTTGTAAGTCAAGAATGTTTGCCTCTGAGAATAAAGAGACCTCATTCTACATTGATTTGGCAACAAGTTTATTCAACTTATTGAGATGCATATTATCTGTATCTATTCTGGATCAAGGGGCATTTTCAAACAGTCTTTTGGGAGGGTGCAAGGATTATGATTTCTCATACAGTTAACAAATACAGTTATCCTTGGATTATTCTGCAACATGTATTGACAGTGATTATTAAATAGGACCGGTTATTCATGAGTGTGTGGTGGGCTGGGACTGAGGAAACCGTTGCAGCTACCAATTTACAGCTTAATCCTGGCTTCAAAGTTTGCAAGCTCCATGCAGTGTGATGGAATCACAGAGGATTGAGTGAGCTAGAGTAGTTAAACATTCAGCTGTGCTTATGAATGCAGGATTATCTTGTGTGCAACAGGTAAATTGAAATGATTACTCCCCTATGTGGTGGAGGAAAGTGTGGTGCATTTTTTCATATCAACCCAAGAATTCTGGCATTCATGAAGATGTTGGAGCCACATGATATGTGAGTCATTTACTACAGAAAACAGGGCATCTTTTATTTCTTCAATACTTAAGATGGTATATGTGGCTTCTTTTTTAGATACGACTGTTTGTGTTGGGGAAAGATTATATGGCACGAATATGGTACTCTCATTGATCAGTTGCCAAGGCACTTAATTTGATTTCAGTGATTGTAGCACCCAATTTAGAAGACCAAGGTCTGATGACATTATAGTGCTTACAGATTGCACTCATTTGGAGAGTGGCTGCATGATATTGTCAATAACTTTCAATGTGGTTTGCAATATTTATCTGCCAATTTCTTAAATTCTTGTGAAAGCCTCCTTTTCTGAGTATCCTTAAATGTCATTATAGATTGCATAGCCTGCTGCAAATATGAAGCTTCTAAATTTTGCTGGGTATGGACCCAGGAGGAAGTCATTGAAATGCATTGTTTCACTAATTGTGAAAGAATGCTCCTTCATGCCTTGGAGGTTGTAATGTGCTAACCATCATTAGCACAGCTTACCCACACAGTATGTGGTGACAGTTACAGTTGCATATTTGCTATACCCAGGATCTGGATGATTAGCTAGATTACCAGGGGCTTTGGAAAGAAATTGATTCATGTATACATTGTTAGCGCCCAAGGATTGGCAAAAAATAGGTATTAAACCAAACACCCCAACAGCTTGGACCCTCGAAATCCAGTGGTGCTTGACAGGTCGGATTGACGTTTGCCACTATGTTGTGAATGGCGCAAGGACAAAAGAATAAGTCATATACATAAACCATCAACTGTCAGGTTCTATATTTTAAGTCAATGACAAGAAGTTGAAGAAGTTTCCAAACCTCTATTTATCTTTAAAAGATTAGTATGGTTTTGTCATCTTTATTCCTGTTAGTCCAGATTACAGAAATATTGAGAAAAAGGTTGATTAGTGACAGCATAAATCAAACAGAGTGTTCCATAAAGGATATTTGTAACTAAACTAGCTAAAAGAGTCTAACCTACCCCAACAGAGAACCCATAAAGAGTTCCTTCTAGAAAAGAAAAAGATTTTCGCAGCATAGATAAAGGGTCGTTCTGTAAACTCAGCCGAGATTCCCCACAATTGCAGTAGCAACCGTTAAAATAAATCAGTGATAGAGGAATGATCATTGCAGTAGTATTTCTCAAGAAGTGTCAGGACAAAGGAGGGTAAAGTCACTGTCACCAGTATCTGCCATCAACGAGGACCAAGGAGTGTATCTAATTAGAGTCATAAGAGGTCTCTCCAAACCTCTCTAACTAGGAACACTCAATTATAATAAAAAATTGCCAATAATGTAACAAAAATTAGTAGGTGTATGATGCTTTCAGCCAACGGAAACCGCTCTTCCGATGGTATGGCTTTTCTTTCTTCTGTAAATAATTAAATGTTGCTGGATATGACCTGTCAATATTTTTGAAGCAAGGGAATTTTTTGTGGAAATTTGGGTTGCTGTTCATGGGTGGCACCCTGCAATACTATGTAGAGTTACATATTTCATGGACAGTACTGGTTCTAGGCATGTAATGATCTCCATAGTGTAGAAACTCAAATTACTTAATGAGTGACTGCATTTAAGGATCTTTGTCGTCTAGAGTGGGATATGACTGAAGGTCCTTCGACATTCTATTACATTTTTTATGTTCCATCAATCATGTAAAGGAACCTGGTATTATTACATCATTAAGAGCAATTTTTAGACACATGGTATCCGTAGGTTCTCAGTATGTCTCATGATATTTTTCCCAAACTACACTGTGTAGCGCAGGATATGCAATAAAGTTTACAGCATGATGATCCTGGCGTCATCTGTGAGAAGAAGAATGCAGTTGATGTTCTGGAATTACAGGAAACAGCACAGTTTTATCAGGAATGTAGTAGGAAAAAACCCTCTGGTAGCAATCCAGAAATAGGACCACAGTGGAATAAGATACTAGTCATGAAACTAGGAGCAAACAAAGAGTCATAGGTGACATTGAGCAACTGTGGATTGTGTCAGTACTTCCTCTGATTCTGATTCTCAATCCCTTTCATAAAGCGATATTACTTTCAAAGACATAATTTCAATTGATGGGGGTTCATAGTAAACTATAGCAGTAGTTTAAACTGTTGAATTGTTGAAATTGCAGCATTAGGCTCTTCCATGGAAGTTAGCATTTGGAGTAAAGTTGGAGACATAGTAAGTTCTATAGTCCCGGATTCATCATTCTATTATTGGGGTAGTTCATTCAGAGTAGGGAGATGTTGTAAGTCTCTTCTCCAAAGACTTCTTGATGTCAAGAGAGGTATGCTGAACAGAATCTCCACGTAGTATTTTTTAATGTGCTGGATGGACACCTTCTTGTTTTACTTTGAACTAGGTTGGATTACAGTTTGTGTGCCTTCTACCCCAAGAAGTAGAACGGGTGGTCTGTAAGATGTTCCAAACAATTGTTTATCAGGAATCATTTCTTGAACTAGCTCACCAACCTTGGGGAGCCACCCATCATTAGCTTTAGGAAGCTTATCTTCATCAGATGTTGAGTGCAAATGCTTCAAATGTATCAGCTTGTCTCTGACCTTTTGGACACTCTGCAGGATATTCGTTCATTGGTCTAGTCAAATTATTTTTCTTCTGTCATCTTTACAGAACTATCAAGATCACACACATACATAGATACTCTGATGAGTATCTCATATACTCCTCTAGGTAAATATGTAATGCTTTCTTAACTCCATACATATTATGTAGCCAACTCAATCCTCTACTTAATACCCTGGCTGTCAAGACTTGCTTAAGCATAGGTGTGTCCTATTAACTTGTTGCTCTCCATACAAAACAGAAGCACATAATACAGACATACTCCAGAGGCAGACAAAGCATTCCCGAACGCCTTTGCAGCAAATGCAGGACCATCGTCTGAATTAAAGTCATGAACTGCACCCATTGCTGCTAAGCACAAGTCTTTTATGACCGCTGGAGAATCAGTATTTCTTTGTGGTGAAACAAATAGGAATCTGGAGCATGAATCAACAGCAACTAATGTATACCTATATTGGTTTACTGGATTGATTGCCCCAATATGGTTGATGTAAGTTACTAGGTGATTGAAGATAGCAAGGGGAGTCTGCTCTGGTCTTAAAGCAGTCAAATGTTTTATTTGTTGGCATACATTGGTAGTTGCTAACCCATCATGAGCTGCTTAAATCTCAAGCTTAAGTCAAGTTAATTAGGAATTTGTCTATCTTCCATTCCGGGTAATAAAACCATCGGACTGATATTTTGAGGGTGTAGGAGTATTTGCAGGGAAAGCTGCCTGGAGGCTTTTTACCTTTAGATGTTGCTTGCATCGCTCTCACAATGTCTGTGTTGATCTGGGTTTGAGATCTGGTTACCACTGCTACTTTATCATCCCTCCCTTGGTGGTTGTCAGAGGGCACAGTTTTCTTTAGCATGAATTCCCACACTGTTATGGGCCATGTTAATTTGAACATGCACCAAAGGAAGGTAGTCCTTTCGAACAACCACCTTTCCCCAGAGCTTTTTATTCTTAATTGGTTTTTCTTTTGTATCAGAATGTGTTCAATGGCCAATGTGCTAAGTCAACGTGTGTACCCTTGCACACCAAATAATGAATCTGGCATTATTGGTGTGAGAACTAATGAACCAGCTTTTTGTAATGCAAACAATAAGTCATGAGTTTCTGCAAGCTGTGCAGTGCAATCACCTAAAGTTTTATTCTGTGAATATAGCGGTTTTATTTAGCCATTTTTAAAAATTCCTTACAGTGCAGTGCAAGACACAGAGTATTTCTGTTTAGTATCAAACACAAGCTCTACAGAGCCATCTGTATAGAAGACACTCTTATAGTCCTCAATGGGTAGGATATTATGAGTCTGTGGTATATTTTGTGCATATTGGAGACATTCTTGGGTGTAAAGAGTCAGATCATACTCAAATATTACATCAACTGTGCGGCCTACTGCATCCAACGTAGGTGTAAAGAGTGAGTATTAGGAATGCTTGCTTTTGTAACTGTTTCTATCGTAGGAATTAGAGAAACTATCATTTTTAATTTGTCTTGCCGTCTAAGGGCACTCTTTCAAAATGGCCATCTGTACTGGAGTATGAATTTTCTTCATGGGAGCAAAGCATGCTTCAGCTGTGGATACAGATGTGATGTGTGTGTGTGCATGTGTGTGTGCATTTGTGTGTGGCAAAAGACATTGGGAACAATTCTAATAACTAGGTTTGTTTTGTTATTCCTACTCTAAATATTTGGGGTCTGATGCACAAATGTTTTAACTGTTGCAAATTCTAAGATGTGGTAATCTGAGGGTTTGAAACGGAAAAGACTCTTTTTGTACTAAACTAAACACAATTAACAATTCAGAAAATATTTTCTGAATAATTAAATGAGTTAAGTAAATATTAAGGAGTCACTATTTATAACAGTAAGTTTTAAGGGTGTCCCTTCCAAATACCAATTCCATAAGGTATGTATTAATGTTTTGTGACTGAAATCTGGCCACAAATCATTAATATTTTGCCGTCATATTTTACCGTCAATTCTAAAGTGATGGTAAGCCATTTTCAAACAGGAAGGTGCCCCCAGGGGACTAGGTAATCTTTGAGAGTTTTTGACAAGCCTTCTTAGTGCCTACTCCTACACAAGATGTGATTAATTTAAAAAAAAATTAAAATGTGTCCTGTTTTCCTTTTAGAAAAATGAGCTGCATTTAAAAAAAAATTACTTTATTTAAAATCGATCACAGACATAGTGGTCTGCTGACCCCAGCTGGGCACCATGTCTGTGACATGAGCCAATCATAGTGGGTAGCTATTTGCAAACCTCCTTCATGCATATTAATGAGGTAGGCCAAATTGTGGCTAACTACAATTCTGTATTTTGTGAACAGACCTAAAGCATAGGTTGGTTCACAAAATTCCTTTCCATTCTCAAAAAGTTGGAGCACAACTTATTACCACTTTTTGTGAATGGAAACATGGTACATAAGGCCCTTGGTCAACAACATATCTGCTTGGAGTGCACTTATGGAACCTGTGTGTTTTTCAATCCAAACTTTTAAAGAAAATTTAGGAGGAATTAGGGTCTACAAGGGCTTCACTTGCTCTGCATATTCTGGCAAACAAGTCCTTCGGATGTTAGGAAATTTTATTAGGGCTTGTAACTTTTTTAACGTGTTTGGAAGCTTGTGCAAGAAGTCCTGTGCCAGTCCCTTCCCTTTGATGGATAATTCATGTCCGACGAACATCACATTCAAGGAAGCAGTTTCATATTTTTTAAAGTTAATTTTTTAACCATGTGGAGTCAGAATTGTCACTATCCCATCCACCCTAGTCAAGTGTTGTTCTAAGCCATTGTTATTTATGTAAATGTCATCAATATAAGATAGCTCTTCAGGATCTTCCTTCAAGACCCCCATAGTGAGTGCTGAAAATAACCCAGGACTATTGTAGCCCATTGGCAATTACGTACAACAGAGTTGCAATCTGTTAAATGAGAAAGCGGTTAGATACTCACTTTCAGGCACTGTGTTTTGACGGAAACCCCATTGGAAATATCCAGGGTTGTCTTATATTTTTTCCACACCAGGTTTGATATAAGTGCTGTGCTATATGCATTTTGTGCAGCATATGTGTATATGTGAGTTTATTTCTGTAGTATAAGACTATTCTACATGACTTATCAGGTTTTAAGGCTGGGAAAAGAGGGGTGATCATTATAGAACTACAAGGCGCAATAATGCCTTGATTTTGCAGCAGATCTAAGATAGTTTTTATGTCACATTTTGATTCTGGCTTCAGATGATATTGAGCATATCTTTGAGACTGACTCTAAAAAGGAATGGCATGTGGCTACAATTAAAATACGTGTGGAAATAAAAATGTCCCCGACAGCAGTATGGTTTTCGCTGGGGGAGCTAAAAACTTGGCTGTTCGACTTCTAACGGCTCTGCCTAAATTAACATTTGAGCTTTTCTGCAAGCGCCATGAGACTTTCGGGTGATATGTTTGCGCTAAATAAATATTCCTGATTTGATTTGATTTGATTTGATTTTCAGCATCTAATCAGCTGGAACATTATAAATGCAAACAGCAGGACAGAGCTTGGAGATGCAATTATAAATTAGAAGTTATGGAAACCTATAAAAAGGTGGTAAAGGCCTTCCAAAAAAATATAAAGTAAGCAAAACCAAACTTGTTTACAAGAGAAATTGTGAAATCTGAGAACTCTTCAAGAGCAGCCTTCGACATAGTAAAATAATTTTTAAATCTAAAAACAGCTAAACAAGAGATTCTTGCATTTTAATCCTTGGTGGATAATCAAGGTTTATTCTTCCATGAAAAAGTAGAAAAGATCTATTCAGGTTTTGAAGGGTCAAGGAGACAGCTCCAAACTTCCACTGATATAAAACATTCTGGATTGTTGCTGACAACTTTTAAAACAGATATCTTTAGAAGAGTCAAAAGTACCTATTCAAAATCTTAACCCAGGTTCCCCGCTAGATGTCTGTCCCTATCATGTTCTATCTAGGACAGCATCTTTCCTAAATGGCTTGATCAACTCTTTATTTAATATGCCACTCATGCAAGGAAAATATCCAAATGTGTGGAAGAAAGCCCTAATCAAGCATCTACTGAAAAAGACAAATGCAGATCCATTAATCATGAGTAATTGCAGACCCATTTACCGCTATGAGGAGAATGCTAGAAGCCATGGTTAACATCCAGATTAATAACTATCTAGATAGCAAAGATATTGCACACAGGTCTCAGTTTGGTATTCGGGCCGGCATCAGTACTGAATCAGCACACTTTATAGGTTACAGTATTTATTAGAAATAACATCAATATTATAAAAAAATCAGTGGTCATTCTCCTTGATTCATCTGCTGCATTTGATATAGTGTCTCATGACACTTTGGGGCCGATTCCGATTCGGGCCGGAAATCTCTCCGACCGAGCCGGACCCGGAGAGATTTCCGACCGAATCGGACCCGTGCAGCCCGACCGAACGAGTACGATGTGTCCGTATGCTATCGTACTCGAGTCGGTCGGACTCCCATTGAAGTCAATGGGAGCCGGTCGTACAACGCGTACGCGGGCTCCCATTGCCTCAATGGGTGCGAGGCGAACAAGGGGGCCCCCTACAGCGGGTACGCAGCGAAGCGACTCGCGCCGTACACGCACAGGTAGGGGGGACCCATGGGTCCCCCTGTGTGCGACTCGCGCGGCTACGCATACAGGGGGTCTGACACGGACCCCCGAAGTACGGCTCCGACTGCTCTTTCGAGCCGGACGGCGCGGGTCGGTCGGACTGCTCGCGGCGCGCATCGTACTTACCCGGCCGGGGAACATCTCCATTGCACGGTGCGAGTCATGTCCGAGCGAGTCGGTCGGAGCGGTTCGACCCGGGAACGAGTCAGTCGGAGTGGTTGGGACTCCCGAACGAGTCGGTCGGCGATTTCTCATCGTACTCGCTCGTCCGGACGCGCGTACGGATCGGTCGGGAAATAGGGCTCCGAATCGGATCCGGTAAAGCCGAATCCAATTCGGAGCCCTACCGGCCGAGATCGGAATCGGCCCCTTTGCTGTAGAGAGTGAAGAATACAGGCATTTCAGATATGCCTTTACAGCGGATTAATTATTTCTTGTCAAACAGAAAACAAGCAGTGTTTTCACCACCTGCTACGTCCTGCTTCAGAGATATAAGATGTGGTGTCCCACAGTGGTCAGCGCTCAGCCTACCCTGTTTAAGATATATATATATATATATATATATATATTATCTACTGGCGGTCGCCAGTAGATAGTTATAGTTACAACCTATTATCCATAGGTAATCCGCGACATTCTATTTGAAATAACTCTCTTGCCGGTTGACGTATCTTCGCGAAATTTTCAAACTTCGTGGGGCGCTCCGGTCCGCTCCTACCCTGAAAGTCTCGGGGTGATACGTCAAGCGGGGGCCGAGAAAAAAGGGGGGTCCCAAAACGCGTTTTCCCCATGCATTTTCCCATAGGAAACTTTAGACACGGCTACAGCCCGAACTGCTGAACGGAATTACACCAAATTTGGCAAAGAGGTAGTTCTTGGTTCAGAAAGAACCCTTTTTGTTAAATGGTGTAAATCCGTTCAGTAGTTGCTGAGAAAATCAAAAAGTAAAAGTACATATATATCTATGGGCACGGAGGATTCGCGCACCCTCCCGATCACGAGCTGCATGTTAATTGGCTGTCAGCTGGCTGTCAACATTCCGATTCAGGAAATGTTGGCAGCCATTTTGTCCCTCGGTAGAAGTGCGCAAAGCGCACAAAGGGGGCAGGGTAGAAACACCCTGACCCCCTAGGTTTGCTCAGGGGGTCCCACAAGGACCCCCTGGGCAAAAAAAAAAATTTTTTTTTTTTTAAAAATCGGCAGGATGCGCTCAGGGAGCGCGAACCCTGGCGAAAAAAAAAAATCGAAGCGCGGTCTCCCGCGCTTTGATGTTAATTGGCCCTTGGGTGGCCCAAGTCCCGGGGGCATGCTGGGGGGGTTAATTTTATGTGTGGGGGCCTCTAAGGGCCCCCAAGCCCCGGGGACCACCACCCCCGGGGCTTTATGTACAATGGTGCGGGAGGGCTCTGAGCCCTCCCGCAGCCCGGGGACCACCACCTCCCCGGGGCTTCTTTTTTTATTAAAAACCTGTGTGGGGGGCTCCAGCCCCCACACGCCCGAGACCACCACCTCCCGGGGCACTAAGAAAATTACAATGGGGGTTCGTTTTGGACCCCCAGAGCCCAGGGACCACCACCTCCCCGGGGCTGTGCACTGAATGGAAGGGGGCCGCGCGGCCCCCTCCTGGAAGCCCTTGATGGCCCTGGGGACCACCACCCCCAGGGCCGGCTCCTGCAGTGTCCCGGGGTGCCTACCCCCGGGACACTGCTGTTGCAATGACAGGACGGGAGCCTCGCGGCTCCCGTCCTGTCATTGCAAACTTGCTTTGGATATTGGAAGAGAGAGCAGGAAACCTGCTCTCTCTTCCAATATCCAAAGCCGATTGCTTTTCCACATGGGGAGCTGCATCTTAGCAGCTCCCCATGTGTAAAGCTAATGCCGGCTCCCGTAGGACACGGGGAGCCGGCGGTTCTGTGGGGGATTGGGGACCCCCACAGTCCCCAACGAGAGGGCCAGCCCCGGGGGATGGGGTCCCGGGGCAAGTAGTGGCCCGGGAGGGGGCCACGCGGCCCCCCTCCCCAAAAATAAAAAATAAAAATAAAAATAAAAACGATCGGGCCCGCAGGCCCCGCCCCCTTCCTTCACCACTCTGCAAACGCGCCCCTGGCGCGTTTGCAGAGGAGGAACGAATTCCCTTGAATACTGGGGTCCCTGGAGGCCAACTAGCCCACCAGGAACCTCCAGTATGCGCCAGGGGCTGCCTTGCAGAGAGGTGTACAGAGGCCACGCCCTTTTTACACCTCTCTGCAACGCAGCTCTATGGCGCTTTTGGAGGTATATGGTGGGCTAGTTGGACTCCGGGGACCCTCAGGATTCAAGGGGACTTAATCCCCCAACTTAAAACGCGCCACGGGGCGCGTTTGCACAGTGGTGAAGGGAGGGGCGGGGCTTGAGGTGACATGTGTGCAAACAGGCCCCGTGGCGCGTTTTAAGATGGGGAATTAAATCCCCTTCAATCCTGAGGGTCCCTGAGGGCCAACTAGCCCAACAGGTACATCCAGAAAGCGCCACAGAGCTGCGTTGCAGAGAGGTGTAAAGGGGTGTGGCCTCTCTACACGTCTCTGCAACGCAGCCCCCTGGCGCATATTGGAGGTTCCTGGTGGTCTAGTTGGCCCCTAGGGACCCTCAGGATTCAAGGGAACTTAATCCCCCAACTTAAAACGCGCCACGGGGCGCGTTTGCAAAGATGTCACCTCAGGCCCCGCCCCCTCCCTTCACCATTGTGCAAATATTCCTCTAAAATCAGCCGAAATAGGAATTCCGATTTACTCACCTGTTATAAGGAGAGACCTCAGTGCTGTATCTTTCAGCCCAGTACTGGTCCTGAAAAGTAATTTTAACCGTACTTACCGGTAACTTGAATTTCCTTCATAGGCTAACATTGACTGGTTTCACTTGGAAATTCTTCTAAGTGTGGAGTTTTGGAACTTTAAAATATTCCTCTAAAATGAGCCGAAATACGAATTCCGATTTACTCACCTGTTATCAGGAGAGACCTCAGTGCTGCATCTTTCAGCCCAGTACTGATCCTCAAAAGTAATTTTAACCGTACTTACCGGTAATTTGAATTTCCTTCATAGGCTAACATTGACTGGTTTCACTTGGAAATTCTTCTAAGTGTGGAGTTTTGGAACTTTAAAATATTCCTCTAAAATCAGCCGAAATACGAATTCCGATTTACTCACCTGTTATCAGGAGAGACCTCAGTGCTGCATCTTTCAGCCCAGTACTGATCCTGAAAAGTAATTTTAACCGTACTTACCGGTAACTTGAATTTCCTTCATAGGCTAACATTGACTGGTTTCACTTGGAAATTCTTCTAAGTGTGGAGTTTTGAAACTTTAAAATATTCCTCTAAAATCAGCCGAAATACGAATTCCGATTTACTCACCTGTTATCAGGAGAGACCTCAGTGCTGCATCTTTCAGCCCAGTACTGATCCTGAAAAGTAATTTTAACCGTACTTACCGGTAACTTGAATTTCCTTCATAGGCTAACATTGACTGGTTTCACTTGGAAATTCTTCTAAGTGTTGATTTTTGAAACATACAAATATTCCTCTAAAATCAGCCGAAATCCGAATTCTGATTTACTCACCTGTTATCAGGAGAGACCTTAGTGCTGCATCTTTCAGCCCAGTACTGGTCCTGAAAAGTAATTTTAACCGTACTTACCAGTAACTTGAATTTCCTTCCATAGGCTAACATTGACTGGTTTCACTTGGAAATTCTTCTAAGTGTGGAGTTTTGGAACTTTAAAATATTCCTCTAAAATCAGCCGAAATACGAATTCCGATTTACTCACCTGTTATCAGGAGAGACCTCAGTGCTGCATGTTTCAGCCCAGTACTGATCCTCAAAAGTAATTTTAACCGTACTTACCGGTAACTTGAATTTCCTTCATAGGCTAACATTGACTGGTTTTCAGCAAAAAAGTTTCAAAGTGTTGATTTTCACAAACTACAAATATTCCTTAAAAATCGCCTGTATGACTTAAACGCATTCTTTCAACTGTTTACAGGAGATGCACCAGTGCTGGATCCAGGATCCAACACTGAGTAAGAAAAAGTAACGATAACAGTTTTTACCTGCTAAGTGAATTTCCTTCCATAGGATAACATTGGTGATTCTATGAGAAAAAGTTTCAAAGTGTCAACTTTTAAAATACAATAATATTCCTTAAAAATCACGACTGTAACCAAAACGCTTTTACTCAACTGTTTACAGGAGATGTACCAGGACTGAATCTAGGATCCAGTCCTGTGGTTACAAAAGTAATCCATAAAGTAACTAATTGCATTTAACTAGAAATTCACATTGAGCTGAATGTTGCATTGTGTTTGAAAATGTGTTGCCCATTGCAACAACTGTAACTACTGTACTTAAAAGTCTATTGCCTATCTGCAAAGTATTTAAACTAAAGTAATTCATTCTGAGAAAGTATTTTTTGTAATGTAATGTATAATGTAATTACAATGTAATTTGACAAATAAAATATGTAAAAAAAAATTGTTTCTAAAAATGTAGTAAATCAGTATGAAAAAAATTAATATAACAATTAATACATTTAAAAATTGTCATTTACAAAACCTTTGAAATTCACTGAAAAAACCGTAGGTTTCAGGCACGTTATAGTTAGAAATTAGCATTTAAAAAACCTTTGAAATTCACTGAAAAAACCATAAGTTTCAGACACGTTATAGTTACAAATTAGCATTTAAAAAACCTTTGAAATTCACTGAAAAAACCATAGGTTTCAGACACGTTATAGTTACAAATTAGCATTTAAAAAACCTTTGAAATTCACTGAAAAAACCATAGGTTTTAGGGACAGTTATAGTTACTTGGACATTGCACTCGTACAAAACCCGTGAAATTCCCCCGTTATAGTTAGTTCAGCTAACTATAACTCGCGCCCACAATGCACTGCTGATGACGTCACATATTACATCACTCATGACATGGTCAGTGACATCACTGATGACATCACTGATGACATCTCAAATGACATCACTGATGACATCATCCACGTGATAATCTGATGCACCTCCTCACACCCTAATATAATCTTTGATACACCCACTCTAAATTACAGACTCCCATTCGCAAAACCATAGACACTCCAACACCAATAACTACATACCCACTCACTGATTCTTAGGTCTACACACACACATCCACTCACTCACCCGTACAGTCACTCATACTTACGGTCACTCAGTACAGGACTATCATATGCACTCTTACTCCTATATAGACACTCAAACAACGCCACTCATCCATAGAGATACTCACACACCTAGTCAGTCATGCAAATAATTAAACACACTGCCATTTACTCACCTATACAGTTATACACACACCAGCTCACTTACTCATACAAATAGTAGCACATTGTTACGCTCTTATACAATCACTGATACAAGCACACAATCATCCATACAGCCACTATCACAATCACTCACTCTTGCTTATAGCTATTTATATACTCCAACACACATATATACTGCCTTTCACATATGTAGTTACTCACACATGTACCACTGGGACATACATTCACTCACTAACACACTCTTACACACACTTACCCACCCATACAGTCTATCACAGATGCACTCTTGAAACCATCCACCCAGTGAATCACCCACTCACACATCTATGCACAGAGTTGCACACACCCCTCCCACACAAACACTCAGGCACCCATACAGATACTCAGACAAGCATTCAATAACTCATATAGAAAATCATTTAGCTATTCACAAACACATGCAGCCACTTACACAGCAACAGACAGACGGATACAGACATACACCCAGTTTAGTCACTAACCCATGCATTCAGTAAGATACGTTAAATCACTCACTTATAGAGTCAGTCACGCACCTACTAAATCATCCATACAGACACTTAGACACCCACTCATTCTTCAATACGTCTTTTCCTATATATTTTAAAAATATTTAAACTTTACAGAAACACACAGTCACTGGATGATGTCATCAGTGATGTCATTTGAGATGTCATCAGTGATGTCATCAGTGATGTCACTGACCATCTCATGAGTGATGTAATATGTGACGTCATCAGCAGTGCATTGCGGGGCACGAGTTATAGTTAGCTGAACTAACTATAACGGGGGAATTTCACGGGTTTTGTACGAGTGCAATGTCCAAGTAACTATAACTGTCCCTAAAACCTATGGTTTTTTCAGTGAATATATATATATATATATATATATATATATATATGGCTCCATTGGCCGCAGTAGTGCTGGCTTGGGGTTTAAATATAAAATCTTATGCAGTTGACACCCAGCTGTTGCTGGCAGTTCAACAACTAGACTAGACTAGCTAAATTGAGATAAATCTGAAATTTTAGTCTTTGGATATGTATCTCCACTGAACACACATTTGTCCTCTTGAGCTGGGGGATTCTAGGACGCTAACTTAAGTGGCCTGGAATTTGGGGGTAAAATGAGATATAGAATTATCATTCCAACCATAGGTGCAAGCTATTGGTTTAGTCTGCTTAACTTTATTAAAGGCTCTACGAAAGATTCTGAAGCTTCTTCCAGTTGTAACTAGGAAGGATATTCTTCAAGCCCTAATCACCTCTAGGCTTGATTATGCAAATGTCTTGTATTTGGGACTACCAATGAGACTGATAATTAGACTACAAAGAGTGAAATAAGTGGCTGCAAGACTGTTTTTAAATGTTCGTAAATGGCAGTCTGTTCGAAAAGGTATTAAACAACTTCATTGGCTTACAGGAAAGCAAAGAAAAATCTTTAAAGCTCTAATCATTTCGCACAGAGCCATACATAACAAGCATTGGCATAGCCAATAGGTCTCGCTTTTGGGACCTTATAAGTATTTAGTTATGCAGCACAATATCCTTGGTGCAACAACATCAACCGTTGCATGGCTAAACACTTATAATGTCCCAAAAGCGAGACCTATAGGCTATATCAATGCTTGTTTAATCTTATGGCAAAGAGGCCCCAGTAAAGTTGGTTTATTTCACTTTCACACAATTTTAGATGGCTCCTACTGTGACGATACAAAAACAGGCATTGTAGAGAAAGTGCTTTTTAATAAAAAATTAATTAATTAATTAAAAAAAACAAGCCTTTTTTTGGTGGACGTAGTTCATTTTTTCCAAAATAAAACAAAAACATTTGTTTGATAACAAAAACGTCTTGAGCTGATTTTGGGCACAGAACTACTGAATTTACAAAATATTTAACGGGCGGATATTCGACTGATAAGTGGAGTGTACCACGTGGAGTTTGAGAGACTTGTTGCTGATGTCGATCGACATGTTACCGGCTCCGGGTCGTCCGGGAGAAGAATAGGGCTAGCATCACCGGTGGGCGCCGGGAGCATCGGCGTCAGGGAAGGTCGCAGAGGCATTAGCGGCATCATAATTCACCTAAAGGCATTTCTCATCAGCCTGTAAGGTCTGTGGTGTGACCTGTCCCATAGCTATATCTGGACGGTCTCTGTAACATGAGCAGCAACACTGCTGCATGGGCCTAAAACAATCTGTTTTGCTCTGATATGCATGACTGGTGATTGTGAATTTTGTGACTGTCTCCTTAAAACATATCTATTGTATCCAATTCAAGTGACAATTGCACTGCCAACAAATGAACAACAAGTGGGAGGGGTGGGGGGGTACACAGAATAAAAGAGACGCCCTGGGAATGCTTCCGAAAGCGCGCGCTCTTTTTGGAAGCACATACTCGTGCTTGTGGCGTGCCGCTGCGCACTCCCGCAAGGCGTATGCCGCCACAAGCACGAATATGTGCTTTGAACAAGAATAACGTTCTCACAGTGGCTCCAGTGGGTTTCAAATTTAACAGCCATATCTGGTTGTTTTTCAAATTCAACGGGTGCTGCATTCATTTTACTTAAATAAAAACATTATAGAATTATATAATTGTACAAATTAGAGTTTCCAATAGCATCCATTGCACAGGGATATGTGCAATTCCGGGCCAAGATGAAAACAAACTAATGCAATAACACAATTGAAACAGGTGTCTTAGCACAAAAAGCGCTCTTTGTGTACAATCCCAGGTTTTATACATATGGCATAGATTCATATTCTTTATGACACTGTATGGCATACCCTATCTGAAAATTTTTATTACATTCAGCAACAAATTTTGCTAACCACACATAGTATTAATGTGCCATAAAGACCTATGTGAATGAACAGGTTTCATCATTACCATTTCCAAAATGTGGTGTCATTACAGAGGGTGAGTGAATTTGATGACTATGGTTTCACAAAACGCCAAGATCGGAGTGATGTTGTAGAGCTAGACCTAGCTTTTCCACAATTTCAAATGATTTTATAAAAAGCAATAGTCACTGATGAGTTGAACTTCCATGTAAAGCTTTTTACACCAAGGTACATAGAGCACGACTGATTGTGAAAGCCATCAATGGGAACGGATCTAGTAAGATTCCAGTCTTGAGAGGTGTTGAAAAGGATAATTCACTGAAAAAGACCCTTTTGTGAATCAACATGATACTGTATTGAACGTGTTAATATTTTCTTTTAAAAATGCCAATAAAAAGATATTTTTTTTTAAAAAAGACACTTTTGTGAAAATGAACTAAAAGTCTCCAATGTCCCAAGACTAGCCCGTTAAACTTGCATCTTGTCCCAATATACTAACTTCTCGAAGTTAACACAATTAAACTTGTTGCTTGCTATAATATTCCAATCCCTTTTACTTATGACTGCAGGGTGGGTATACCACTGTTGAACATGATCACTCAAACAACCAGGCAGAAATGAATTGTCATTCAGTCGAAAAAATATATTCAGGGCCCTTTCAGTGAATTCAAAGGATCACGTTTCAGAGATGTTCGATTTTCTAAGTTAATTTCGAGTTTTGTTTTACATTTGCAAAGATTTTTCACACACACTAAAATGGTGGTTCTGTGTAGTGAACCACATCTTAAACACTTCTGTTGAGATGCGATGTGGAAGCCCAGGCCCTCAGGTGTGTCCATTTACCTGCCTGCTGAAACTCCTCTTTCTCTAATTAGAGGGGACTCGGGAGTGCGGGATTCGGCCCTTCTCTGAGCTTAGCATCTATCAGCGCTCGCAAGTCACTTCCTTTATTAACCGCTCCTACTATCAGGTAGGTAGGCGCTTGTTTGCGACGCATTTCCACCACTTTCATGTCAGCCTTTTACAATGTGCCTTCGCGTGGGAGGAGCAGGGGGACAGGGCAGTTTATTTTACAGCACTGGGTAAGTAAACAGGGCCTCTTTTATCTCCCTCAGGTAATGTTTAAACATGGCCTTATTATCCCCGAGGTACAAAATTACGTACTAATGAAGTATGTGTTTATCTCTGGGAAGCCAGCAAATTTGAACTGCTAGTCTTTCAGGATATTAGCGGAGTGGTACCCCATTGTTTCCAATAAAAGGATTAATGTTAAATGTAAGAGGATTTCTCCCTCCAACTCCTGTTTCTAATGCTTCATTTGCGAGCTCTGGCCCTGATCCCTGCATACCTCGTATGTAAATGCATTTCCTGCAGCTCGAGGCAGTCGAGTGCAGAAGCTACAGCGTTTCTCACCTACGTGTTGGTGAACGTGTTTCTGCCACTTCCAGCCAGACACTTGCTTCTCTTATTTATAGTTTATCTGCTCATTCCTGTGCTTCTGGAGCTAACTTTTAGCTCTAATGTAAAAGGTGTAAACGATAAAAAGAGAAGAAAGACGCTCAAGCTTATCGTTAAATCTTGACACCAGATAGCAGTGATTTGTCGAAGCACCGGGCATGCATAAGCTGGGTAGATGCAATTTGCTGAAAGCCTATGCACGCAGCTGAGAACTAAAGGGGCTTGCCGAGAGATATAAACTCGGCCATCTTTGCCTTCAGGCAGTAACACTTTGAGAATCAACAGAAACCATCATCAATTAAGCGTCAGCCAATCGCGTTGCTCTTCTGAGACATACTGTAATGCTGAATGTTCATGGACAGGCTTGCCAATATTTTGTGAAAAAAATAAAGCTAACAGAACTGTAAATATTTAATTGATGTTGGAACTTGGCTGCCGTCAGTTCGCATCTCAGTTGAAAAATGCAAAATTGTCTGTATGTAGACTGTCTCTGTGTCATCTGACGCATCTAGACAGTGAGTACAGTGGACGTAGATGGACGAAGACACAAAGTTCATTGAGTTGCACATTCTTGCCATTGCCAGGGGCTGGCAACTTCATCTCCTAGTTCAGAGGAAAGCCCAAAAATAGAAAAAAAAGATAAGAAAACTTTGGGAACTTAGCCAGTTTTATCCTGGAGATAAAACACAAATAAAATACAATGTTTTGTAATTAAGGTCTCCAAACAACATGAGAACCAGTGAAATATCAGACCTCACAAAAAGTTCAAGCTAAAATGTAGTGAGCACCACCAGTGAGGAACAATGGAAGAGTGAGACTGTAAACACTCCATATGGAGGACAGCCCTTAGCAGCTAGCTTTCGTACTCTAACAAGCATTGGCCGCGCGGCTGTGAAAGTGACGCGGCCGCGCGGCTGTGAAAGTGACGCGGCTGCGCGGCCCTGAAAATGAAACTGATCAAGATCGCGCGCTGTTGCCGTCACGTGAAAGTGAAAGCAGCTGCAGCGTCACGTCTGGCGAGTGGTGTGCGATGTGCGCGCACCATGACAAGAGAGGAAAGCAGATGGCGCCTCTGCTCGTCACTGTGCGCGTAACCGCATGCTCTATGCCACCAAAAAAGCTGTGGTCGGCTTTTTAAAGCCCACTCACTAAATGTCTCGCCAGGGCAGCGCATGCGCTGGCTCAGGCGAGACCTAAAAAGGGCCCAGTCTATATTCAGGAAAAAGTAAAAAAATATACACCTCAGAGGGCGCTACTGTAAGCAAGCTATAATGTACTTAGTAGTCCGATACTATCCAGGAGCAGATCGGGGAGTAGGTCTTTCGCTTTCCAGGTAGATAACCTATGGAACTAATTTTTGGAACAGCTTTGCTCTCTTGAATTAGTCTTCAAGGCTAACCTGAAAACCTGCCTATAATGAAAGATAGATAGTTTTAAGGTTTTAGGGTGTATCCTTTGCCATTATTAGACATATGCTTGGCGACATGGAGCTTCCTTTGGAAGCAGCTGTTTTGTATGGTATAAATACTTTTTCATTCATTCATGTGGAATGGATTCTTCATCACACCCCGCTTGATTTGTTTACGGCACTGGAGCCTGTTTTAAACTAGGCCTAGGCAAAATTCGAATAATGCCAGAGTAATCAAAGTAATTTTGCAAATTTAGCATTACTCTTTTGACAAAATATAACAGAAAATTATGCAATTACACCTGTTCACGTAATTTGGTATAAAAATCCTACTGCATGAGCACAGGTAAAATAAACTTAGCGAGCATGCGTGTTTGCTGGCAGCTGCTGTTTTTGCTCTGTTGCATTCAGAACTTTTTTCTTAGTGCAAAATGCAGCTCTAGGTTAATTTTGAATGAGAGACTTAATGCTGGGTTACGCTTCTATAATTCTGCATACTGCATAATTTTGCCATAAATCTGCATAATTACACTATAGTAAATTGCACAAGTTATCCCCACTCCTATTTTAAATCCACTCACATGCATATATTTTCCCTGAGTTCCTCAGGTATATAAGAGGAAAATCCTAACATCATCACCTCTTCTCCTCGGGGCATACCCCTTATAAAGTAAGGAGGCCAGTTATCTTCTCTAATAATGATTGGATAGTCAAGTGATAAATGCGGCCAAAATGTTCATTTAATTTTGTGTAGTATATGCCCCTCAATTTCTATTTTTCGGTTGTAAACCCTATCTGGAGGATTTACATGTCCATCTGGAGTTTCAACTTGTATCTATTGTCCAATCTGGACATGTTTTTTAGCTAATCCAGCTACTTTTTTTCTTTTTAAAGTGAGTCTTGGATTCTGAAGCTTTCTCTTCCTTTCTTTGCACAAACCTTAGCTTCATTTATTGTTCACCTTTCTCTATGGGGTTCTTGTTGAAAAGAACAACTATCAGAATTCCGATATCCATCTGGGTGTTTTATTTTAGTATAATCCCTCAAATTGTAACCACCCTAGCTAGACTCCTGAGTTGATCAGTCCTTTTCTCTTGGTTTAGCATGTGTTTCTTTTTACTCTCTAGTGTAGTTTTTTCTTTAACAGAACCCTCAGTCACAATTTTGTTTAGATATAGAACCATTCCAAGGGGGAGTCACATAGTCACATGCTTTCTCTGGTGTGTTGTATGAGGATAGACCCGTTCGACTGGTTGGTCTTGCGAGCAATCCACAATGCAATTTAATTGTCTTTTACATGCTCTTTGGCCATTATAGCATTTATATTCCATGGGCTCATTGGTGGTATAGTAACCTTTCCCTGCGGTGCCGGTGCTACTGGAACTGCTCTGCCTGCTATATTCTGCAGTACATACTATCTGAGATGCCTATTTAGAGAAAATACCTGTTTTACTAACCTTACTTCTTCCCAAGGCTACAAGTTTGCTGGATTTGTAAAAGGTGTATATCGTGCCTGTTAGACCTGGCATCCTTGGTGTGGGTCTCCCTTCCATTTTTTTATGATGCCTCCTATGTTACCGATCCATTTTTGCTGGTGTTAGATGCTTTGGGCACTGTGCCACTGCTATCCAGTGCCACAGTGCAAGTGCTCCCTAGGATAAATTATGTTATGTATTAGTGACTCCATGATTGGATGATTGGTTTACTTGTCAGTCCCTAGTACAGTGCACTGAGTGTGCCCAGGGCTTGTAAATCCAATACCGCTGGTGGGCTTGCAGCACTGGTTGTGCCACCCACAGAAGTGGCTTGTAAAATGTGCCTCAGGCCTGCCATTGCAGAGCCTGTGTACAGCCTAGGGCTGCTATGTCGACTTGGTGAGTACACCCACTTACCAGTCCCTAAACCTTCCCTTTACTACATGTTGGTCACCCCTAAAGTAGGCCCTAGGGCAGGGTGCATTGTAAGTATAAGGTAGGACATGCCCTGGTGTGTGTGGCATGTCCTAATAGTGAATTACAGCCATTTTCGTTTTTCACTATTGCAAGGCTACCTGCTCCCCATAGGCCAGAATGGGCAGACTGACTATTACACCTTATAATCAGAACTGACCCAGGGAACATGGTAGAAAAACGAATTTAGTATGCCTGAACTCAGAATGATAAAATACATCTTTTAGTGAAGTTGGTTTTAACATTCTGTGTTTGAAAATACCACTTTTAGAAAGTGGGTATTTTCTTGCCTAAACTTCCAAGCCTGCCTCTGCTAGGTTGTGTATTCCTTGTCTGGAGATTGAGTGACAGGGGCTGGGGGTGGCTACAGGAGACAGGGTGAGTCAGCACAGGGCTGAATAGAAAGATCTGCATCCAGAGTGGAGGGAGGAGTTGCACCTGGGTCTGAATAGGGCTGTGCCTGCCTTCCACAATGCTGGCTCCACCTCCTGCCGGGCGGCTGAGCACCCTGCCCCACACTCTGAAAGGAAAGAAGGAGTCAGAAAAACAAAGTGCTCCAAGACTGACCAGAACTGGTTTTGACTAGGCAGAGGCCTCTCTGCCTTCAGAGAACAAAGGAAAACTGTGTATAAAAAGGGGACCCAGACCCCTAGGAAATTAGATCACTTTGGGAAAACACGAAGAAACCTTTGCTGAGGAGCGGAACCAAGAAGGAACTGAGGAGAAGACTATCCCTAAGCTAGAGGGATCTGCCTGCAGTGGTTGCCTGACTGCCAAAGGAAGGAGAAAGGACTTTGTGTGCACTTTTATTCAACTTGTAAAGTATCTCCAAGGGCTTGAGAAAAGAGCTTGCCTCCTGCTGAAGTCTCAGGGACAACAGACTTCAACCACCAGCTCCCCAAGAATCCTTTGGAAGTGCCTGCTGCTGTTTTGGGCCTTCTGAAGGGACTGCGTGTCGCAAGGAGCTGGAAGCGCGACTCAAGAGGAAGAAGCATGTCGCCGTCGCTGCTGCTGCCGTCGCAACTCCGAAGGAGGGTGTCGCCGCTGTAGCTGTCGTATTGCACCGCATCGAGAGAAGCGTCCCGCAACGAAGAGGAAGCGTGTCGCCGTCGCTGCTGCTGCCGTCGCAACTCCGAAGGAGGATGTCGCCGCTGTAGCTGTCGCATTGCACCGCATCAAGAGAAGAGTCTCGCATCGAGGAAGAAGCGTGTCGCCGTCGCAGCCGCTGCCGTCGCAACTCCGAAGGAGGGTGTCGCCGCTGTAGCTGTCGCATTGCACCGCATCAAGAGAAGCGCCTCGCATCCACGGAGAAGCGTGCCGCCGTCGGAGCTGCTGCCGTCGCATCACGAAACAATGGTGTCGCCGCTGCAGTTGTCGCATCGAGCGGAAGCGTCTCACCACGTCGGAGAAGAGGGTCGCCGCCAAAGCCGCTGTCGTCGCATCGCTGAACAAGGGTGTCGCCGCTGTAGCTGACACATCGAGTTGAGACTTCTCGCAACCTCGGAGAAGCGTGCCGCATCAGGAAGAACTTGACGTCTTTATTTCTTTGCACCAGAACTTTGTCGCATTTCCATCGCTGCAACATTGCTTGTTGTGGAAGCGTCCCGCATCGTAAGGTACATTGACTTAAAGTGTCGCATCTTAAGAACTGAACTGAACTAAGCTAAAACTACCATTTTAAGTACAGTATTGTGGATTTTTGTCGTTTATGGTCTTGTGTTAAAACTATATAAAGAATACTTATTTTTGATATAAAACCTTGTGTGGTGTCCATCTGTAGTGTGTCACTAGATTACTGTATGTGTTCACAAATGCTTTACACACTGCCTCTGAGATAAGCCTGTCTGCTCGTGCCAAGCTACCAAGGGGGTGAGCAGGGGTTATTTTAGGAGTGTACCCCTTTACCCTGACTAGAGGCGAGGGTCCCTATTTGTCACAAGTACCTACCTGTGCCAACTAGAGACCCCCAATTCTAACATTGGTGGCAGCGGTGGGATTCTGGACTTGCATTTGTGACTCATGTACAGTGATTGGTGAACACTACTAGTGAGTGCAGACCAAAACGCGACCACATACTGTTGGTAGATTTTTTTTTCTAGGACGTTCCATTTTTAGCCAAAGTTAACCATCATGGAAGACACAGCATCCATAGCATCTGTTGGTTCTGAGTGGGAAGAGGAGAAACTAGAATGCTACAAAGTGAAGCAGCTGAAGCACTTCTGCAAAAAGTTTAATGTTGTAATTACCGGGCTCACCAGGAGGGAGGAGTTCTACAAGGCGCTGAGGGCCTGGGTAGAAGCAAGGAAAACCCCTGAGATTGAGGAAGGGGAGAATAATGCAGATGTGCAGCTGGAAGGGCCATTGGGTCCAGGGGAAAGGAAAGCACCTTCCCTAATAGGTAGCAGTGTTTCTGCCAAAGGCCTGTCCCCAGGAGAGCTGGAGGACAGGGAGAGAAATAGGATGCATGAGTTAGAGCTGGCCAAAATGAATGGGCAATTGGAAATTAAGAAACTGGCCCTAGAAGAAAAGAAAATGCAGCTTGAGCATGATAGAAGTTTGAGGGAGTTGGATTTGAAAGCTAGGAGCTTAGAAATTACTCCCTCTGGTGGCAGCACACCATCAATGCCTGTGGAATCTAGAGTATATATTCCTAAAGATGTGGTCAGGGAGTTTTTAAAAATGATGACATTGGGCAGTGGTTCAAGGCTTATGAGGTAGCCATGTCTTCCCACCGGGTCCCTGAGAAGGATTGGGGAGCGGGGTTGTGGGGACGGTTCCTTAGTGAGGGGCGGGACACACTGCTAGATTTGCCTCTGATGTCCATAATTCATATCGCCACATGAAGGATGCTTTAATGTCTAGGTATGGTTTAACTCCTGAATTGTATAGGCAGAGGTTCAGGGGTTGCACAAAGATAGAGAACAGTACCTGGGTTGAATATGTCACTTTTTTCTGCAGAGCATTGGATGGTTGGGTGAAGGGTAGCAAAGTTGATGATTTTCAGGGGCTCCTTGATTTGATTGCATGGGAGCACTTGTCAAGTAACTGTTTTCCAGAGCTACGCCAGCACCTGATAGATAGCAAGCTGACTATCCCTAGGAAGCTTGCTGAGGAGGCGGACCGCTGGGTCAGTACCAGGGTCCACAAGGGTCACGTGGGAGACTCAGCCAAGGGTGGGCAGGGTCCCCAGCAGAAGAGTGGGGGGACAAGGGTAAACAGAGGGAGTTCCAAAGAAGGCCCCAAAGTAGTCCCCAAGGGAACCAAGGGAAAGGTTCCCAGCCTCCCCCAGAAACCCTCAGGGGCCCCGACAGGTCCACCTGTTCAAAGGGGACCCCTGAGATGCTACAAATGTGGGGACCTGGGTCACATAGCGAGTGATCCCAAGTGCCGCCAGTTTGGAAAAACCGCACCCCCTGGTGCAGCCCCCGGCAGATGGCTAGTGTAGCCCTGGGGGAGGAGATGGATGCCCCAGAGGGGTGGGGCCCCGCACAGATGTCCCTTGTCTCATTAGGAGACTGTGAGATGGTCCCCAAGACCCAGCTGCCTGATAACACTAAGAAATACAGGCAGTGGGTGACCATCAATGGCCATAGGGTGGAGGCTCTTAGAGATACAGGAGCCAGTGTGACAGCTGTCAAGTGTCACCTGGTGTCTCAAGAGCAGGTTGTCCCCCATGCATTCTATCCAGTTGTTGCCGCTGACAACACAGAGAGTCACTGCAAAGTGGCTCAGGTTCCCTTTGAGTGGGGGGGTCTCTGGTACTCTTCAGGTAGCTGTGAGGCCCGCCATGCCTGTTGACTGTTTGTTAGGGAACGACTTGGAGAGCTCACCTTGGGCGAAGGTGGAGCGAAGGGCTCATTTGGAGATGTTGGGTTTGCCTGACTGGGCGTGTGTGACCACCCGGTCCATGGCAGCAAGTAAAGGTGCTCAAGAGGACCTGGAGCCTGAGAGGGAGGCCCAGGTACCTGCCGTCACGAGAAGAGGCAGGGGGCGCGGGAAACCGGCCCCGAAGTTCCCACGGTCCAGGAGGAGGCAGACCCTGAGGGGGATGCCCTGGAGCCTACAGGGGAACAGGTAGCTGAACTGGGGGACCTGCCTGAGCTGACCCATTGGCAGCAAGAAGGAGGACCCTCCAGGGAAGAATTCTGCAAGGAGCAGAAAGAATGCCCTTCTCTGGTGGGTCTGCGGCAACAGGCTGCAGACCAGGCAACAGGTGATCAGTCTGGGTCACATTGGGTCTATTGGGAGAATGATCTCCTGTATACTGAGCCTAAGGTTGCTGAGCCTGGGTCAGCCCGTGTGCTGGTGGTACCCCAGTGCTTCAGAGCCTTCCTACTGGGGCTGGCTCATGATGTTCCATTGGCAGGACATTTGGGGCAGGACAAAACCTTTGATAGGCTTGTCACCCACTTTTATTGGCCCCAAATGCGCAGGAGTTCAGACACTCACTGCAGAACGTGTCAGACTTGCCAGGCAAGTGGAAAGAGTGGGAGGAAGCGCAAGGCTCCTCTCCAGCCATTCCCTGTAGTCAGCACCCCCTTTGAACGGGTGGGTATTGACATTGTGGGGCCACTGGACCCCAAGACAGCCATGGGCAACAGGTTCATCCTGGTCTTGGTGGACCATGCCACCCGGTACCCGGAAGCCATACCTCTGAGAACAGTGACGGCCCCCGTGGTGGGACGGGCACTGATGGGAATTTTCTCCCGAGTGGGATTCCCTAGCGAGGTAGTGTCTGACCGGGGACCAACTTCATTTCCAAGTATATGAAGTCCCTGTGGCAGGAGTGTGGGGTAACCTACAAGTTTACCACTCCTTACCACCCCCAAGGAAATGGATTGGTTGAAAGGTTCAACCGAACCCTCAAAGGCATGATTATGGGTCTTGAGGAACCTATGAGGCGTAAGTGGGACGTCCTCTTACCATGCCTGCTCTTTGCTTACCGTGAGGTGCCACAGAAATCTCTAGGGTTCAGTCCCTTTGAGCTTCTCTATGGACACCCAGTAAGAGGACCTCTAAGTTTGGTCAAAGAAGGCTGGGAGCAATCTCCCAGGAAACCTCCCCAGGATGTATACAGTTACATGCTGGCCTTTAGGAACCAAACTAGGCGTTTCAGGCAACTCGCTGAGGCGAATCTGGAAGCCAGCCAGGAGGAGATGAAGCGGTGGTACGACCAGAATGCCACTCTGGTAGAGCTTCAGCCTGGCCAGAAAGTATGGGTCATGGCCCCAGTGGAGCCCTGCGCGCTCCAGGATAAGTGGACCGGACCCTTTGAGGTTGTAGAGCGCAAAGTCCGGTTACCTACTTGGTGGACTTGCGGTCTCCCAGGAACCCCTTGAGGGTCCTGCATGTCAACCGCCTGAAGCCCCACTTGGAGAGGTCCCAAGTGGGCATGCTCTTAGCGACAGATGCTGGGATGGAGGAGGAGACTGAGCCTCTTCCTGACCTCCTGTCAGCAACAGAGCAAGATGGGTCAGTGGATGGTGTCAACCTCTCTTCCACCCTGACCCCTGAGCAACAGAATGACTGCCGCCAGTTGCTGGGACAGTTTTCTGATCTGTTCTCCCTGGTTCCCGGTGTCACAGATTGGTGCATCCATGATGTGGACACTGGGGACAGTACGCCTGTGAAGCACAAATCTTACAGGGTGACTGACAGGGTGAGAGCTTGCATCAAGGAGGAGGTCTCCAAAATGCTTGCGTTAGGGGTGATTGAGTCCTCTAACAGTCCTTGGGCCAGCCCAGTGGTCTTGGTCCCAAAGGCTGCCGCACCGGGTGCCACACCAGAACTCCGGTTCTGTGTGGACTACCGAGGACTCAATTCAGTCACCAGGACTGACGCGCACCCCATCCCCAGAGCTGATGAGCTCATAGATCGGCTAGGAGCTGCACGGTACCTCAGCACGTTTGATTTAACGTCTGGGTACTGGCAGATCGCCTTGACTGATGGGGCAAGAGAGAGGTCAGCATTCTCCACACCAGATGGGCACTACCAGTTCCGGGTGATGCCCTTTGGGATGAAGAATGCCCCTGCCACCTTCCAGAGGTTGGTCAACCAGGTGTTGGCTGGGCTGGACTCGTTCAGTGCCGCCTACCTGGATGACATCGCGGTGTTCAGCGCCAGTTGGGAAGAACATCTGCGCCACCTCTGGGAAGTGTTGATGGCACTGCGGAGAGCAGGCCTCACGATCAAGGCGAGTAAGTGCCAGATCGGGCAGGGTTCCGTGGTGTACTTGGGACACCAAGTGGGGAGCGGCCAGGTGGCGCCCCTACAACCCAAAATTGAAACCATCCTGAATTGGGAACCCCCCAAAACCCAGACAGAGGTGAGGGCCTTCTTAGGACTCACGGGTTACTACAGGAGGTTTGTCAAGGGGTATGGCAGCATAGTTGCACCCCTGACAGGGCTGACTTCCAAGAAGCAGCCCAGGAAAGTGATTTGGACTGACACCTGTCAGAAAGCTTTTGAGGCCCTGAAAACTGCCATGTGCACGGCGCCCGTGCTCCTGGCACCCAACTTCTCCAAAGAGTTCGTAGTACAAACAGACGCTTCAGAGCATGGTGTGGGGGCTGTTCTGTCACAGATGAATGAGGAGGGCCTAGATCAACCCGTAGCCTTCATCAGTAGGAGGTTACTACCACGGGAACAGAGGTGGAGTGCTATTGAGCGTGAGGCATTTGCTGTGGTCTGGGCACTGAAGAAGCTGAGACCATACCTGTTTGGGACTCACTTCCGGGTTCAGACAGACCACAGGCCCCTCAGATGGTTGATGCAGATGAGGGTGAGAATCCAAAGCTGTTGAGGTGGTCCATTTCCCTACAGGGGATGGATTTCACGGTGGAACACCGCCCTGGTACAGAACACGCCAATGCTGATGGTCTGTCCAGATTTTTCCGCCTTAGTGAAGAGAGCTCCCTGAGGTAGGGTAGTTCTCCCCACATTTCAGCTGGAGGGGACACGTGTTAGACCTGGCATCCTTGGCGTGGGTCTCCCTTCCATTTTTTTATGATGCCTCCTATGTTACCGATCCATTTTTGCTGGTGTTAGATGCTTTGGGCACTGTGCCACTGCTATCCAGTGCCACAGTGCAAGTGCTCCCTAGGATAAATTATGTTATGTATTAGTGACTCCATGATTGGATGATTGGTTTACTTGTCAGTCCCTAGTACAGTGCACTGAGTGTGCCCAGGGCTTGTAAATCCAATACCGCTGGTGGGCTTGCAGCACTGGTTGTGCCACCCACAGAAGTGGCTTGTAAAATGTGCCTCAGGCCTGCCATTGCAGAGCCTGTGTGCAGCCTAGGGCTGCTATGTCGACTTGGTGAGTACACCCACTTACCAGTCCCTAAACCTTCCCTTTACTACATGTTGGTCACCCCTAAAGTAGGCCCTAGGGCAGGGTGCATTGTAAGTATAAGGTAGGACATGCCCTGGTGTGTGTGGCATGTCCTAATAGTGAATTACAGCCATTTTCGTTTTTCACTATTGCAAGGCTACCTGCTCCCCATAGGCCAGAATGGGCAGACTGACTATTACACCTTATAATCAGAACTGACCCAGGGAACATGGTAGAAAAACGAATTTAGTATGCCTGAACTCAGAATGATAAAATACATCTTTTAGTGAAGTTGGTTTTAACATTCTGTGTTTGAAAATACCACTTTTAGAAAGTGGGTATTTTCTTGCCTAAACTTCCAAGCCTGCCTCTGCTAGGTTGTGTATTCCTTGTCTGGAGATTGAGTGACAGGGGCTGGGGGTGGCTACAGGAGACAGGGTGAGTCAGCACAGGGCTGAATAGAAAGATCTGCATCCAGAGTGGAGGGAGGAGTTGCACCTGGGTCTGAATAGGGCTGTGCCTGCCTTCCACAATGCTGGCTCCACCTCCTGCCGGGCGGCTGAGCACCCTGCCCCACACTCTGAAAGGAAAGAAGGAGTCAGAAAAACAAAGTGCTCCAAGACTGACCAGAACTGGTTTTGACTAGGCAGAGGCCTCTCTGCCTTCAGAGAACAAAGGAAAACTGTGTATAAAAAGGGGACCCAGACCCCTAGGAAATTAGATCACTTTGGGAAAACACGAAGAAACCTTTGCTGAGGAGCGGAACCAAGAAGGAACTGAGGAGAAGACTATCCCTAAGCTAGAGGGATCTGCCTGCAGTGGTTGCCTGACTGCCAAAGGAAGGAGAAAGGACTTTGTGTGCACTTTTATTCAACTTGTAAAGTATCTCCAAGGGCTTGAGAAAAGAGCTTGCCTCCTGCTGAAGTCTCAGGGACAACAGACTTCAACCACCAGCTCCCCAAGAATCCTTTGGAAGTGCCTGCTGCTGTTTTGGGCCTTCTGAAGGGACTGCGTGTCGCAAGGAGCTGGAAGCGCGACTCAAGAGGAAGAAGCGTGTCGCCGTCGCTGCTGCTGCCGTCGCAACTCCGAAGGAGGGTGTCGCCGCTGTAGCTGTCGTATTGCACCGCATCGAGAGAAGCGTCCCGCAACGAAGAGGAAGCGTGTCGCCGTCGCTGCTGCTGCCGTCGCAACTCCGAAGGAGGGTGTCGCCGCTGTAGCTGTCGCATTGCACCGCATCAAGAGAAGAGTCTCGCATCGAGGAAGAAGCGTGTCGCCGCCGCAGCCGCTGCCGTCGCAACTCCGAAGGAGGGTGTCGCCGCTGTAGCTGTCGCATTGCACCGCATCAAGAGAAGCGCCTCGCATCCACGGAGAAGCGTGCCGCCGTCGGAGCTGCTGCCGTCGCATCACGAAACAAGGGTGTCGCCGCTGCAGTTGTCGCATCGAGCGGAAGCGTCTCGCCACGTCGGAGAAGAGGGTCGCCGCCAAAGCCGCTGTCGTCGCATCGCTGAACAAGGGTGTCGCCGCTGTAGCTGACGCATCGAGTCGAGACTTCTCGCAACCTCGGAGAAGCGTGCCGCATCAGGAAGAACTTGACGTCTTTATTTCTTTGCACCAGAACTTTGTCGCATTTCCATCGCTGCAACATTGCTTGTTGTGGAAGCGTCCCGCATCGTAAGGTACATTGACTTAAAGTGTCGCATCTTAAGAACTGAACTGAACTAAGCTAAAACTACCATTTTAAGTACAGTATTGTGGATTTTTGTCGTTTATGGTCTTGTGTTAAAACTATATAAAGAATACTTATTTTTGATATAAAACCTTGTGTGGTGTCCATCTGTAGTGTGTCACTAGATTACTGTATGTGTTCACAAATGCTTTACACACTGCCTCTGAGATAAGCCTGTCTGCTCGTGCCAAGCTACCAAGGGGGTGAGCAGGGGTTATTTTAGGAGTGTACCCCTTTACCCTGACTAGAGGCGAGGGTCCCTATTTGTCACAAGTACCTACCTGTGCCAACTAGAGACCCCCAATTCTAACAGTGCCAATATGGGCCATGTGACCCCTTCATTAATTTTAGACCCAAGCCTGACAAACCTGCAGAAAACAGGGGTTTTCTTTTTAATCTGAAGGAGGACCAATATTACAACAGAAGTATCCATATGTTTCTAATGATTGTTTTTTTTTACCGTGTCATCAAAAGCTACTCAAAAATCCAGATATGTCAAGCAGACTGACATTAAGCACAAATTGTCATGATCTTGAGGTCCTCAAACATAAACACCCAAAGAGGATTGTGGATTATTGCTTCAGGCTGAAGGGTGCCACTGTTTTCCAAAACGAAACCAAGATTAGCATTAGGGAGGCCCTCACTATGAGGGTGGGTGGGTCGATGAAGTAACCTGTTAACCTGCACATGGCAAAACACTATGGAGTTACTAACCTGTTTTTAAAGAATTTGAGTTTGGTGGAGGTTATGTCCATCCAAATCAGACTCAAAGAGCAGATGACTCATCACGAGATTGCATACGGATGATTCTGACTTATATACTATAAATGTGTGTGGCCCCAACTCTAATACCCAGCTTTCTGGGACACACTTAATTAAATGCTATCATATTTCTTCTCAATGCAGCTTTTCTTGGGTCAATGTTATACTCTCTATGAACAGTTTTGACAGGCAATTATTCTGAAATGTTAGAACATCTATTTCATGCAACTTATGCATAAGCTTTGTAAATCACATACATGTTCTGAAGGATAGGGACTATTTAATCTGAACGGTAGAGTATTTACTACTACCTCACATCTGCACCAAAGATGTCCAAGAATTAAATATTGTGAGATATGACACTATTTCTGTTTCAGTGCCTTGATTATTGCCGGTCTAATCTTGCTGACTTTGGAACTCTTTACCTATACTAACCAGTAATAAAGTGTCAATGCTTCCCCTAAAACATGTGTTGTACATTGGAACTCCTTGTTTGGCATATTTAACTTTCATTAAAGTCGATTGTAAATGGTGCCTAAAATTAGCCTATGGCAAGCAAGTTTAAATGCTGCATATGAGCTGCATTGTTTATTTACATTACCCACAAATGACAAAAGGAAATGTATGCCAGGGGTATCACTATGTTTTGAACAGGTTGTAGTTGGAATGAAATGCAGTGACACAAACAGGAAGAGCACCTTTGCCATGTAGGGCAGAGTACAAATGCTTGGCTGGGACAGTTGGCAACTTTTTTTCAGAGGACAGAGGCCTGCCTCTGAGCCCAGGAAAAACGGGTCCTAACTGTCAACCACTTTTGTAACAATGGCCATCTTTAGCATTACATCTTTTGAGTTGGAGATACTAACGAGTTTCCCCTATTCATTTTCAGGACTCTCCTAGGCAATCATGCTCCAGTCACAGTAGGGTACCTGTTTTGACCTTGTCAGGTGGGAGGTGAGCTCATTTTAATAGGGGTGTGACTAAGGACCTGAACACAGGCCTGCATGGTAGCAGCGGGTTATGCCATTTCGAAACAGCCACTCGTTAATACGTTAGCAGTAAAGAGAAGAAATGTTGCAAAAGGAGGTAGAAGACTGAGAGAAAATAGCTAAGATAGAGGGATTTGTGTCAGCCACAGTTTGGACCTTGGCCCATTGATAGACTTTGACTTCAGAGACTAAGGGCCATATGTAGGTAATTTCTATTTACCGATTCCTAAATACCGAATTTTACCGATTCGGTATTTAAGAATCGGTAAATAGAATGTAGGTAAACATTCGGTAAATTTTACCGATTCGGTAATATTCGTTATTACCTATTCGGTATTTACCGAATCGGTAATAAGGAATACCTTCCCATTCATTCCTATGGGCCTGGAGGCCCATAGGAATGAATGGGAAGATCCACTATTACCGATTCGGTAAATACCGAATCGGTAATAGAGGGAGCATATTCAAGGGTGGCAGGGTGTCAAATTGATACCCTGTTGCACCCTGACTCGTGCATGTGTGCACATGTGGCGCACATACATGCCCTAAGGGCATGTATGTCTGCCACATGGCACTTTTAAAAAGCACAAAATTGCTTTTTAAAAGGTATTCAGTATTTACCACCAACTTGTAGTTGGTGGTAAATAACGAATCCTTAAACCAAAAATGCACTCACTTGAGTGCTCCCTACATAGGATTTAAGGAATCGGTAATTTACCGATTCCTTAAAATAACGAATCAGTAAATTACCGACTCCTTAAATCCGGCCTCCTACATCGCAAAGGGCTAAATACCGGTCGGTAACGGGAAATTTACCGATTTTCGGCCGTTACCGACCGGTATTAGCCCACCTACATATGGCCCTAAGGGCCTGATTTTGACTTGGCGGACGGGTTACTCCATCACAACAGTGACGGATAACCCGTCCACCGAAATATAAATCCCATTATATCCTATGGGATGTATATTTCCATTGTGATGGAGCAACCTGTCCGCCAACATCTAAATCAGGCCCTAAATCTGAAGATTAAAGATTTTACCAGGGTAATCCATTTAGTGTATCTGACTTCTGCTCCATAGTGCTTGGCTTGCAACTGCCCCTATGTCTCAGTCAACCATGATCAACATCGTTTGATTGACCCTTTAATTCTTCTGAGTCCTTAAAACTTCTATTTAAAAAGAATCTCATCTCTGATTCTCCATAACCTATATAAATTATCTTGGTGTCTTCTTGCACATTAAATTTGTTATTATTTTGGCATTATTTTCCTAAATTGTTTTGTGAATTTTACAATATACTGTTCTTTACTTTAAAATTGGTGTTACTAATTAGCACACACTTCTCTAGGGATTGCCTACTAATTACTGTCAGTCCTAGTGTGAAGTGAGACTTCCCCGTTAGAGTTTACAGGGAACATTATCCCCCTGAAAAAGGGTGTGGAGTGAAGCCTGAAACGCAGTAGGGATTAGGGAATCAAAACCACCCATTAATCACTGACATTGGACTAATTAAAAAAGTAATTGATTTTTATTCAACATAAAACATAATCAAACAATTTGAAACATAGAGATGACTTTATTTAGATGTGTTTATTGAATACAACAGAGAAAAAAGACACATATGTAGGTAAAAGGAACATGAGGTTGTTTGACACAAGAATAGTTATGCAAAAAAAGGATGATGGGTGACACCTACCCCATTTGGGGGAATCAAACTCCGTGATTAGTGAGTATTGCCCCGAACTACACACAAAATAGCAGGAATAGATGATTAGGCCTAAGCTCAAATGGATGGAAGACAGACAAAGGGAGTGTTAAATGAACTGTAAATATTTTGGGTGCATACTTTTGTGCCATACCTACCAACGGTTGAGTTGAGATTTTCTCAGAAATATATTTTCACCTAACCAGAGAAGATGTATTAAGTTGGTAGGGGTTGCCCTCTCCAAAATGAATATCTCTGTTGCAAAAACTCTTTAATAGTGACCCAGCTTCTATCCCTTATATCAGTGATCGGAAAATAGTTCTTACTCGTAGTTCTAGTCATGCTTCTATGGCTTTTTGCATTGTTCTGGGCAATCACAGACTCATATTTATGCAGAATGAATAGTATACTGATGTGAGATTCTGAAACACTAAACCTCATAAAGGATGTTGTAGATTTGCATCAAAAGAAAGATGTTTACTCCCCTCAGATCTTCTGAAAAGCCATTAAAGTACCATTGAGAGATGTCATGAAAAGCATAATGTATAGTAATAGAATCATAAGGCATACATTGAAAAACTGTTTTCTCTTAAGAAAGAAAGAAAATACATCAACATGTTTGCATCCTACTTAATATACAGCTAGAATATGACACAGATCGAGGTAAATAAAAACTAGCAACTTCCATATCAAAGGGGTAGATGGTAGTTCACCACAAGTAATAAAGTCACTAACCTGTTAGTTCCAGGCGAAGGATTCAATCATTTAAACATCAGTTCAACCCTTAGCAGCTGTAGCTCAGGGCAGGCCGGGTTAACTGAGAGAAAATATGCACAACCTTTGCAAGTATCAAAAAGTATAAAAACACAATACAATCAAAAACCCACTCTAATTTATTAAATAAGGGTAAAGTTTAATAAACAAAATGACACAACAATGACAGACAGAAATCCAATATGAGTAACCTGACAGAAATGGGAGTCTTTAAAGATTTAAAAGAAAGAGTGCCAAGAAAAAGTAAAGTGCAAATAGAGGATACTGTTATTATGTGACAAGGACCTAAAGGCAATTGCTGGCTTACTGCAATTGAGTGTGGGTCAGACACACCAAACAGGGGTGTCCTAGTCAATGATTTCACCTCCTGACATAGACTCTGTAATAAAATCAGAAATTTTGCAGAAAGGCATGATTTCAGGCTATATCCGAAAAAGTTTTCATAAAGCCGGATAGCCATTGGTCGAGGACCAGCTGATGCTGTTGGTTTTGGCAGGTAAATCTCAGAGTAGTGAAAATTCTAATTCCACACCCAGAGAAGTCTTCTCTTTGGCAGACAATTTTCACACTCTTTTTTTGGAGCTCAGAATCCTCCAGCGGGGCAAGGTACAGGCTGTATCCAGAAGGTCAGACCAAAGTCAGACAGACTTGCTATGAGGGTCCGCCGAACTGGATAGTCAGATCGCAAAAGGCTCCAAGAGGAACTACCATGATTTTCTTGCCCAGAGAGGTTGCTTCTTTGGCAGTTTTACTTGGGTGGTTTGTCCCAGTCCTCCGGAAGTCCAACATTTTTTTAAGTCCAAATTTTTCAGACATTTCAGACACATTAACTCAGAACAGCACTAAGACTACCAGGGATTCAGAGGCAGCACTTAGGGGTCAGGATTAATTTCAGCAGGGCTGGTCACTGGGCACTCCAGGAAAAAAGCCACAGAAGAGGTCAGTCATCTGACCCTTGGAGTCCACTTTGAACTGGGTGCAAGTGAGAGCAGGTTCAACCCTTCAAGCCTCCTCACATATTTGAAACAGCAGGTACAGTCCTTTTTCAGTTCTTCCACATGACAAGGCATTGCTCACAGGAGCTGAAGTAAGGTGGCAATTTTGTGGTTTTCACCAGCAAGTGGGTGGGGGTCACTCCTCAACGAATGTATGACGATTGAACGCATGCATTCACATCGAATGCCATTAGATCGCGGTTTTTCCAACGCAAGTCGTTACAACGACTTTCGCTGGAGGGCGCTGGACTTAGGAGTAGTTTAATTTACTATTCCAACTCCAGCCTACGTACAGTAGGGAAGGTGTTGGATAGTAAATTAAACTATTCCTTGTCCTATAGCGCCCTCAGCGCAAGTCGTTGTAACGACTTGCGTTGTAAAACCGCGATCTAATGGCATGCGATGTAATGCATGCGTTGTGAAGGTTGTTTCCCCTCCTCAACACTCCCTATCCAATGGGGAAAAAGTTCTGCAAAGGTACTCATCTCAATTTTATAGTACATCATGTTTGCCGTACTGAAAACTGTACCAAAGTGCACTTGTCTAAGGGAAATCCAAGATCGCACAGGTGTCCTGCCCATGGAGTAAGCTTCTGTGCCAGGCAGGGGTGTGTTTATGAAAATGAGTACTACCTTTCTCCTAAGCACTCCAAACTAACTCTTGGGCCAGCCCACCTCCAGCCCCACTGGGTGGTTGGTGCCAATTTGGGTACCCAGGCCTAAAGAACAAATGTTTCCCCTTCCTTAGGTTGTTTCATAAATTATTATTATTATTATTATTTTTAGTATTATTATTATTATTATTAATATTATGATTATTATTATGCAACTTGTAGTGCACGCAGCTACTCCAAAGGGTTTCCTGGTACAAGGCAGAAGTACGGATAAGTGGTCTGATGCAGTGGGCTAAAATAGCCAGGTCTTCAGACCCTTATGGAAGCTGAGGAGTGAATTACAATTCCTTGAAGCTGTAGGAAGAGAGTTCCTCAATTTATGGTCAAGATATGCAAAATAACGGCCTTTCAGAGTAGTTAAACAAAACCTCGGTAACAAGAATATGGTTTGATTAAAGGATCTCAGAGTGCGAGCAATGACTTTGGCGAAAGTCTACAAAGTGTGATTTTGCACCCACGGGTGACACCGGTAAATGTTTTTCTATCCACCAGTGATGAATGTGAAAGATAGGTTTTTTTAGCCCCGCAAACCACCATTCAATGTATAACTGACATAGAAGTATTGCTTTTGGGTTACTAACAATCCCATAAAGGTATATGGGACACCATGGTAACAGTAACAGACCTATTTACTGTAGGAACAATCTGTTTGTCAGTACATCTAAAACAACTAAACAGAATATTATAATAACAGCAAGAAGACACGTTATAAATAACAAGAATATAATGAAAATTTCTAGCATGTTTTAAAATGTTTTCTAAATCCTAACACCCTAATGTCTAATTGTATGCACTACACTTTATTGAGCATGGAAGGCAGAGCAGTCAGTTGGTCTTCTTCCAATACTCAGTTTTATAAGCTTCAGGCTTCTGACGAGATGTAGCAAATTTGAGTTGCAAAGTGTGCTGGCAGTAAGTAAGACCTTCTCTGGCAAAATCTTGGGAGTTAAGTATGGTGTGTATGTCAATAATCGAATGACTTGACGCTTTCACAGTTCTTAGAAAACAAGCTCAGATTGGGTAAGACACTTCCCTGCCTGTTGCGGGTTGTGAGGGGTGGCAGCCTAGTGTGTGTTCTGCATGCCTGGAGAAGTCATCCAGTTGGCATCATAAAGGGATTCCTGAGGGAGCAAGAGTACTAGAAGGCCCGGAGTGCACCGGAGTAATCCTTGCACCATGCCACCTCCCCTATTGGCAGACAGGCACAGGTTGTAAGAAGACGGGAGGAGGGGGAACCGACACCTTCAGTCTACGGAGGCGAGCACCTCAGAGGTAGATTGATTGAGAGCGTAAACGGACACTGAGACTGCTCGGAACACCGCGGCCCAGCCACAGGCACATAAACAGACGAGGAGCGCATGGTGAGGCCTATGTGCATATTGTAGTGAGGCCTTCGCGTCTTGGAATACGTGAGCCACTGCCCTGGGGTCATCAGCACGAGCCCCAGATGAGGGGAACTGACACTACCAGGCAACTCTCTTTCACAGTTATAAGTGCCACATCGGTACCCATTAACGTGGAGGCTTAGCAAGGGAATACCAGCGCGGGGAGAGGGCCTGGACAAGTCAAGGATATTAAAAAGTGGTCAAGAGGATCAGAGACCTACCCTCCTAAAAAAAACCTACCTACGAACTGACTTCTACTCCGGCGCTCTGCCTACCTGTCGCCATGGGAAAGATACCCGGAAAACGCGCCCAGAAAGCCACGGACCAGGGATCGGCTCCGGAGGGAGGGGGAAACAGGGCTAAAGGCAGGGGAGACATCCCAAACTCGCCCCACACTGTCCGATATAATGCAGGCCATCACTACATCCCATGAAGGTACTGATCTTAATCTACATAAGTATGATCACTGTCCGCTAGCAGAACGGGTAACCTCCACCGGGGGCACGCTGACAGAGATCTCCCCGGGTATGTGGACTCTGCAGCAAGCACTAACCACCATGGAAAGCAAAATCCGGACCTTAGAGATGTGAGCAGAAGACAGTGAAAATAGGTCACGTAGGAATAATATCTGCGTAGTTGGAATCCCGGAACGCGCAGAAGGAGAAGATATGGTGGCTTACTTGGAGAACTGGCTGCGTACCAAAGTGGCACCAGAGGGACTCTCCCCATTTTATGCATTAGAAAGAGCTCACAGGATAACAGGCCAATCACCTAAACCTGCCTCCCCCCCCCCAAGACCAGTCGTAGCCAGGCTCTTACATTTCAGAGACCGGGATCATATACTGGTGCGGGTCAGGCAGCAAGGCGATCTTCAGATCAAGAACAGCAAGATCATGATATTTCCAGACTTTACACAGGAAGTGCAGAGACAGCGAGCCAGTTTCTTAGTGGTCAAGAAACACCTTCACCAACTAAATGTAACCTACGCAATGATATTCCCGGTTCGACTGCGGGTGATCACGGCAATGGGAACCCAATTCTTTCAAACTCCACATGATGCCTGGGCCTGGATTGAATCTAACCCCAATGTCCCCCCAGGGAGAAATACATCAGGCACCATTGTCTGGAACAAGATAACAGTCTCAGGTGGCAGAAAAACTCCTACGCTGGCAGACGTTCGGGATGAGTGACATAAAGTAATCCGGGCAGTGTCGGAGACTAGTAACACTAGCACGAGCCCCCAGTCCTCACACAGTGACCAGGAAGGCCAGAACTCACCTCCACAAAGGACTCTGACCCAGAGATGCCAAAAATCACCCCTAAAACAGCAGATGAGATTATATAATAGGGAGAATTGAGAGCCATTGGTCGGAAAGAATGACGCACTAACTCAGGCTTGACTATGGACACATAGTTTACTCCGCTTCTGCCTACGACACATTGGATTGGGGTGCCATGATCTACATATATTTAATGGGGGATAGAGGAACCGGGCGGGAATGCTCCTTATGAGCACTAGCTGCGCTTCTCCAACCCCCCCTTCTTTTGCTTAGTTCTATAGTTTTGCAAGTTCCCTCGCAAGTAATACCAGTTGGTATCGAGTTTGGATGAGGATTGGTCTACTACCTGTCCTGGGGTATAAGAGTTGGGGGTTACTTTGTTTGTTGAATGTTGACTCAGTGACTGGGCGTGCCTGGTGGGCAGAATTCTATTTGAGTGTACTACTTCAAGAGGATAGTGCCAGGATGAGATGGGGCTCTGGGGAGGGAGGACGGAGCACTTCACCGATCACATGGAACCCACCATAGAATAAAGATGTCGCTCGTGGAATGTCAGGGGGATGAATTCCATGGCCAAATACCACAAGGTATATGCTTATTTGGCTAGAAGAGGGGTGCACGTTGCCCTGTTGCAGGAAACACACATCAGTGCCAAAGAGGGAACTGCACTGCAGCATAGGTAGAGGGGTAAGGCCTTTTACACAGACTGTTCTGCCTTTGCCAGAGGGGTGCTGATCTGGATCAAAGCAGGAGTCCCCTTCCGGTGTACCAACCGCATAGTGGACCCAGAGGGAAGATACACGGAGGTAACTGGTAAACTAGATGGTAGAGATGTGACAATCGGGAGCGTTTATGGCCAGAACATAGACCAAATCAAATTTTTGTCAGCCTTCTCTAGATCCCTAGCGCCTTACCTCGTAGGATCGGTAATGCTGGGAGGAGATTATAACTGTGTGGCAGATACAGCGCTAAATAGGTCTCACCCCCCCTACAAGATTCCCCCACTATCAGAACAGCTGAGGCGTACCGGGATTGGCACCAAAGCTGGGGTTTGACTGACTCGTGGAGAGCACTTCACCCAGGAGAAAGAGACTATTCATTTTTTTCACATTTGCATGATTTGCACATTAGATTAGATGCTTTCCTTTGCACGCCCGATGTTCATGTCCATGTCCTTACCAGCGAATACTTAGCCAGAACAATCTCAGATCATAACCCCCTTTTGCTGGGACTTAGTTGGACACGAGTTAGACCGGCAATCCCTACCTGGCGTTTAAAGCGGAAATCTCTGGAAGACCCGGTCTACCAAATCAGCGATACGAACGGCCATAGAGCAATATTTTGCTGAGAATGAAGGGACGGCATCAAGCCCAGTAGTGGAATGGGGTGCATTCAAAGCGGTGATCAGGGGTAGGTGTATTTCTGAGGTAGTCGGTATCTGAGGGACACTCCTAAGGGAAACACTTGCAGCGGAACAGCATTTAAGGGAAATCGAGATAGATAGACCTGAGAGACGGGAGCTGCAAGAAACATTATTAGAAGCCAAGGAAAAGGTTGCAGAACATGTAGGAAGATTGCGCTGTTTTGACTATAGAAACTATATGATTAGAGCACACGCGGAGCGAGACCAATCTGGAGCGCTGCTGGTGTGGCTAGCGCATCCTGCTAAGAGAGGGTCAGTAATCCTAGAGCTCAAAGATGAATGTGGGCCAGCTCTGGTCCGACAGCAAGACATCAATAAAGCCTTTCATGACTATTATGCCAATCTATATCAGAGCAGGATTGCTGGTAATGAGGGGAATATTGATTCCTTCTTAGAGCCTGTGAGACTACCAACTATAACCACAGAAAAAGCAGAAACATTAGGAAGAGACATAGAACTTTAGGAAGTTAAGGCTGCAATTAAGGCTATGGCCAAAATTAAAACACCTGGCACTGATAGCTTACCAGTAGAATTCTCGAGCCATATGTTGGGGTTCTTGGGCCCTAAACTGCTGGAGCTTTATAAATTAGCAAAGCAAAGTGGGACACTGCCAGTGTCCATGAGGAAAGCCCTGATTATCCCACTGTTTAAACCCAGAAAACCAGCCACTGACAAAACTGCCTACAGACCCCTATCAATGCTCAATATGGATTACAAGATCCTGAGTAAAGTATTTGCCTCACGACTTCTCCCGCATATGACGACTCTCATTCACCAAAATCAAAGAGGGTTTCTACTGAATCGTAACACAGCCCTTAATATCTGGAGACTGTTAAGGGTATTGGCTGCTGACTCATATTGTAAAGAAGAAGCAGCCATATTTGGAGTGGACATATAAAAAGTCTTTGACAGCCATAGAATGGTCATACCTGTTCAAGGTGATGAGGCGGTTTGGGCTGGGGTCAGGGTTTGTGAGTTGGACGATTCAATTATACACAGACTCACGAGCCAGGGTGCAAACAGGGAGTAATATCTCCAACAGCTACCAGGTGGGCAGAGAAACTATATAGGGCTGCCCCCTCTCCCCCCTCCTGTTCACTCTGGCTATGGATAATGGGCAGACACCACCATATAACACTGTATGCCGATGACCTGCTGATGTTCCTTCGAATGGTGAGGGAGGTATAAATGAGCCAGTGCATTATTGGCACACCTGGGGTGAGTTCTGGGCCTAGTAGTGAACTGGAAAAAGTCATGCCTGTTCCCCACCCAAGTAGATAGGGAAAGGCCAGCAATAGTGGAAGAGGTTCTGTGGGAACCGAGCCATTAGGGGTGCAAAATTGAATATGAAATTTTGGGCATCCCTCCCCCTCTCAGTGATGGGTAGAATTGCATTGCTGAAAATGGTGACCTTACCAAGGTTATTATACTACTTTCTGGTGCTCCCTGTGTAGATACCAACAAAGGTATTCCAAACACTGAGCTCAACGATAATGACCTTTATATGGGGAGCGGGCAGATTTAGAGTGGTGCTGAACACCCTTCAGAGGCCCAAGGCACTAGGGGGCTTAGCACGCCCAGATTTCGAGAGATACTATTTAGCAGCACAATTACAGTGGCTTTCGCAATGGGTGGCCATGAGAATATGGAGGACAATTCATCTGGAAACTGAGGTGCTGGATTTGAACCTTCTGTCCCGCATAGTACTACGCTTGACCGCATCGAGAATAACAGGCAGAGCAGAATTGAGAGTGCTCGGCCAATGCTGGATAAGGAGCCTACAAAGGCTGAAAACACAACACACATATGCCCCAGACATTCCAATGGAAATCCTCAAAGTCCTGCCACATGGGGGAGATTGGCGTGGTCTGAGGGTCTGGGCTGCGGACGGAGCGTCCATGGTTGGAGCACTTTATTAAGAAGGGGTGCTTTTACCTTTCGAGGACTTCCGGGAGAGGTTTGACTTACCACAGGGACACTTCTTGCTACACAGTGTCCTTACTTCAGCAATACATAAACACTGGGGTGCAGGGCACTTGGGGCCACCTATGTCGAGTGGGTGCCAATATGTAGTGCCCTCTGCTGGTAAAAACAAAGCGGTCACCTGCCTATACAGCAGGCTCAGGAACGAGACAGTGCCTGCACTAAATAACTTGCGTTTGTGCTGGGAGGAGGACATTGGGATCCCCATCGAAGCGAAAAATTGGACAGACTTAGGGGCCGATTCCGATTCGGGACAGAAATCTCTCCGACCGAGTCGGACCCGGAGAGATTTCCGACCGAATCGGACCCGTGCAGCCCGACCGAACGAGTACGATGCGCACGTATGCCATCGGACTCGAGTCGGTCGGACTCCCATTGAAGTAAATGGGAGCCGGTCGTACAACGCGTATGCGGGCTCCCATTGACTCAATGGGTGCGAGGCGGACAAGGGTGCCCCCTACAGCGTGTACGCGGCGAAGCGACTCGCGCCGTACATGCACAGGTAGGGGGACCCATGGGTCCCCCTGTGTGCGACTCGCACGGCTACGCGCTACAGGGGGTCTGACACGGACCCCCAAGGTACGGCTCCGACTGCTCTTTCGAGCCGGAGTGCGCGGCTCGGTCGGACTCGCCTCGCGGCGCGCATCGCACTTACCCGGCCGGGAAACGTCTCCATTGCGCGGTGCGAAGTCGAGTCCGAGCGAGTCGGTCGGTGCGGTTCGACCCGGGAACGAGTCGGTCAGAGCGGTCGGGATGCCCGGACGAGTCGGTCGGCGATTTCGCATCGTACTCGCTCGCCCGGACGCGCGTACGAATCGGTCGGGCAATAGGGCTCCGAATCGGATCCGGTTAAGCCGAATCCGATTCGGAGCCCTACCGGCCGAGATCGGAATCGGCCCCTGAGTAGAACAGGTCCCGAAAGTCACTAGAAATGCCTGGTTTCAATTGATAAACTTTTACACACTACACAGGGCATAACTAACACCAGCACGAATAAATAAATACTTCCTGTTAGACACAGCTAAGTGCCCACGCTGCGAAGAAATAGGGGCTGACTTTTTACAGATGTTCTGGACTTGCTCTGAGCTGAGATACTACTGGGGAGCAATAACAGACATATTAACCGAGGTAGCCGAGAGGGAGGTTCATTGCACACCGGTACACTGCTTACTACACTGGTTTCCACACACCTCCAAGACCAAAGTAACTAGTAAATTCCAGGACTTGGCACCACTCTTAGCCAAGCGAGGGATTGCCAGGTAGTGGAAATCCCAGAAAGGGCCCTCAGTCGGGGAAAGGAAGAAAGAGTTAATGAGATGGGCAGAATATGAGGGTGCTACATTACTGAGAGAGGCCCGAAGGGGCAGAGGTTCCTTGGAGGCAACCAGGGCATGGGGGCACTAGTGACCTCACTGAAGCACCCGGATCCGCCCCTCCAGAGGAGACACTAGATAGCATTTGAAAGTCCCAGTCATGCAAACATGGACTAGATTATACTGGACTATGCAACTACATAATTAGTCCCCAAACAAAGAGGTTGAAGCAGAATGCCCAAAATTAATAAACTTGTGTAAGTACGGGGCACCAGCAAGTGCCATGGAAATGTTGCAAGGTAGGGGGCATGGCCTGCAGCCGATGGGATCGGACGGGAGCTGAAGAGCTCCGACCGCCGCTTCCCAGTTATCAAGTATCCTGAACCCCGATCAGCCCTGGGGCAACAAATTCTAGAACCGGAGGAATTCCAGGTGCTGGTGGCATGTGGCAGTGAGTCATAATTGCCCACATCGCTGCTGCAAGAGGGGAAATCTGACCTTGCAGACCAGTGCGCAACGGCAGCAAGATGGCGCCTCTGGTATGAATGGCGGTGCACAGAAGTCGGGGCTTACTGGCGAGACGGCATTGCCCTGCGGCGGGACCTCACCCGCTAAATTGAGAGCCTGGAGGTGATATCGGAGAAGTGGGACCACCACAGCTGTGAGCAGCCTTGTACAACTGCAAGGCGGGGAACACGGCTCGGCAGGAGCGGTTGCAAAATGGCGCCTGCGTCTCCGGAGGCCTGACATAGCCGCCGCAGCGGTGAGACGCTACTGCTTCCCTGAAGGGCCCGCTACGTTGAGAGCCCAGAGGTGATATCGGCGAAGTGGGAGCACCACAGCTGTAAGTAGTCCCGTACAGCTGCAAGGCGTGGAACACGGCTCAGCAGGCACTGCTGCAAAATGGCGCCCGCGGCTCCGGCAGCCTGACATAGCCGCCACAGTGGTGAGACATTACTGCTTCCCTGATGGGCCCCGGAGTGCAACATAATCGGTGAGCGATTAGAGAGAGCCGCACCGCTTGGGGAGAGAGAGAGCACGAGCGGACTGCGGAAGACTGCCTGAACTGGGAGATTGGTCTCGGTGGCCCCCGGGGAGCGCAGCTAAGCAGAGGACCGCGGGAGGGACGGCTCAGCATCTCTGGTCAGAGTTCCCCAACGGGGGTGATAGGAGAGAGAGAGCCTTTGTTAGTCCACCTCCCTGCTGTGGCCTCACCAACATGCAGATCCCCCTATAAGTCTGCAGGGCGGCACTCCTAATCAACAGGAAGCGACCGCAAACGGGCGCCCGTGCCACAACATGACCTGCCACAGCGGTGAGATGCCCTTGCTCCCCTGAAGGGCCCTGGAGCATGGCGAAGGGCACTGAGCATCTAATGGGCGGACGTCCTAAAGGCACTAGAGCCCCCTGAAGAGACCTGTCTGTACCTGGAGGCTGGAGCTGAAAGACTGCAAGGTGAGCGGTTCTGTTGGGGGCCACACGGGAAGGGGCTTGAAATTACCACACCAGGTCCCTGATATGAGTGAGAAGTGACCGGGGGACTGCAACCGCCCATAACGGTGCAATTGGGCCTGACAACAGTGCTTGCGGTCCTGCGGCAGTGAACCGCAAAATGGTGCCCACGCCGTGAACGGAGTTAAGTGACCGCCGGGCTACATCACCACCAAGGCAGTCCCCGGAGGAGGCTCAAACAGCTCTTTACAAAGCAAGGACACAGTGGACAAAGAGACGACTTCGAGGTGGCAGCGTTGGGCATATGCCCTGCCTGAAACAACCGCAAAGTGGTGCCAAGATCACTAATTGCCTGAGGTGGCCGTCGTAGCGGCAGACGGAGTCTGAACCCCAGCAGTGCATCAAACCCTGTTGGTAGCAAGGTGGGCCCGGTGAGAGTCGTGCTGATTGGGAGCTGGCTGGACTTCCTGAGGGGAATAGTTGGTACCCTGTGACTGCGGCTGGGAGCTATTGGGGTGCACAAACGAGAAGTAGACTGCGCTCAGGAGGGATTGGATTTACTGGTCACAGCCGCATGGTGAAGGGCGATCACAGCCGAGAGACATCTGCCTTAACTATGCTGGGAGCACTAGAAGCCAACCGGAGAAAAGTGATTTATTAATAGGGGAAAGCGGTTCTGAGGAGTGTCAATAACCCCCGTCTGGCACTAGTTTCAGTCAGAGTGGCGAGCTTCTTGCAAACTAGGACTCTGCCGGTAGCTCACTGAGGCCTACCTGCAGCCTACGAGAACCTTACACCCCATAACTTAAGCAACCCCGAGAGCGGCAGTGTGCCTCAGCTACTGCCGGGAAGGGCAGACACCACAACCCCAACACGATGGGGCGTTCACAGAAGAAGCGCGGGTTCAGCGCCCTCAGTGCAGATGGCCCAGGCGCACACACAGACGACAAGGAAGAGGCCCTGGAAGCGGGGAGGGATGTAACGCTCAGGAAGCCCACCTTGACCGACATCATGCAGCCAATCACGGCCTCCAGAGAAGTGCTCGAAAAGAAGATTGACGCAATTGGCACAGACTTAAGCCTGCTAAAAGATGATCATCATAAACTCAAAGAAAGGGTGTCAATCAACGAGAAAGAACTGGGGGGCCTCCCGGAGAAAGTTCAAGGGATGCAGCGATCACTCACGGACCTAGAAGCGAAGATAAAAGTGCTGGAAATGCGGGCTGAAGATAGCGAAGGTCGGTCCCGCAGAAACAACATCTGTGTCATTGGCGTGCCAGAGAAAACAGAAGGGACAAATGTGGTGGGCTTCTTAGAGGAGTGGCTCCGGTCAGCAGTGGCCCCAGAGGGACTGTCTCCATTTTACGCTCTGGAACGAGCGCACAGGGTCCCAGCAAAACCTCCAAAACCAGGGGCCCCACCGCGCCCAATAGTGGCGCGTCTGTTGCATTTTAGATACCGAGATCACATCTTGCAAAGTGCCCGCCAAAAACAAGGATTGCAAATTGGCAACAGCACTATAATGATTTATCCAGACTTCACTAGGGAGGTTCAACGAGCCAGAGCATCCTTCATGGCTGTGAAAAAGAAATTGCGCCAACTACAAATTCCCTATGCAATGATGTTCCCTGCACGACTTCGCGTAGCAGATCCCGCGGGGCCTCACTTCTTTATGACACCACAAGCGGCGTGGGACTGGCTCGACTCGCGGGCCCGCAGGCGCACCGTGACTTCAACGCGACCTCTCCGCAGCTGAGCCCCCGGAGCCGTACTTATGGATCTAAGGCCCCGTCGCCAGGGGAACTCAGTCTGGAACGCCATAGAGCACTGCAAGCCAACAAAGTACCAGCCCCACGTCGAGCAGAATCAGACTACAGGCTGGAAGATCAGAAACGTCGCCAGTGCACAGTGACACTGACAATTCAGACACAGACTGCCCCAGGGTCCCTCCTCAAACTGCAGACGATCTCATGTGATATACGCAATGAAGCACGTTGAAGCACACCTTGTAGTTGATTCATGATGAAGGGAGTATAACACTGACCAGCCATGAACTCATTGCCCTGATTGTATTTCATGCTGCAGTAAGGGTCGCCCCTAGCTGGCTCGGGGGAGGTTGTTTGCTTCAACTGACGGGGAGGCGGCGCCATGGGGAACTTGAGTCCACGACTGTGAGTTGATTGCCCTGTACCCATCATTGATTGTTTATCTGCTTAAGCAGTGTTTGGATGGGAGCTAGTTCTTTGGTACCTGTCCTGGGGAGGGGGAGTTGGGGTTCTTCATTAGGTTGGGTGATGTTCAGGGTGGCCAGGCGTGTCACAGGGGTATTTTTAATGTGCACCGTCAACACTTACACCAATGAGATCCCCACTAGGATTAAAATGTATTTCCTGGAATGTGCGGGGATGCACTCAATGCTACGTCGTCATAAGATACCTTCCTACCTTGTCCGTAGAGGCGTCCAGATCGCACTGCTCCAGGAGACCCACCTTTTAGCGAAAGAGGGAGCAGCGCTACAGCGAAGATGGCGGGGACAGGCATACTACACCACTTACTCCACATTTGCACGGGGAGTCCTCATATGGGTGAGAGCAGGGGTTCCCTTCCAGTGCACAAAACAAATAATTGATCCAGAGGGCAGGTATGCGGTAGTGGTGGGAAGACTGGATGGTAGGGATCTAGTCTTGGGCAGCATATATGCACCCAACTCGGACCAACCAGCCATCTTTTCGCACCTGTCCCGGAAACTGCTGACTGTCCTTACAGGAGCAGTTTTACTGGGAGGAGACTTTAACTGCACGCTAGACATCAGACTGGACAGGTCGCACCCTCCGCTCCTTGAAGCACCTGCACACAAACTTGCAGAGGCACGCTCTGGCTGGCAACAAAATGGGGGCTGGTTGACACCTGGCAAGCGCAGCACCCCGAGGACCATGATTATTCCTTTTATTTAGCTTTACATGAGTTACACGTCAGAATAGATGCCATATTGTGCTCACCGGATGTCCATGAGGGGATTCACAGTAGTGAATACCTCACAAGGACACTGTCTAACCACAATCCTGTGCTAGTAGACTTGTACTGGTATCGCGCGCGCTATAGGATCCCCACCTGGCGCTTGCGACTGGAAGCTTTAGAGGACCCTGCATTTCAGGAGGCGATAGGTGCAGCTATTACCGACTACTTTCAGGACAACGAGAATTCCGCAACGTCCCCTTCAATAGAATTGGATGCCTGCAAATCAGTCATTAGAGGACGATGTATATCAGAGATGATAGGGGTACGGAAGGTACTGCTTCGAGACATAGAGAGAGATGACCAACGACTGCGAGACCTAGAAAAAGAGAGACCTGAATGACCGGAAAGGCAGGAGGAGCTTTTGGAGGCTAGAGAAGCGGTAGCGGTGCAGGTAGAACGACTACGTTGTTTTGACCATAAAAAATACATTGCCAGAGCTCATGCAGAAAGGGATAAGTCGGGAGCTCTTCTGGCTTGGTTAGCGAATCCTGCCAGAAGAGGGTCAGTAATATTAGAGCTCAGGGATCAAGAGGGGACAGCTAGACACAGTCAGCAGGACATTAACGATAATCTTTTTTAACTATTATACAGACCTATACCAGAGCAAGTTGAATCCAACAGAGGTGGACTTACTAGAATTCACACGGGAGGTGGAATTGCCGGCGCTAGATGAGGACACTGCCGACCACTTGGGGCGCGATATTGAGCTTGGAGAAGTGAGGGGGGCTCTCAAGGCCATGGCTCGGAGGAAAACACCAGGTACAGATGGCCTGCCAATTGAATTCTATTTAGCGCACCTTGATTTACTAGCCCCCAGACTGGTGCAGCTATATAATGATGCTAAACGGGTTGGCTGCCTACCCGTCACCACTAGAGAAGCGATCATCATACCGCTGCTTAAACCAGGGAAGCCGCCATGGGACTGGACGGCCTACCACCCACTCTCCATGCTCAACTTGGACTACAACATTCTTAGTAGGATTTTAACTACGCGCTTGCTCCCTCACATGACCACCCTGGTACATAAAGACCAGTCGGGGTTTATTCCCACCAGAAATACAGCGAGTAACATTAGGCGCCTTCTGCGGGTTTTAGAAGCAGATACCTACAGCGTAGACTCATCGACGATCTTCGCCGTTGACATCGAGAAGGTGTTTGATAGCCTGGAATGGCCTTATCTATTCCATGTGATGCAGCAGTTTGGGCTGGGAGCCGAATTTGTGCACTGGACGGCACTCCTGTACTCCGACTCCATGGCAAGGGTCAGAACTGGGGGGATTATATCGGACATTTGCCATGTGAGAAGAGGGACGCGACAGGGGTGTCCCCTCTCCCCTCTGCTGTTTGCCCTGGCGGTGGAATCCCTGGCGGCGCGAGCTCGGACTGGTCGGCACTATCAGGGACTTAATGTACACGGGCAGATCCACCACATTGAACTGTATGCTGATGACCTGCTCTTATTTCTGGCTGACTCGGGGGAGGCGCTTGTGGGGGCAAAAAATCTGCTACAGGACCTTAGCAGAATCGCAGGGTTAAAAGTAAATTGGGCCAAATCTTGCCTGTTTCCTGCAAAAAAGGGCAGAACTGGCCCGCAAATGGCGGAGGGGGTGACCAGGGAAGATAGGTGCCTCCCATACCTGGGCACGCACATATACCATGATCCGGAAGATATACTAGAAGGTAACATAGGGAAGGCAATCAGGGGAGTAAAAACTAACTTTACTTTCTGGGGCTCCCTGCCGCTATCTGTAGCTGGCCGTGTGGCACTCCTGAAAATGGTTACTCTCCCGAGGCTTTTATATTACTTTGGGACCTTGCCGGTCTGGATCCCAACGAAGTACTTTGTTCAGCTCCGTTCATTGGTTACGGGGTTTCTATGGGGAACTGGCAGGCGCAGAGTGGCGCTTACAGTCTTAATGAGGTCCAGAGCAGAGGGAGGACTAGCAGTGCCAGACTTTGAGGCCTACTACTTAGTGGCGCAATTTCAATGGTTAACGCAATGGGTGGCGAGCACTACTAGGGGAGGCGAAGAGCAGAGGGAAGATTTTGTGAACCTAAGACAGATATCCCGCATCATTTTGAAGCTGCTTGTTAATATGGCAACCCTCACAACGGAATTACGCATGGCGCGCAGATGCTGGAACAGGTACCTGAAGAGGGCTAAAATTAAGTGTCCTTATGCGCCGGAAATTCTGTTACTTATGTGTCCGGCTTTGCCTCATGGAGGCAACTGGCAGAGACTGACGGACTGGTCGGACCAGGGATTTACTTGTGTGGGGGACCTGTATGAAGACTGGAACATGATTCCGTTTAATGATCTACAAGCCTGATATGACCTGCCTGAAGGGGACTTTCTGTTGTACATAGCCCTCACTACTGCCATGCGGAAACACTGGGGAGGGGGCCTCACCAAACCGGCAACGTCAATGGGCTGCCAATACGCAGTTCATTCAAAGCTGTAACGTGCTTATACAAGTGCATAACGGAAGAAACATTACTACCCCTAACAGCACTGAGGCTCAAGTGGGAAGCCGACCTCGGGGAGGAAATCCCAGAGAAGACCGGGGGGGCCTTAGTTGAGAGAGCGTGGAAGAGTACCCGAAATGCCAGATTCCAATTATTGCACTTCTACATCCTACACAGGGCGTACCTCACTCCGGCAAAAATAAATAAACACTTCCCGGCACAGACGGCGGCGTGTCAACGCTGCAATACAGAAGAAGCTGATTTTAAGCACATGTTCTGGGACTGCCCACTCCTAGAAAACTATTGGGAAGACGTGACGGCATTACTGGCTGACGTCATGGACAGAGACGTAGCGCAGACTCAGAAATACTGCATACTACATTGGTTCCCACACACGTCCAAGAACAAAATCACGAGTAAATTCCTAGATATGGGGCTGCTTTTAGCAAAGCGGGATATCACCATGCACTGGACGGCGAAGAAGAGCCCAAGTGTCACAAGGTGGAAAGCAGAGCTACTCAAATGGGCTGAGTGTGAAGGTGTACTCCGGCTGCAGATAGCTAATAGGACAGGAAGCAAGAAGGCGCTAGAGGTGGCAAGAGCTTGGGAAAGGCTAGTTGCAGAACTTAAATCTTCCACGAACAATGAGGACAAGGACAGGGTAAGAGCCTCCCCAGAGGTACTAGGCTAAGTTATAAAAAGCCGTGGGCAACTTGGAGACCAGGGAGCGGACACCAGGAACGATGCCCTGCAGTCTGGTAGGATTGGGATCCCCTATGGTGCTACCCAGATCACGCCAGCACACACACTAAAGACCTGCACTACTATAGATTAATGTCTAGACGATACGTGACACACCTGGGGGGATGGGAGGGTATAGGGGGAGGGTAGTTGTGGGAGGGCGTTCTATACCTGGGACTGCATACCCGCAAGGGAATAGCACTGTGCGTCACTACTGAGCCACCGGAATACACTGACTGCTCATTGTTATATATGACACTTGTGGTTTTAATTGTACTTTGAGCTGACTAATGATTATGATACTGCTCAACAGCAGGATGGCAGTATGACCCCATGTAACATCTGTGAAAATTAATAAAGTTTGTTTTAAAAAAAAGAAATGGAAATGTTGCAAGGTTCATAAAGACATTGAACCCAGCCAGGACATGCCCAGAGTGTGGTAGGAGGGCACAGAGGGGGATTAGTTGAGGAAATCTAGCCAGAGGTATGAGGCATAATACGAGTATAGATTGACTAGTCCTGGAGGAATAGTGGCCCGCATGTGTAAAGCAATGATGTAGTTAAGAGTACACACTCTTGCCTGTATCCTGTTTGCTATTCAGCGGTTGAGCTAATTAATTGGAGGCTCTCAGAGCCGTGGCCACTGATGCTATGTAAATGTATAACTCATGCCCTGCTTTCATTCATATTCAATAAACCTTTGTTAAAAAAAAAAGAAATCAGTGACCTAGAGTTTAGACCTAGATCAGCAACATATACTTATGATCCAGGTTTTCACCACTGAGGCCATATACCCAAATCACTCCAGCCTCTGTTTATAGCCTAAAATTGGATAAAATGCAGTTTTTACTTGTGAGAAATTGAATTGGGCTGTTAATCGAGCGGGGTGTGAGCCCATCTAAAGCAACAGCCAAATTCCTTGTTAGGGTGAACCACACAAGTCACCTAATTAACCTGTGCTTAACCATTTGGTATCTTGGCGCAAAAATAGTCAGGTTTAACTTCGAGGCAATGTGTAAAGTATTTATGCAGCACTAAAACAATAATGAGTTAAAGAACAACACAAAAATATCACACACCAATTTTGAAAATGATATCAAAATGTCATTAATTATTTGACACCAAAATGACGAAAATCCAATCAATCAAACCGGAGATATGCAATTTCAAAGATTTAAGATAGTATGGTGCCCAAAAGTGCAAAGCCCCCCTTGCAGTTATCTTGTCATGCAAGACCAGGTGAAAGCCATAAGTTCAGGCCGCAGTGATGGAGTGCTGGCAGGATAAAGGGACCAGGTTAGTCTCACTGAAACTATTACCTTCTCAAAGTCTGCCATGAAGTCCAGTTCACTGTAGAAGAGGCCGTGAGAAGCAGGGAGAGCATCGCTGTAGCGCAAAGAGCAGGCCAGGAGTCATGGATGGTTGTTACTGTAGCACAAACATCTTGGTGGGCATCAAGGATGGTCATTGCTGGAGCTTCGCATTGAGGGTCATCACGGGCTGTCGATGCTGTAGTGGGAAATGCAGATTTCACATTGCCTGTTGTCACTAGTGGTCGCTGTGAAGAGTCGGGTTCCCTAGAGCTTCGCACTGGCAGTCGGTATGAGCGGTAAGATCTTGGTGCGAACAGGCCCGTTTACGATTGCGAAGAGCCCAAAACCTCAGGATCTCTCCTTTTCTTCTAGGTGGACCTCAACTGATTCCACACCAAGGGTCTAGGACCTGCAGAGCTCTTCTTGGGGATCAGAAACTCACTCCAGCAGAGGCCTGCAAGGCTCAGGAAAGCCTAGACAGGTCCAGTGCAGCAGGTCAGCTAGGCAGTTGTAGGGAAGCATCTTGAGCTTGGTGTATCCTTGTAGTTTGGAATAGGGGGCCTGCTAAATAGACCTTGGAGTCACTCAGGTAGACATGGATGAAGGTAGCTGGTCCAGTCTTCCTTCTCATAGATCAGGACAGATCTCAAACAGCAGAGCAGTTCTCTGGTAGCAGGCCAGCCCTTCTTCTGTAGCATCATCCGGTCCAGGCGTATACTGAAGAGTGGGTCCTAGTTTTATACCTGATGCCCCCTTTGAAGTGGATGAAACTTTTGGAGTTTTCTCCCCAAAGAAGTGCCTGGAATGTCCTGCCTCCCTGCCCTGGTCACAGGATGTCTGGAGTCACAATGGCCTCGTGTGAAGTTCTTTGTGTGTGGGATGATGCAGTGTCTTTGAAGTGCAAGTAGGGATGTGTACAGCTCTGCATCCTCATCCTGCCAGAGTAGCCCATCCTGTCATCACCCAGTCCCTCTATTGGGTGGCTGTCTGGGAGGAATGCACAGAGGCCAACTGCCTATTATGCTTAGTCATGTGACCCAGGAACAGGCTGCAGGCACCAAATGTTTAGGGCAAGAATACAGCAACTTCTAAAAGTGGCATTTTCAAAATTGTGACTTCAAATCCAACGAGGATTTTAAATTACAATTCTTTAAACACCAAAAATGATGTTTCTCCCTGTTCCCAAACAAAAGTTATCACTTATTAAATATAATAAGGTAACCCTCTTGTTATCCTATGGGAGAGGTAGGCCCCAAAGCAGTAAAAATACATTTGTGAGTTTTTCACTACTAAAACTTAAAAGTACATGTCCCTCCTTTTAAATACACTGCACCCTACCCTATCTACTGTTTAGGGCCTACTCTAGTGTGACTTATATGTATTAAAAAGGGGGTTTTAGGTCTGACAGAGGGGTTATTTTTTTAGGTGGGTGGTAAACCCTGCTCCTCTGATGGAGTGAGCACAGTTTTGCCAAGTCCGTGCTCTACTTGGAGCACAGAGTTTTGAAAAAACTTCGCCAACTGCCACGTGGCAGAGTTTTTTGCGCATGCGGCTCGGCATTGGTAAGTTGGTGAGTTAGAAATTTAAGTGCAAGACCACCTCCTGGCAAGATTTCTCAATGTGGGCGGTCACAGGAGGTCGCTACTGCTTAGGTTGATAAAGCTGCCGTTCGCTGACAGAAAGCTGACACTTGAGTAGAAAATCTACTCAAACAGCAGAAATAAACAGCACCATGTGGAGAACTGCCTGGTGCCATTCTTGCTGATTTTACAGCGCGGAACAAGCTACCGGTGCTAACAATCAGCGCAAGTAGTGGGACATACCACAATTCTGCTGCTTTCGGAACTCCGCAGAGTCTCACAGAGTTTTTGGGGAACTCTGCAGAACTGGCAAATGGCAGACCTGAGACACATTTGAGAGGCTACTTAGGTGGGCTGCAGGACCACTAGTAGCATTTAATTTTCTGGCCCGGATATATGGGATACCAATTTACTAGAGACTTATAAGTAAATAGGCCAATTCGTTGTAAGTCTGTGTTACCATTCTTTAGGGAGTGAGCACAAACAATTTAGCACTAGTTAGCAGTGGTAAAGTGCATAGAGTCCTAAGGCAACCCTACGGCTTACAGGTCTAACATTACTATTGCAAATATGGCGCTCTACTGCCAGACCAACTACATCACAAACCATATTGGGTTATGGTGGTTAAGTGATTTGCAAGAATTAGAGATATAATGACAAAAGAACACCAAGGTCACAAACTTTGACGAGGCTTCGTCCCCTAAATTTATATCTTGATGGTGAAGACATGAGTCTCTAAAGATGATGGTAGGCCCTACTGTCAATTTCATATTGCTTGTCTTCCCCCTCTGGATATCTCATGATTATTTTAACTCTTTAGAAAACATCATATTGAACTGTTTATAATGCAACAAAATGCCAAAAGTTTCTCTAAGTAAATTCTAATTGAGGCAACATCCAAGGGCTGTACAGGTACAGGTAGTGCCCAAGAGGTGCAAATGGCATATTCGCTGACTTTTTGCACCAACAGGGAACTGTGGTGCTACAGAAGATGCCACAGACGCTTGTGCAGCCCCTCTTGCATACTGATAGAGCTGACCCACATGTGCCACCAGTGCTATCTTCAGAAGGCATTCCCTCATTTGCTTGGGGGGTGTGACCCCATGCAAATGAGGGAATCACTTTGACTCTGTCAGGGTGCCTCCTGAAGTCAGCCCTCAGGAGGGGGAAAAGGGGTCCCATGGACCCTCCAGACATTCCCCCAGAGGTGGGTGTAGTCACTCATAGCATTCACCTGCAGGTGGATCCTCTCCCTTCTTCAAAGTGTGGATGCCAGTGTGAGTAGATCATTCATTATAATAAAGTACACTGTCCCTGTTTGCACCTGCCACATCTGTTTAAAGGTGCGGTGTGGCACAGACATGGACAGTGCTCCCTATCAGTAATATGGCCCTGATGTTCTAAGCATGGTCTTTCTCATCCAGCAAGAGGTCTTCTGTTTTCTAAGAATAATCCTACATCCCCTCTTTGGAATTCCTATCATATCTTATTCACGCTCCTGATCCACCCAGTTTGCGCTGAGCACTCTAAGAATGAGTCCACAAGATGGGGTGCATGCAATATTATTATGAGATGGGAACCTTGAGCATAAAGTGGCCAATTTACATGCTGCATTTTGTAGCATGTAAAGTAGTACTACAATAGTACTACTCACACACTAAAACATGCTGTTCACACACCTAATGGCAGAGATCTCCACCTCCCCTATCTTATCTGTGTGGAGAAATCTCTGCAAATGTGGAAATATGGACCACTGCACAAGTAAGCATATTTTTCAGCAGTAAACATGAGAGGGACCAGGGGAGTGATAGGAAAATGGAATATATTAGAGTAATAATTTGCTTTCACATAAAATGCAAACTATTTCAGCAAAATAATGCAAAATTACAATGATTTATTCAAAATGAAAAGCTGTCAGTTTGTGCTATATATCTGATGTGAGGACGCATTTAACAAAAGCAGCTTGAATGACATCTGGATTTTCACATCCTGTTGTAACTTTGGTATCATTCTTGGTAAATATTTACCATGAATAGTGGGTAATTATGTAAAGTGGCGTCTTGGAGTAATTTCACCAATTCTCCATACCAAGTGTAACCCAAAATGTCTTAAAATACACCAAGTTCATTTAAACTTCACCAAGGTCAGGGTATATGTATTACTAATCTGGAGGGTTTAGGGAAATATAAGGAGCGATTCTGGGAGGGACAAGCTAATACACACACTCACAAAAGAGTAAGACCATTGCTATTCCACACTAAAGGTGTCAAAACAGGTGTACATTTGCTCCAGCTCAGCATTGGAGTAGGTCATGCACCACACATGGCCACTTGTATTTACTGCAACATACTCCCATTGAATTATATTTATATAGGTATATGTTTTTAGGTTAACAAATTACAGTTATCAATTATATTATTATTTAAACGTGTAATAATAGACTTAAGACAACAGATAAATAAAACATTTAGATTTGAATACAATTTACTATACATTACATTTTTGGGCTGAAGAACAATCAATTATACCGATCAACCAAACAGGCTTCTGCAAGGGCATGGGGACAACTACGAATATACTTGCATTGTCTCTACTGATAGACGGGGCCAAATCAGCAAAACATCCTCTATTCATGTGTTTTATCTCGTCAGCTTTTGATAACATCGATAGAAGCAAACTCTGGCATAAACTCAAGGAACTGAATATACCATCTGCTCTCCTAAAACAGTTAATATTGCTTCATACAAACACATGGGTCCAAGTCAAGCTAGGGGATGGAAAGTACCTGTCCAGGAAAATCCCAACAACCATGGGGCTCAAATAGAGGTGCGTCCTGGCGCCGATGCTCTTTAACTTGTTTATGTCTGACCTTTCGTCAGAACTGGACATCTGCAATTCTCACGCGCCAAAGCTGGGAGGTCTATTACTTTCCAACCTCCTGTATGCAGACGATCTCGTACTGGTTAGTCGGACCCCCATCGGCCTCCAACTCTTACTAGACACAACTAGTTGATATTCAGCATCCAATGGCCTAACCATCGACCACGACAAAACAAAGGTTATGAGGATACATCCAAAGAAGCAAACCTCTAAATACTGCTGGTATACGGCAGGTTCATCAATCAAAGTAGTTGACCAATACAAGTACTTAGGAGTGATGATGGATAATAAAGGGACTTTCAACTTACAAAAAGAGGCAATCAAAAGAAGAGGCAAATCCATTGCGGTAGGTATAAAATCGATCAAACAGAAAACTGCCGGCCCTAGCCTTATCCCACTGCTACAAGTCTGGCAAGCAAAACTCATCCCGGCAATCACTTATGGGAGCGAGTGTCTGAGGGGAAGAGATGCGGTTCCTTTAGACAGCACTGTCTCAAGAGCGGCCAGGATGATATTTAACTTACCAAAGTACGTCTCGCCAGCCCAAATAAGGCTAGAATTCGGCATGCAAAGTCAAGAAATAGCCCGCAAAGGAGCCTATGCCAAGAGCTGGTACAGGATAAAAAAAGCTGAAGCAGGCACACTGAACTCCCATTTATGGAACGAAATACACCTAAAGAGGGAGTGTGCAGCAAGGACCTATTTGACAGCATCAATAGATCGTCTGGGACTCGAGGAACTTTGGGCGGCCTCAGGGACCTGCCATTGTTTTAAACAAATTGTTATCAAGACAGTGAAAAGGCTATTACTAGTAGAAGATAAGGCGATACTCACAGAAAGAGCCCACGGATGGTTTGTTGTCCACAGCTATGATAAGTCCTCTCCACAACTATACTTAGGTGTGGGTTTTAATAGGAGGAAATAAGAAAAATACCTTCACTCCCGATTTGGTATTTTACCATCATTACCGCATCTTCCCCCTTGGAAACGACCCCCAGGTCGGACAATATGGCGCTTATGTGAGGATGCCAATGAATGTGTATTACACCTATTGTGTATCTGCAGGGATCTACAGGCTGAACGGCGACAGTTACTGAAGCTGCTCTTTGTAAGTAAGGGGATAAGAACCTGCAGACAAGCTGTGAAGGCATGTCTCGGAGGTGGAGACGCTCAGCTAACGTGTCGCTTTGTTCAATTCATGGAAGCGGCAGGGGCAAAAGCTCTGTCGTCAAGCGACCGGAACGCTTTATCTCTGCATCCCAATGCCTCTTAAAGTGTCACATTACAGCGAAAATCACATTTTCTGGTCACTACTCACCCAGACGAAACACGCTCAAGCAGGACAGTCAACAGCAATCTACAATCGTCGCTGTTTACAAATCAACCGATCATGAAACAGACTCTCTCCCACTGAGAACTGAGCCCTGTTTTTTAACTCACGGTCCGTGCCAACAATTACCGACAACTGCTCTACTCATGCTAATACAATTCATGAAAGTTTTATGATATGTTTTCTTTTTTTTTTAAAATCTGTTTTAGATTATGAACTCTGCTGCTATGCCGCTTTTTATATGGAAATTGTAAAGGTTTTAACTAACCAAACAATACATTATTACTTACTTACTTATACATTAAATAAAAAAAAATGTTAGTCAGGGTGGGATTTATTTTAATTGTTCTTCAAAATATACTTATTGCAAATTAAATTAATATATTTAAACTAAGTAATTATTTAATAAACATTCACTTTGTTGAATTTTTGTGATATTAAAGTTCAATAATTCCAGGTTACTAATACACATTTTAAATATGTTTCATTTGCAATATATACAAAATTGTATATTTCTTTTTGAAATAATTATCAACTTTTGTAGTTTTCTCTATACTTTTCTATAGGGAGATCGCCAACTATGTGTGCAAAGATACTAATAGTAACTTTACACTCAAACATCCTGTTGTAGGAAACGTCCTCCAAACTTGAGGGGTGGAGACATGTAAGTCTACACCTAGGTGTTACTTTGGAAATGGTGAAAATCACAACATTGTAGAGTTACACCTAGATGTCGTAGTAAATAAACATGTAAATGCATATACACATACATATTTATCTTTGTGAATAGACTTCAGATGTCTAAATCAAATCTCATGTCACCCTGCACAAAAGAATTATTATCAAGGGCAACATTCTCTTTCTTGCATACTAGGAGTTCAAAGGAGTTTGCAGGATCAAGGATTTAAACGTGAGAACCTCTTTTTCAGTTTTACTGATTTGGAAACCAAATTTGAGCTCTCGAATACAGACTTTTTTGTAAGTTTAAAGCTAAAGTTAATTGTCTTCAAATTAGGGAGACTACATGTACTAAACTTATCAATAATGCTGAAAAAGCTACAATCATGTGTACATCCTGAGTCCAATGTGTAGAAGAAAATAACTACAACTCATTGCAAACTCCTATTCCTTCTCCACGAAAAGTGGAATACTGGGCTTCCGTCAGACTTTGCTTAGTTCAAAAACCTTTGAACTCCTTATACAAAACTTCCCATGGTCTAAAAAATAACACCAATACTGGGTCAATGCAGATACCTAATCCTTCATTAGTTCCTTCTGGACTTCGGCTGGACTACAAAAACAAGTTTTACAGCAGAGGACAAATGTGGGGGCTGCATTGAATGTACAGGCAATCTCCCTCATTTTATTCTATTGCAAAAGTATTCTTCAAATTTGGAGAGAAATTAGTTCACAACTAAAGGATATTTTTAACATACAAATAACTCTGCAATTTGTCACCACAACCCTAAGTATATTTCCAAATTATCTGATTCCGAAACTGCTGATGTCTGATTTGCTACTGATTGCTACTGACTGATCTTACGTCTATATCTATATCTATATCTGTACCTATATCTAAATCTATATCTATATATATGTCCATGGCTATATCTATATTCAATATTGATGTGGTTGCCCAGCTAGAGTTGTGAGTATGAAACACTTTAATGATAGATAGATAGATAGATAGATAGATAGATAGATAGATAGATAGATAGATAGATAGATGGACAAATAGATTAATAGATAGACAGACAGATAGATAGATAGATAGATAGATAGATAGATAGATAGATAGATAGATAAATAGTTTTGAAGTGTTGAATACCCAAAACTATAGCTGGACAATCACATCTTTATAGTAGTAATTTGGTTGTAATGTATATAAATTCATTCTGTGCTACCACCAACTGCGTTGATTTAGTCCTTTGCTGTTCATCATTCAAACCTGTCCAGAGATTCAAGCAACATTTGAAGGCCTACTTTGCATTGCAAGCTAATACCTTGTATCTTTGATGGTGCTTGGTCGTCCCACTGACTAACCGAGTTAGGGACAAAGCATGACAAAACGAGTTCACAAAGCTACAGAATTTATAAATGATGATCTACAGCACTTATATTCTTGGGACTGCTTTACAAAGCCTTTGCAGTGGTGCAAAGGCTGAAACAATCGCAAATCCATTGCATATTTTTCGTTGATTGTATAAGAGTGCTTTCTCATCCTCCCACCACTCCTTCATTTTGCCAGGCCTTATTGTAATTGGTCCTCCACCCTAACAATGTCATGGGTATCCCCCACTAGTGCCCTCCCACCAAACATAGCCAGAAGCACCATACTCTGCTCCTGCCATCTCTTCACTTTACATTACCACGGTGTCAGAGGAGTGTGCTGAAGTCCCTTGATCTTTGTCCTGAAGCAATCTAATTCAAGCTCCCTGATTAGCAGGTTAAAGGTATTTGTATCATAGCACAATCTGCACTATCTGTATGATTATTACCACAGCTGTTGCTCCTCATATGCCGGTGTGCCTGGTCCATTAGAAGAGGATTCTGGTGCTTGCTCCAGAGGAACCAACTCATCCTCTGCTGTGTGAAGCATAATGGATGCATCAAAGCTGTTGCGGGAACAGACCCGATGTTATCACACCCAGAACCAGAGTATTTGCTCAAGAACCAACGCACCGGAGCCGCTGCAACATCGCCACTGCAGTGTAAGAAGATCGACGCATCCCCTCAACTGCGTGGAGATACCTGGCACATTGGCTTCGGAACCAACGCATCTCAGCTTCAACGCTTCGTCTTCGGAACCAGCGCATCACCTTTGTTGTGTGGAGAAAATCGATGCATCACCTCAACTGCAGGAATCAACACCTGCGCATTGCTTGGCTGCGCCCCGCATCTCGCTTTTGTGACCAGGATCAAGGTACTTCGTTCAGCGGGCCTTGCATGGCTCCTGTATCCAGCCTGCGCTCCATCGTACTGGAACTGAACTCTTGACTTTGCCCCGGTCCAGTGTGACCAGATAACCCCCATATGTGCTTACTGCTTCTAAGCACTATTTTTACTTTTAATCTTTAAAAATCCATATCTCGACGTCTACTTTTTAAATTTTTGTCATTTTGGTCTTGTTTTATTTATAAAATCATAATCTATTTTTCTAAACTGAGTATTGTGGTGTTTTCACTGTGTTACTGTTTGAAGTGTTGCAGAAATACTTTACACATTGCCTCTGAAGTTAAGCCTGCATGCTCTGTGCCAAGCTAGCAGGGGGTGAGTACAGGTTAATTTAAAGTGTGTTTCTGACTAACTCTTACTAGGATTGTGGTTCTTGCTTGGACAGGGTGAATTCCTCTGCCAATCAGAAGCCCAATTTCTAACAGTAAGTTTATGACTGCAGGGACTCCACACATTAAAAGATAGGCCTATAGTTGGGAACAGATACAATAGCGTTTTTGTCAGGGTACTGAAGCAAACAGTATTTTCATCAGGCCAAACATGACACACGTTGATTTCACAATATTATTGCTGTGTTTGCATAGGAGTGACTGGGTAAAATATTTTTTCCACTCTTCAAATGTGAAAGTCAGGACTATGGTTAGGGCTCTGGTATTCACTAAAATGTACAGAGAATGTGCCTATCAACACTCGCACATAACTTCTCAGTTCTAAATGGAAATGTAAGTCGGAGCTCCAATGCTCTTCTATTTCGTGCTTGTTAGAGCACAGAATCTACAATGCAGACAGTGATGCATTATTCCTCAGCCTGCAGTGAGTCGATTCCTGCTGCAGCCCTTCACCTTCTCAGTACTGTCCTATGAGAATATGAAATGCCGAAGGCAGAGATCCGGGCACATGCAAGTGTGAAGAAACAATGTGCTTCTACACCTACACCTGCCACAGTTCCTGGCAGACTCTCAGGTGTAATCTTTGAACAGGCTAACATTTATTACCTCCCGGTCCCTCCAGTCCTCGTCCCATTCCTTAACAAAGTGGAGATGACCATCTCCACGACAGAAAAAAAGAGCAGGAGAATGCTGGGATACCTAAACCCAACCCCTCCCACTGGGAGTACATAAGCCGTACCATCCCAGCATTCAGCCTGTTATTTTTTTCTGTCTTCCGACAGAATGGTTCTTGGAGTTGATGCTGGTTCTTACCTATTTGCAGTCTTCGTGGGACGTCCTCGTCGGGCTGCTGGGCTGTCCTCAACGTCCTTCTGCGCTGTCTCCTGGCCTTCCGGGCTTGCCGGGAGCCGCATTGGTTGGCAGCCGGCCCTTTGCAGCTGGGGCGCTGTTCCTCCCGGTCTCTTCCGGGTTCCTGGGCACGTCTTCCTGTGGCTTGGCCAGTCTGGAAGACGCGCTGCTGAGGCTGTTTGGTGTGTCCCGGGGCCGGTCCTGGTGGTGCCCCTGGGCTTCCTGGCTGGCTGCTGGGCTCCTGCTGGTGTCCTTTTCCTCCTTGGCGCCCCTGCTGTTCTTCGTGGTGGAGCGGGTGCGGGCCTGGCTGTGACCTTGGAGTGCCGTTGCTGCAGTCTTCTGCCTTCTGCCTGGCGCTGGTTTGCTGGAGTCGCGCCTGGGCTGGCTGCTGGGGGCAGTGGGTGAGTGGTGCTATCTCCCTGCCCCTATGGAGAGTACCGCGTAGCGGTTCCATTGCCAGTCCTGTTTTCCATGTCTCTCTGTGGCCTCATGGTTCTCGTTGCTGGCTCTTCCTCCACAGGTTGTGTGATTCGTCTCTTGCACCTTCAGCCGTTCCTCCCTGGATGCTGCTGCTCTCGTCTGCTTCTGCTGTTGAGCGGGGTCGAGCCTGGTTGGTGCCTGGTAAGGTGTACGTATGCCAGGTACTGTGGGCTTTTGACACGTGCAGTTGTTCGGCGCGGTTGAGCCCTGTTGGTTCCTGGTTGGAGTTGGGCCTGGGTATTCCGGGTGCTGTGGGCTTTGTGGAGCTTTGTTTCTTTTTTTGCCTGTGTCCCGGATGCTCTCTGTTGTTCGGCTGGGTTGGCCCTGGTTGGTCCCTGCCCTACGGGCCTTCCTCCCTGTGAGCGCCTGCTCTCGTCTGACCTCCGTGGTTGCGCGGGGTCGGGCTGGGTTTGTTCCTGGTTGGGTGTCCGCCTGGGACTGCTGGGTGCTGTTGCCTTTCAGCTGGGTGCCTCTGATGGGTTTCTCGGTGCTGTGTGCTTCAAGGTCTGCTCTGGTGGGGCCTGGTTGTTGCCTTGCCTGGGTGGCCGCCTGGGAGTGCCTGTCTTGTTGGCTGGCATTTCTGTTCACCTGCTCTGGTCTGTTCTGGCGTTGGGTGGGGTTGGCTCTGGTTCATTCCTGGAGGTCGCGGCTCTCTCACCCACCCTGTCGGCGGGTGCGGCACTGGTGTCCGCCAGGGTGCTCCCTGGTGTTGTTGCCTGTTGGCCTTTTAAGTTCCCGGCCGCGTGATGTTTGGTCCCGTTGGCCGTCTGTCCGGCGCGGCGCTGGTCGCCAGTTCCTGGGCTGGCTGGTGGTGGCTGGCGGTGGCTGCTGCTGTGTGTTTGCCCCAGTGTTGGGTGCCGCACGGCAGTTTGTCTCCCGTTCCGGCTCTCTGGCCTTTCCTTTGGAGTCCCCGGCCTTCCGGGTGCTGGGGTGTGTTTTTTTCTTCTGGTTGCCCAGCTCTGTGTGCCTCCCTGGTCGTGTCCGGTGTCGGGTCCTTGGTCTGGCCTGCGGGAGGGTGGTTGGTGTTGTGCCCTCTCTCTGGCCTGCCTTGACCCATGGTGCTGGGGTTGGCTGGAGCACTGGGCATCTGCTGCCTCTCTCTCTGGTCTCCTGTGGCTGTCCGTGGTCGGCTGGTTGGTTTCGGGTCTGCGCTGCTGGTGCACCTGGTGTGCCTTGTACTTGGTGTTTGTCTTCTGCCTGGTGCTGGGTTTTGGTTCGAGCCTGGGCTGGCTGATGGGGGTTTGGTGCCGTGTTGTGCTTTCCTTCTCCCCTGTTGGGTTCCTTTGCGGGAGGCTCGGGCCTCTTTTTTGGGGTCCTCTGTCTCTCTGCTGCTGGTTCCTTTGCCGTCCTTCACTTCGGCCTCTTGGCTCTGTTGTTCTACCTCTCTTTTGGGGGTATTGGTGGGTGGCCGGTTGGTCTGGTGTGTGCCTGCCCGGGGTGTATACCGGGTTGCGGCTTTCCCTTCCGCTCCTCCGTGGTGGCCCTGTGCTGTGTCTTTCTCTGGCCTGGCTTTGCCTCTGCCCTGGTGGGCCTTGGGGCTGTCGGTCCGCTTTTGTGGGGTGGTGATGGGTTGGTTTGGTCCTGTCTCTTTCCCCTTGGGGCTGGTCTTTTGGGCTTGGTCCTTTGACTCTCTGGTGTGGGGGCTCCTTTTAGGCCTGTGGTGTCTCTGGTCCCTGTGCTTGTTGGCTCTGTGGTTGCAGGGTCTGCTGGGGTTCGGTTTCTTCCTTGGCCTCTTCCGGTTCCTCTCCCCTCAGTGGGTGGTGCGCCTCTGGTGGTGCTTTTCCTGCTGGGTTGTGTCCAGCTCTGGCGGTGTGGGCCTTGGTCCCTTGGGGGTCACCTTTGGGTGTCTGCCTTCTACTCCTTATGGCCTTGGCCTGCCTCTCCCTTCCGGGTTGTCGGCTGGGCCTGCCGGTGCCCATGTGTTGTTTCCTGTCCCCCCCCTGCGTTTGCTCCGCTCTGGGGTTGCGCTGGTGTCGGTCGGTGGTTGGGCGCCCAGCTCCTTGCCCTCCCTGTCTGCAGGTGCGGCACTTTGTTTGGATGTGGGTCTTTTGGCCTCTTCATGGTCGTCGGTCTGGTGCCTGGTGTTGTGGGGTTTCGGGCCGGCCTTCTGTTCTTTTCCTCTGGGCTCTTCTCTGTGCCTCCCTGGTGGGGGCTGTGCCTTGGCGTTGGCTCGCTGGTGTGGGCTGCTCGGCTCCCTGCCTGTCTTCCTGTTGCCTTGGGTGCCCTGGGTGGCCTGGCTTTGGCTGGGTCCTGTGTCTTTCCCTGACACCCCTGGTGATTGGGGTTTTGGGGTTGGGGCAGTTGTCCCTGTGCCTCTCCTTCCGGGCCCGTGGGGGCGCCATGTTGGTGGCCTCCTGTTTGCTGGCGTGTCTGTTGTTCAGTCTGCTGGCTTCTTGGGTTTTTCCGGGAGTGTCTGCTGGGTTGGGCGCTGGGCCTCCCTGTTTTTCTCTCCTGTTTTGCCCATCTGCGGCTGCTCTTGAGTCTGCTGCTGGTTCGGTTGGGGTTTACCCTTCCCTGTTCCGGGTTCTTGTTCGGTGCCCCTTGGCTTCATCTTCCCGGTCCCGTGTTTCCCCCCTGTGGTTGGCCCCCTGCTTTTTTGGTTGGGGGTGTCTCCCTTGCTGGGTGTTTTTTGTGGCGTCTTCCTCCCGGTTGTCTCTGTTTGTCCTTTGGGTTCCCCTGGTCTCGGAGGCCTTCAGAGTTTTGCCTCGCCCCTTTCTTTGGTTTGTGCCTGGTCTGGTTCCGGGTCCGCTGGGGTCCATCCCTGGCTTTCCTTGGGGGTGGTCCTGTTGTTGGCCTCGTTTGGGGGGGGTTGCGCTTCTGGCCTCCCCCTTGCCTTCTTTTGGCGGGGTGCTGGGTTTGTGCCCCGGTGTCTCCTGCTTTCGGGTTGGTTGCCTCAGGTGTGGCCTGTTGGCCTGTCCCTGTGCCCCTGGTTCTTCTCCGGGTTTGGCGGCTTTTCTGTGGCTGTCCGGTGTTTTCGCTGGTGTTGGCTGCTGGCCGTTCCTGCCCCGTGGCCTGCCCCGTGGCCTGGGCCGCCTCTGGGTTTTCTGTGCCTCTGGACTCTCTGTTGCTGGTGCTGTCGGTGTTGCTGGGGGGGGGGCTTGCTCCTGGTCACTGCCCCCTGTCTTCCTGGTTTGCTCGATTTGAGCCTCTCCTTGGTTGGTCCTCTGGGTCGGTGCCTGGGTTGTTTTTGGGCTCCGTCCTCTTCGGCCTATGGCCGTGCCGCCCTGGATGCCCCTATTCTCGTATGTTCTCGGCGGTTGAGCGGGTCTGCGGCTCTGCTGGGGGCTTCCCCTGGTGTGTTGGGGTTGGTCCTGTGGTAGGTCATGTTGTTCCTTTGTCTCCTGCTCTTGGTGGGGTTTGTTCGGTCTCTCCTTCCTTCCCCTCGGCTTTTTTGTTGGTGATGTCGTTGTGGGTTTGTTCGGCGGGGGTCGCTTTCTTCCCTCGTCTGAGGGGGGTCGCTCTCTGTCGTTGCTCCTGCTGTGTTCTGGTTGTCGGGTGATGTTTCTGCCCTTGGCTCTGGTCGGATGTCCTTCCTGGCTTTTTGTGCCGTGTGGGCGCTTCCGCGTCTTCTGGGTCTTCTTCTGCTCGTTGTTCTGGCGGGGGCTGGTTGTTTCGTCCCCTCTGGGGGTTCCCTTGGGGCTTGGCTCTGGGTGCTGGGCTTCCTTCTGGCCTTGCCTGGGGGTCTTGTGTACCTCTCGTTGGGGCCCTGGGTGGCGGCTCCTTGGTTGGGCTCCTTGTTTTGGGGTTTTCCTGGTCATCCCCTGCTTGTTTTGGAGTTTCGGCTCTGTTGACTTGCTTGGGGGCATTGCTGGTTGTGTGCTCCTGCCTGTGTTTTTTTCTTGTGGCTCTCCCTTTTGCTTCTGTTGGGTGCCGTTTTTGGTGTGGTGTCCCTGGTGTTGGTGGGAGTTCGGAAGGCCGGGTTGTTTGCTTTGGTATTCTCCACTTTGTTAAGGAATGGGACGAGGACTGGAGGGACAGGGAGGTAATGCCCTATTACTTACCAGTAATCTTCATTACTCCTGGTCCCGTTGTCCTCGTCCCATTCCTTATGCCCCTCCCTCCCTCCCGGACGGCCGGCCTTCCGGTTGCTGGCATGGTATTTCAGGCTGAATGCTTGGATGGTACGGCTTATGTACTCCCAGTGGGAGGGGGTGGGTTTAGGTATCCCAGCATTCTCCTGCTCTTTTTTTCTATCGTGGAGATGGTCATCTCCACTTTGTTAAGGAATGGGACCAGGAGTAATGAAGATTAGCGGTAAGTAATAGGGCATGTGTGTAAACTCATTTGTGCACATGCACCCCATTTTGCACATATGCAAATTCTCAGTGTAACATGGTCAAAATGCGTCCTTTTTAATCTGTGTAAACTCAGGTCTCGAAAAATGTTCAGGAACAACCTGTTCAAGTTAAATGCAAGCGTTTCATAAATACCATACTGAAATAGTTGGACAGCATCTTAAAATAGCAACTTCAAAGAAGATTTTGGGGTGTATGATATGGGTGCTTTTTAGGATTAGTACGCTTGGTTCATTACTGTAAAATACGACTATAATGGGTTAGATTATTGACTGTGCGGAAATGAGGGTCAGCGATCCAACACATGGTGTGCAGGAATATTTACGAGTAGCATGCTACAATTAGCTCCCAGATGCGCGAATTGAAACCACAAATTAGAAAGGTTTTTTTGAGTTGTGGTCTTCAGGTGTAAGACCAGGTTAAGGATTTCATCCAGGAAGGTTCTATCATAGCCCAGGGAACAAGTGTAACGTCTGAGATGAAGGGGCTTTTGGGGTACATTTAACTGAATGCTGCAGGTGCTGAGTTATTTTGGGATACCCTGCGTTATATTACAGGAATATTTTGTGGTATAGATCAGTGCTACAACTCCTCTCTGCATTTTTTTTGTTACGGTTTAATGTCAAGAGATTTTTAAATATTTTTTGATCAAATAATATATTGAAGTCAAATAAATTATCCTTTATTGGACGTGTTAGAATTGTTAAACATTGATATCAAAATAGATACACCGGCCTGGCGTTCAAAAATGTGTGTTATCCTGACGGGCGCGGTGTATTCTGTGTACTAATATTAATGAGGCTGAGGTGAATTTGTAAGAGCAAATTAAAGAAACAGTTACCATTGAATAAATTGCTTTTGTCAGATACATGACGAATATTAAATGGCGTTATTTGTGACACAAGTCATAAAATCCCAAATGACAGAATAATATCTCATTCTTTCAGCTACACACCAATTGCTCACTGAGCTAGTGATTCTGCGACTTGCGATTGAGGGAAGCTGCCATCCTTTGAAGTAGGAAAGGGTAGTGACAGGTGTGACGAATACATTGAAAATCCCTTTTATTGATAAAAATGAAGGACATTGTGATCTTGGCAAATTAAAAACTGCTCAATGCAAATAGGCAATAACTGTCATAGAAGTAAAACTGATACTATATATTTGCATTCAGTCCCTCTCTTGTATGTCAATCGTTTTAATCAATTAAAGTAAAATTAATTGCAGTGCACAACAGAGGACTGTTAATCATATTCCATGCATATGCTTAAACTTAAAAATGGATGAAAGAATATATTGAATTCTTAGCATAATTGATAATCATCTCACATCCCATGCACATATGAGAATTGGAGCAGATCAAAATGACAATAATTCAATATGTTAGTTAACTGTTTAACATATATCCACCGACATGTAACTGCACTACATTTTCAAATCAGGTTCACGAAATAACGGTAAAACGTCAAATGGGTGAAAAGTCATTTTTATAATGTACTTCTTGGCCAGTCCGTGAAGCTTTGTTGTCTCTTACAAAAATAAAATTAATAAAAACAATTTTAGATTCAGTTCAGGAGAGGACCTGATACTCTTGACTTCCGGCAGGTATTAGGATATCTTCGTGCTATCATGTAACATCGCTCAATAAATAGTGTGCTGTCATGGATTCCTATCAGTGGTTTTGAATACATATGTTCGTACGTCATGCATGTTTTAAACATTGGGGAAAAACAATAAACACAACACATATAAGGAAGATCCTAGGCATTTTCCTAAACTTTGTTATAGCTTTTAGTGGAACATGTGAAACTACAACATTGACTTAACATTAAGCCCTTCGTGATAAGTAGTACGGATTTAGGTGTGAGGATACTGCGGGACCAGAATTTCTTATTTTGGGTGGTATCATTGGACCAAAATCTTTTATAAGTTATTCAGCCCAGCATAGAGAATACAGTATGAGCTTGTTGTGCTGGATAAAAAACAAAATGTGACCCCCCAAATTGAAGGCCTTTTACAAATCCAATGTATTAACTACTCTCAGTATATGTGGTAGAGCAAGGGGACCGTCGTTTGGAGAGTGGAGGCTGTGGTCTGGCTGGCCACATGCCTACCAATTAAGTTGCAGACATCAGTGGAGGGTGAGCTATGCAGATGTCAGTGGTCTCTGCCACTGGTATTATGAGTGTAGATCTGTGCCTGTTGGATCAGGGCCTAGTGTTCCCACTCCTGAGATTACCAGATGTTGTATAATCATACCCGGTAATTCCCGATGCAGGAACACTTGGCCAATACAGCCCAACGGTACTCTCTGGTCAACTGTTTTACTTTTTGAATTTTCTCGAAATCAAAATCCTGCAGTGGGGCAAAAAATAACATTGTGGCTACTGAGGGCTACAATCAATATGGGGTCTGCAGAAGTCTTGAGTTTGAGCATCAAAAGTTCCAAGTGGGGCAACATCGAGAAACATAATGTCTGGATTTCAGTGCTTAATTTGTAAAAAAAAAACAAGTGCAAGAGTCCTCGTCAGGAGGCCACTGCAGCTTGCACCACCCATTGCCCCTGCTTGCGCTGCCAATGACAGTAACAATACAGCAACTACCCATCACACTTCTACAAGTGTGACCATGGAGACTAATCTAGGTGCCCCAACACTATAAGGATGATTTTATTAATGTATATTGAATTAATAAACAAATGTTCTTGTGCTCAATTCTAAATTAGACAGACAGCGGTACAATGTGGCAGACTGTCATATGTGCCAGTATTGACAAATAAGTGCCATTGTCAAGCACAGGAAACCACCGGATCAAATTAAGCTCTGGTTGGGGCATGGCCAAGCTGCCGACCAAGATGGCCTTGTAGCTTTGGAGCTCCACCAAACTCCCTGAGATCCTGGCTGCCTGGGTGACCTCCATGCTAAGGTGGACAACAGCGGAGATGTGACACTGGGCGTTAACATGAATGGAGCAGAACTGGCCCCAGTGCGCTCATCCGCGCGTGCGGGATCCCCCCAGAACACCAATGACGAAGGCGGGCCCTCTGGCCTAGAGGAGGCCGGGAGGTGGAGTGGTCTCGTGACCGGCCACTGGGATCCACTGCACTGCAGACTTGCATTTGCAAGCTCCCAATCCTGTGGAGGCATATCTGGAGTGTGAGGGGAGCTGCACCCGTTACAGGCACCTGAGCATTGGACCAGATAGCGGCGAACACAGGAGGACACCTGGCCAAACTGAGCCGAGCGTTAACCCCAGGTAAGGCCGGCCAGCAATCCCCCAGAAGCCCCGTGGTGACAGGGTCCACGGGTGAGCCTGGGGGCTGGCTGCCAGGCCTTTCTGGCATGGCTTGGCGTGGCGCTCCCCCCTCCTTTAAGCCCATCGCTCTAGCCCAGCACCGCCTGAGAGGACCGTGTCGCCTACTCACGCTCCCCCCACCTTCCCCCATCTACACCCGCAGCACCGTTGGACCATGGGCGCGTGGTGCAGGGCGCCTTATTGACCCCCCTCTCCTCCCCTACCATTAGCAGTGGGGTGAAACGGAGATGTACCTGCCCCATGGAGGAGGGGCACGCTCAATTGCGTTACCAGCCATGTGCCGTGACAACAAGAGTGCAAGCACTGCAGCTACTGGGCAGCATTCGGCCATGGGGGACTGGCCTTCTGGCCTACTTCGGTTTCCCCAGCATTGGGCATTGGCTGCGTGGCGGTAACGGAGAGGCACCACACAAAGCATTTGTAGTATTGAGGGACTGTCCCATAGGGGGAGTGTGCCCGATAACGGAATCAGCCGCGTGCCACGACCGCACACGTACAAGCACGGTGGACACTGGGCGGCGGCTGGCTGCGGGCGGAGCGGCGGTGCGGCCCATCTTGGCTTCAGGCATTTGCTCTCAGGATCAGGCATTTGCCGTGTGGCGGTAATGAAAAGGAACCCTGCATAACGTTTGTAGTGCTGAAGGACATTCTTATACCACATTCCAGTTTTGAGACCACCACGAGAATAAACAATACCAGCGGGCGCGCTCTTTTCCTAAGACTACTGGGTGGACTGGAGTCACACTGTGTAGAGACTAGTTATCTCTCCTGCTTGCATGGACATGGTCCGTGGAGACCTCAAACAGCGCACATTGACCTTCGATAAAACCAGCTGGGGGGTTGAGGTCTCGGGCCCGGGCATAGTGGAGGGTGGCAATGTGCCTGTGGCCCCCATGCCTACCCAACAGGGAACAGATGCCCTCATGATGGAACTCAGGGCTGGCTTCAAGGCACTAGGCACGCGCTTTGACAAGCTAGATAAGCACCTGGACACAATGGGTGCAAGACTGGACTGCCATGAGGGCAGGCTGAATACCGCGGAGGGCAGGATATCTGACCTAGAGGATGGCTCCACTCAAACCACCAAGAGACTGGAACGCATGGAGAAGCTGCTAAAATCCATAGCCATTAAGAATGAAGACCTTGAGGCCAGTGGGAGATGTAACAATGTTTGCATAATAGGAATCCCCAAGTCTTCAAATGCAGGCAGCCTGGATGGCATCGTGGAAAAACTCCTGATTGATTTATTCAGCCACAAATCTTACACTTCCACCTTTGTGGTCGAGAGGGCGCACCGCACACTTGGGCCGCGACCCAACCCAGGCTGCTCCCCACAGCCGATAATAGCCCGGCTTCTTAATTTCAAGGACAGGGATGCGGTGCTCCGGTTGGCCCGGGTAAAAGGAACATTGGCATGGCAGGGCTCCTACATATTGCTCTATCCAGACTTCACAGCCTTGGTACAAGATGCCCGCCGGAAGTACGCAGGAGCCAAAGCTACCCTCCTTAAAATGGGACTGAAATATGGGATGTTATACCCAGCCTGATTGAAAGTGGACATAGATGGTCGTCACAAATCTTTGATTCACCAACAGCAGTTCAGGAATTCTGCAGCTCCTCCTCCAGATCAAGGGGACCCCGACGATCACCATCCCTGGTCCGGTCCCCTCTTGTCTTGGACTTTGGGGCCAGCGGTGAACTGTTCTCGGCCAGCTAAGTATATGTGGTCCCAGTTTGGGGCTTGCACAGTGTTGTGATGACTTGCCTTTGCCTCACAATTCAATGTTAAGCTGTACACACAGTACCACCCTTAGCATAGATTTGGCTAACACCACTGACTGTTCTCTACCAGATAAATACAGGCGGCCCTATCATGTGATGCGCACAGTGTTGTGATGACCTGCCGCTACTTTACATTATAACGTCCAGGCAGGAAAGGCCCCTGGCCCCGATCAAATACTGGGTGACCTATATAAATCGGAACCTATGGTATGGGCTCCTTACATAAACATCTTAACAAATTGCATATCGGCTAGTGGGGCTATTCCTCCAACTTGGAGGTGAGTGGAGATAATCACCATACACAAGAAGGGTGATACTTCTGTCCCATCCAACTACAGACCAATTAGTTTAATAGATAATTTGCAAAAAATCTTCGCACGCCAAGTTCTGGATAAGCTCCAGAGCTGGATGGATGAGAAGATGATATTGTCCCCCTACCAAGCGGGTTTCTGTTCCAAAATTAGCATGTGTGATCAGGCTTTCAGATTCATTCTGCTAACCTGGAAATATGTGCTATTGAAAAGACAAAAGCTTTACGTGGCATTCGTCGACTTAAGAGCTGCGTTCGACCTAGTGCCACGCAAACTGTTGTGGAAAGTAATGCTTGACCTAGGTACCCCAATTGAACTGGTGGCTTTGATAGCCAGATCTACGAGGATAATTACGTCCAGGTCAGATGGGGAATGCGCGGTGAATTAACTGACAAAATACCGATACAGCGTGGGGTGCGCCAGGGATGCGTGCTTGCTCCTACATTATTTTCTTTGTTTATTAATGATGTGGCTAGCAGTTTACTGGACTGCAGGAATGACTCTCCTGTCATGAATGGCATGAAGGTCCCAATCCTGCTCTTTGCAGATGATTCTTTACTTATTTCCACAACCCCAATGGGCTTGCAAATCTTAGTGGATACGTTTTTGGATTTCTGCAGGATCAGGAGTTTGGAAGTAAATGTTGCCAAAACCAAATTTATGGTGTTTGGGAAAACCAACGGTAAATCAAGAGAGGTCAGGATCGCATTCTAACCCTTAGAGCTGGGGAAAAGCTTTGACTATTTGGGGATAAGACTGAGTGATACACTTGGCTGGGAGCAACAATTGGAAAAGAGCGATTTAACTCTCGTTCACAGGTCAAAATCAATACTGAGATATTATAGGCAGTCTCATACTCGATCACTGACCCCAGCATTAGAAGTGTATCGAGCAAAAGCTCAGAGTGGTGCCTTGTATGGAGCAGAGATATGGGGGTATATTAATACAAATAAACTGACGATATCTTTGCTAGATCACTCATCTAAGTACCTATTACCACTCCCTTAATCCCACTGTTTTTTGACCTAGGGACAAAAAGAATTGGTGATATGGCCTCATTGAAACCTTTATTGTATTGGCTGCGCTTATGGACAACACCGCAGCTTTCCGATAATTGCAATTCTCTGAAGGAGGTTTTGAAGATTAGTGGCGCCAAAAGCCTACCTTGGTTTAAGCATGTTGCAAGTTGGTTTACAACACTTGGTATGACAGAATTATGGGAACATCCAGAGAAGGAAAATAGAGAAGATTGTTCAAAGCTGAAAATTAGGTATTGGGTGGCTGTGGAAGAACGCTATGCCACAAGGTCAATAAATGACCAGTTAACTTCACAATTTTTATGTGCTAAGCCATGCCCTTCCTTTGAACCCTTCCTGGATCAAATCAGGCCACCACTTGCAAAAAGCTTATATATTAGATTTAGGTATGGTAACCTCCTACTACGGTTTCCTAGCAACTGGGCCGCAGGTTTATCGTTAGAACTTTGCCCTGCATGTGCCAAAACAATGGAGACAGAAGAGCATGTCCTTTTTCTTTTTTTGCGTAAAATACCAAAAGATCCGTAGGAGATGGAAACGACCGACCTGCTTAAACATTGGAGCTAGGCAACACCAGGTTGCCTACAGAATCCTGAAAGCTAATACTACAGGATCAATAGTCTATGCGGTCAGTCGTTTATTATTCTCGTTCTGGATCAAACGACAAAAGCTCTTGCACATAGCTGGCACCGATCGCTATTTTTAAAATTAACCCCTGTGATTTTGAAAATTGATCTATAGGCACAAATGAATTGCACGCTGTATACAAAAATGTTATCACTGCTTCCCTAGTGTTGTGCTTTTTAAATGCATGATGATTTATACGATGCATGTTTGATTACTGTTTTTAGAATTTTAGCCACGCCCTTTTTTACCCATTTTAGATATGTCTGATGACTTTTTTAATTGTTTTAAAACCTAAGTCTTGATTGTATTTGTATACTTTGATGGTTTTAAGTAAATAACTGAATAAAGTTATTCATGAACGTCCAGTTGCACCCAATCTGCCTCCCTAGGCTTACCTATTGCCAACACTATTGGTCATTATTCTGTAAGATTCAGTGACTTGGCGCAGCGTCGCCACCCCCCAAGTGTGTTTGCACATCAGTTCTTGTAATGTTGTATAGATCAAGCTTAATCTTTCTAAATTTTTAGTATATACTTTGGGATTAGGGTATTTACCCTATGTTATGAAACAGGGGATAGGTGGGGATAATTGGGTTTGTTGGGTTGATTTCACAAGCCATGTTTCTACGATTACTGTTCAAACCGTACAAGTGCTATTAGGCAGGTCGCCATACCTTTCCAGAAGCAGCGGTGACAATTGAGGATAGGGTTTACCCCTTTTCAAGCATCACATTGATGTCCTGGAATATTCGGGGGCTGAATAATACCCGTAAATGTAAGCAAGTAGTCCATTATATGCAACAACACCAGGTTAATATCGCATTTCTCCAAGAAAAGCACTTACCCCGCCAATGTCACCTTCAACTTTAGCCACAAGCTGGGGCCTCATAGATACTTCGCCAGCTATAGCACATATGCAAGGGGTGTCTGTGAGAAAGTGCCCTCTTTCTGCATGGTATGCCCCCAATTTTTGCTGAATTGCTGATGTTCTTTGACTGAGTGAGCCCTGGGCTCCTGCTAATCAGGTACCCAGGGCCTATGTTCCTTCTGTAAAACTGCATTGAAGCCTAAACCCAATTGGCATCTCTAGCCACAGGTCAGCCCCTGGTAAATGGTACCAAAGGTACCCAGGGCACTGTGACCAGAGAAAGCCTCTAAGGGCTGCAGCACTTATTGTGCCACCCTTAGAGGTCCTGTACCATGACACTCACACACTGCCTTTGCAGGCTGCGTGTCTTGGTGCAGAACAAAGTGACGAGTCGACATGGCACACATCTCTGTGTGTCTGTGTGCCATGCCCACAAACCACTGCCCTGGCCTAGATCAGTCACCCCTCTAGCAGGGTGCACTATGCCAGTGGTGAGGGTACAAGTGCATGAGCCCTGTACCTCTACAGTGCCCAAGTCCATTCTTGGGCATTGTAAGTGCAGTGCTGCCATTAAGAGTATATGGTGCTGGGAGTTTGTCATTACGAACTCCACAACACCATAATGGCTACACTGAAAACTGGGAGGTTTGGTATCAAACTTCTCAGCACATTAAACCCACACTGATGCCAGTGTGGGATTTAATGTAAAATGCACGACAGAGGGCATCTTAGAGATGCCCCCTGAAACTCGACCAACATCTAGTGTCCCGACTGAGTAGCTGCTTAGGCTGCCACCACCAGACATGTTTCTGGACCCCTGGGTCGAGAGCCTGCTGCTCTCGGGGGCCGGAAACAATGCACATCCTGGGACGAGGTGCCAAGCCTCCTCCCCCAGGATGGGCAGGATTCACGAAGGGGAAGCTTCAAAGGCTTGCCGCCTTTGTGAGCTTCCCCAGGCCACTTGCTGTACTCAGTGGGGTCAGTCCCCACTGGTTCTGACCCCCACTTTGGGCGGGATAACTGGCGGGAAAAACAAGTGAAGGAAAGATGTGTGCCCACCTCTGCCAACTCCACCCCTCAGGTGGGAGAGGCGAGGTGAAGCACAACTCAGAGTCCCCGCCATCTTGAGTATGGGGGGACCCAACCAACCAGGGACAGGCTCGTACCCCCCTCCCACTGGAGGGTGGCGCGATAGGGGATGTACCCACCCCAGGGAAGTGACCCATTGGTCCCTGCCCTTTACCTACCTGTAACGCCCCTAAATCTAGTATTTAGGGGGCACCCTGAACCTTGCTTCCTCAGATCCAGCCAAGAAACAAGAAAAAAAGAAGAAGAAGGACCGAACAGCCGTGCAGCCAGCTAACAAGAGGAAGACGCCCACTGACTTCGCCCCAGCCCGACCGGCCTGTCTCCCCTCGAACCTGCTCCTGCGAAATCCCAGTGTGTCCTGCAGCCAGCAACCTCAAAAACCTCGGAGGACCTGCCTGCCTTCACTTCCAAGGACTGCTTCTCCAATGAACACCGGATTTGTTCAAACTGCAACCTCTGGCAGCAGCCAGAGACCGCAAATCTGCCCCACTCTGCACCCGCCGTCCACGGCCCGAGCTCGAGTGGGCAAACACCATGAGGAGGTCACCCCAGTGATCCTGAACAGAGATCCGGCGACCCCTGACCTGCCTCAAGCCTCCCGCCGACGCTTGCAGTCGAAATCCAGAAGGCCACTCTAACCGCGACCCGGAGCTGGTAAGCCGATCCGACGCCAAAAGGCACTCCTGCACCCGATGCCCCACGGCCTTGTGTGCCCAAACCAACAGTGCCTCACCAACCCTTAACTTCCCAACTTACCTCTTGAAGTGGTGGTCGCACCCATAGGTCCTTCGTCTCCCTGCCTCCTTTGCTTTTGCTAACCGGAGGTTCTCCATTGGAAACAACAGGGCTTCCGACGTCGAAACAGCACCCTGCACCCGGCCGCCCTAGTGCCGCTGAGGGTGCACCTTTTGTGCTACTTTGTTTCCCCATTTGCCCTGACCTAAACCCTAGGAGCTTTGCTCCCACAACCCAGTGGCCTGCTTGCCAGCAGCCACCAACCGGAGGCCCCCTATCCCCCATTGGATAACCTTGGGCCTCAACACTCTGCACCTGGCCGCCCTAGTGCCGCTGAGGGTGTAACAAGAGTGCATCACTGACCCTGGGGGACCCCTGAGTCTAACCCCAGAACCTTAACTCCCACAGTCGATAACTTACCTGTGAACCGATAACCTGTTTTTCCTCCATAGGATGACATTGACACTTTTTCTCCAAAAAGTTTCTAAGTGTGGAATTTTGAAATCTAAAAATATTCTTTAAAAATCGTACGAATAACCAAAACGTATTTACTTACCTGTTTGCAGGAAATGTCCCAGTGCTGAATCTAGGTATCCAGCACTGAGTTAGAAAAGTAACGTGAAAAGCAACTTACCTGTAATTTACTGAAAAAGCCTATTCATTTTAATGTCCTGTATTTGCTAAGTATTGCAACCTACTGCAACCCCTGTAAATCAAACAAAGTACAATTCCTATTGCATTTCAAACTGTTCTACAATCAGCAACTTATTACTGTAAAGGGCAGTTGCGGTGTATGAGGACTCAGATGGGAGATATCTCTTAGTAAAAGTATGCCTGTTGGATTACACTGTACTCCTGGTAAATTGTATTGTATTGTAATTGCATTTATATAGCACGTGCTACCTGTGACGGGGCGTCGAAGTGCTTTTTCGGCGAGTAGCACGCTACTCCAGAACCCATAAAGGATTAGTCTTGAATTAGTAGAGTGAAATATGAATGTAATTTGAGTGGTGGATATTAGTCAGTTATTTGGATTGAGAAGGATAGCAGAGGGATAGAAGAGGGAAAAAGGATTGCATTTATATAGCGCTTGTTACCCCTGTTAAAGCACTTTTTGGGCGAGTAGCACGCTACTGCCGAACCCATAAAGGATTAGTGGTGAATTAGTATAGTGAAATATGAAAGTAATTTGAGTGGTGGATATTAGTCAGTTATTTGAATTGAGAATGATAGCGGAGGGATAGGAGAGGGAAAAAGGTTTGCATTTATATAGCGCTTGTTACCTCTGATGGGGTGTTGAAGCACTTTTTGGTGAGTAGCACGCTACTCCGGAACCCATAAAAGGATTAGTGGTGAATTAGTATAGTCAAATATGAAAGTAATTTGAGTGGAGGATATGTTAGTCAGTTATTTGGATTGAGAAGGGTAGCAGAAGGATAGAAGAGGGAAAAGGGTTTGCATATATATAGCGCTTGTTACCCCTGATAGGGTGTTGATGCGTTTTTTTCGGTGAGTAGCACGCTACTCTGGAACCCATAAAGGATTAGTGTTGAATTAGTATAGTGAAATATGAAATTTGAGAAGTGGACATGTTAGTCTGTTATTTTGATTGAAAAGGATAGTGGAGGGATAGAAGAGTGAAGAATTTTGCCTTTTTTTGTCATAGCAGTAGGAGGTGGCTCGGGATGAGTAAAAAGGGATGTGGAAGAGATGAGTCAGAGGGAAGAGTTTAAAAAGGCTTGTTTTGGGGAATCGGTATACTAAAAGAGGTGTTAGATGGTGCAAGGAGGGGTAGAGTAAGGGAGAGTCTAGAAAGGGCTATTTTGGGGATCATAGTAGTGGTATGGGGTTTGGGATGAATGAGAGAGTGGATGTATAGGATATATTGATAGAGGTATAGGGTGAGAAATAGGGTAGTACATTGGAAAGAGTAGTCGAAAGAGGTTTGAGATGAGTCAGAGAGTTGAGGTAAAAGATATATTGACAGAGGTATAGGGTGAGAAATAGGGTGGTGCATTGGAGATGTTGAATTAGAAGAAAGTAATAAATATATAGATCCATAAGTACATGGAAAGAATATAGATGCATAAAGGAAGTAAGTATATGTAGATTAAAGATATTGATAGAGGTATAGGGTGAGAAATAGGGTAGTGCATTGAATATGCTTTTTGGGAGAAAAGTAATAAATATATAGATCCAAGTACATGGAAGGTATATAGATGCATAAAAGAAGTAAGTATATGTAGATTAAAGATGCATTAGATAAACTCTGGTTTTCAAGTGTTGTACTTATTTTTTTTTTTAAACATAATTATTCTACATGTTTATACATAGCAATACACATATATAGGTACATATCTATAGTACAAATAAATGCTTATATATAGAGGGATATGCTGTATATTTGTGTTTGTGTATGGTGCTTATGTGGGAAAGAGCCAATTCTTGAGTAGTTTTCTGAAGATAAGGTGGTTTTCTATGGACTTTATGTTGGGCGGTAAAGAGTTCTATAGTTTGGCTGCTTGAACAGAGAAGGATGTGCCACCCATGGTTTTTTCTTGTGATTTTGAGGCAAGGTGCCACTCTAGAGTGGAGGTTCCTTTGTTGAATGTGTTTGGTGATTTTATTCCTGATGAAGAGTGGTCCCATTCCATGTATCGCTTTGTGGATGATACAAAGCAGCTTTAAAGTCGTCATCTGGCAACTGGTAACCAATGCAGGGCTTTCAAGGCAGGGGAGATGTGGTCTCGTGGTTTGATATGCAAGAGTAGTCTGGCAGCCGAGTTCTGAATCCGTTGTAGTCTTTTCATGGTCTTTAAAGGTGATCCGTGGTAGAGGCTATTGGGGTAATCGAGTTTGGACAGAACAAGTGAGATGGTAGCTTGGACCTTGTGTGAAAATCCCAAATGGGGGAAGATTAATCGCAGAGTTTTTATAATAACAAAGCTTGATCTTGCTAGTTTGTCCAGTTTGGCATTCAACGATAGCTTGGAGTCCATGGTCATTCCGAGGTTTCTTACTTCCTTCGATACTTTAGGCAGTGATCCCAGTTCATCAGGCCAGGCAGCAAGTGGGTCATAATGTTTCCAATCGCCACACATGATTATTTCTGTTTTGGAAGCATTCAGTTTGAGATGGCTCCAAGTCATCCATTGATCCACAGCTCTGAGACAACTGAAAATTGGCGAGTTTCCAATGTCTTTGGGGCATTCCAGTTGAAGGAGTATTTGTGTGTCATCTGCATAGTTATAGCAAGTGAGGTGAAATTGATTGATCAGTACTGGTAATGACTTCATGTAGATGTTGAAAAGCATGGGTGAGATGATAGAGCCTTGAGGGACCCCAGCTTTTGGGGAGTATGGTTTGGACGAGAAAGGTGGGGTATGTATGACATTAGTTCTGTTTCGAAGGTAGGACTTGATCCAGTCTAGAGCAGTCCCCTCTATGCCAGCTTCATAGAGTCTTTGTATCAGAGTGTCATGGTCAACTGTCTCAAAGGGAGCCGAGACGTCCAAGAGGAGTAGCGCAGCAACCCCGTTGCGGTCAGCTGTGTTCTTCAGGTCATCCCAGATGGCAAGGAGGGCAGATTCTGTGCCTCCTCCCAGACGGAATCCTGTTTGGAAGTTTGAAAGTATGGCATTCTCTTCAATGAATTGTGACATCTAGGTGAACACTGCTCTTTCTATGTGTATGCCCCTGATCCAGCGCAACCCCTAATTCGCAAACCAGGGATCAGGGAAAATCTCAACACACATAAATTGCTTTACCAAACAACGGGGCCCATCACACATTACCCATAAATGATCCCTGAAGACAGGCGCTGGATTTGGGGGGTTTAATTTGTCAGTTTTATTAAGTATTATGCTTCATAATAATAACATTTGTATATAATTCTAACTATTCGTAATCTCAACTTCTTCTTCTTTTGGTCGATGGACCATTAGTTGAAGAGTTGATGGTGACTATGATTTACTAAACAGTTTTATATTTAACTAAATAACCAGAGTCATTTCTTCAGTTAATGATTTTATCTTATTAAATGCTCATAAATTAGATTGTCAGTGCATACACAAGATCTCATATAAGAGAACAAATTATCAAGCAATGTAATCAAAATAAATCATTTGCATCGATATCAAAGCGTGCGTAGGAATGGGGAAGAGAAGGTACAGCATAAATATAATTGAAAAATTAAAGCAATCAAGGAGGGTGATACCCAACAAAGAATCAGGAAAACCACTTCCTTGGCCGAGGTTGTGGCAAGAGGTCCCCCAAGAGAGGCTCAGAGGACAAAGTTAACAGGACAGATGCAGCGAAGTTTGCCATAAACTAACTACTGAAATTAATCTCCCAATCAATCTACCTTGATCTAGGTCTCCTCCCAAGCACTCCCGCAACGTTCTCGTACCTAAAATGTTCTCTGGCTTTGTGCTGGTCTGCTCTCTCTGTCTTGGATCTGCCACTCCATCCTGCACTGCTATACCGGACCGCACTGCCTCAGGTTCGTCTGATGGATGTATTATGATACAACGCGATCATTTAGATCTCGGTACATTACATTGCTGTTTTTACAACGCAAGTCGTTACAACGACTTGCGCTGGAGGGCGCTGACTTAGGAATAGTGTGATTTACTATTCCAACTCCAGTCTAAGGTGTTGGAATAGTAAATTACACTATTCCTTAGTCTAGAGCGCCCTCCAGTGCAAGTCGTTGTAACGACTTGCGTTTTAAAAACAGCGATGTAAATGTATTGCGGTGTTTTGACCGCGTTGTAAAGGTCGTTTTCCTGTCTGATCTCTCATCTGCGTCTGAACTGACACACCCCTAATTGGGATATCAATTATACCCTTCTGTCTAACACACTATCTTACAATGTTGCAGTATCGGTAGAAACTCGGTCTGTGATTGGTTGTCATAAATCATACTAGGGTCGTCTCATCCTGTTCTCCCCACAAATCCATCCTATACCGGTTCTAACAAAGGAAGGATTTAAGACCAATACATTCGTATAACACTAGCATTCATAATTATACATTTTGTCACATTGTACATTATGATATCCGCTTCACATTCAAATTGCATGTAGTGATGACTGTTCCCACAGTCGCTGTCGCGTCTTAGCACATAAACAATAGGACACAGGTCAACATGGCCTTCACACGGGTTACATCAGCTGGTACACTCTGAAATCTGCAAGCAGGCAACCCACCTGGCGCATGCGCGCTTCATACTGACCAGGCCAACCACATGCTGGTTTAAATGAGAGGCCATTTTCATGCAGGCCCAATCCCGTACTAAAGTAAACAAACACAAAAGAATATTAATTCATGAAATAAAACCCATTATGATTACCTCCCACCATACTAATGCCCTGAGTTAATTAATCCTAGCGAAAGCTATTAATTTAAAGCAACCTTTTCATTATTTGTGGACAACATGCAAAATGTGCAATGTACAACATAGCATAAACATGCATTAGTACGGTTTTTCAAAGCGAAAACAGTTAATACTACTCATGCCAACATGGTTTAGTATATTATGTAAAATGCGTTTGCCCCTCATGTAAATGTGTGCATTCAGAGTTGATTAGTTCATGCAGTCAATACTTCATTATAAGGTTACTTAATTTCATGAGGTTGTATTTTACAAACCTCACTCCATCACCCCGAACACTGATGACCCGGACTTTTTCAGTGACCCCCTGAAATAAATAGACAATATGGAAGCAGACCAGATATGGCTGGGGGGTGACCTTAATATCCTACTAGACCCCCTACTCGACAGCACAGCCTCTAGCCCTGATGCAAACCCAAGAGCCAGGCATACATTGGCAGATCTTTGGGAAGCATACAGGATGTCCGATGCTTGGCGACACCCCCACCCCACACAAGCAGCGTACACCCACTACTTCGCCTCACACCACACATGGACTCGTCTGGATTACTGGCTCCTCTCTCTTAATAAAAGTTCATGGCTTCACTTGATAAAGCATTTACCACATACATTCTCTGACCATGCCCTGGTCCTGCTGCAGCTGCAGATTCCAAGAACAGGTGGTGTGGAAAGACAGTAGGGATTCCCGGGGATGGCTCTGCGGGATGCACTGTTCAAATCCGAGCTACGCACGGCAATAATAGAATATTTTGAAATTAATGTGAGCACCGTGAGTACTGCAGCCACACTCTGGGAGGCCTTTAATCATACATAAGGGGGATATGTATCTCAAAGAGTGCTGTGATACTTAGGGACCTGCGACGCACGCTGGCCCAGCTGGAGATGCAATTATCAACATTAGATCAAAACCACGCGACACTACAGCACCCATCCAGCTTACAACGCTGGGCTACCCTGATAACTGAGTTCCACAAGCCGGCGGAGCGCAAATCACATTATATGGGGAAATATGCAGTCGCTAGGCGATACGAGGAGGGTGAAAGACCGGGTCGTACACTAGCGAGGTTGATGCAGCATCCAAGGGACCAGTCATACATTTTAGCACTCCAAGGCCCAAACAGCAAACACGTATCAGACACTATTGCCATTCAGAAGGAGGTGCTATCCTACTACACTGACCTGTACACGTCCAGAGTCACAGCGGACAACAAAAGCTATTTCGATGAAATAAGTATGGCTGGATTCGGCCCACCAAGAGTTCTTGGCAGAGCCTTTCACAGAGGAAGAAGTTACCCAAGCTATAGATGCGATGGACGGCTCAAAGGCGCCGGGGCCTCGACGGACTCTCCGGCAGCTTCTCCAAAGCGTATAAGCAATTACTTACCCCACATCTCCTGAAAGTCTATTAGGAGGCCGTGGAGACTGGTGAGCTCCCCCTACACTTCGAGAGGTGGTCATAACGCTCCTCCCAAAGGCAGGTAAGGATCCTCAACTCTGCGGCTCCTATAGGCCACTTTCGTTATTACATTTTGATAACAAAATATTAGCCAAAATGTTAGCCACCAGACTCTCTCTTATCATTGATCGGATAATCTCTCCTGCCCAGTCAGGATTCATCCCGCACAAATCCACTGCCATGAACTTGCGTACACTCTTTTCCACCCTCCATAGAATTGCACCCACGGTCTCAGCTACAGCAGTTCTGTTGGATGCGGAGAAGGCCTTTGATTCCCTCGAATGGCCATTTCAGTACTATACATTGTATAGACTTGCCACAGGGATTCATATCCATAGTCAGGCTGTTATATACAAACCCCATGGTGTGCATTCGGTTATACGGTACTCTGGCCCCCCCTTTTACACTCACCCAGGGGATGCAGCAGGGCTGCCCGTTCTCTCCATTGCCGTTCGTAATAGTGTTAGATCCTCTGGTACGGCAGTTACAGGAGAAGCACCTCCTTGGAGGATTGCAGTTCAAGACTGGCCCACTACTTATCACCCTTTACGTGGATGTCATTATCCTCTATGTGAGACATCCCGATGATAACCTAGGTCTTGTGCTCCAAGAAATAACCCGCTGTGGAGCCTTGTCAGGACTGCACATAAATTGGGGAAAATCGGACATTTTCCCATTAACAGCAGCTCGATGCGATAGGAATACTGAATACCCATTAACATGGTGTGAGGATTCAATCAAATATTTGGGTATCCACATTCACAAGGACCTGGCACAAATACTGCAGCTTAATTATGGACCTGCGATGGAGAAACAAGGTGGGAAAATTAAACGCTGGCTAGAACTACCTCTCACCACGGTGGGTCCCATCACCATAATAAAAATGGTCGTGCTGCTCCAATTTTTGCATTTATGCTAAAACATTCCAATTCCATTACATAACGGTTTTATCTCAAGTCTCCGCTCACACTTAATAAGACTTGTGTGGGGGTGTAAACAACCTCGGATCAGTTGGGGACAAGCTAAAATTGCCATATGAGCGTGGTGGGTTCGGGATCCCGAACTTCAGCATATATTATCTGGTCGCCCAGTGCAGTTTTGCGAGGCACTGGTACCATTCTGACACCCGGGTCCCCTACCTGAGGCCTGAAGAGGATCTGATGCACCCCACGTCACTAGCAGTGCTATTACCAGCAGGCGTCTCTCGTGACCCGCACAACATTCAGACAATCTCCACAACCAGCTGGGCCTGGCAACGACTTATCCGGGCAACCGGTAACCATTCTCTCTATTCCTTGGCTAGTCCATTGGCAGGTAACCTTTGGCTACCAATCATACAGGAGGTCCTAGTACGGCACACTCTGTCTAAACATAATCTGATAACATTTGGGGACCTGTTCCCCATCGGACATGTCTTCTCGTGCACGGAAGACAGTCGTTTCAGAGAAGCTTCATTCATGGACAAGTTTGTGCTGCGAAGGATTCAGGGGACACTTAGAGCTCAAATTTCCAGTTATCCACTCGAACCAACAGAATTCCCCCTGCTTGCACTACTCATCAAAGACACAAGTGTGGAGCACCTGATGTACAAAATGTACATGTCTGCCTTAGCCCTATTACCTAATGGAGATGCTGGGGTGTGCACTGCGTGGGAACAGGACCTGGGCCAACCCATTTCTGATTTTCACTGGCGTTATTGCTGCGAACAGATGTGCTGGGTATCCTTAAATCACAAACATAAATTACTACAATTTAAGTATCTATAGCGTGCATACATGACTCCTGTCAAGATACACTGGATGGACTGAACACGCCCCCACACATGTCCTAAGTGCCACTGCCTATCTGCGGACTTCGCACACATGGCAAGGACCTGTGAAAAGATTGCCAAATATTGGAGGGAAATATTCGGGGAGCTATCCCGTATGACTGAACTGGACATTACACCCTCTCCACTGCAGGCCCTCATGGGATATGTGCATGTTCTTCCAAAGTCAGCACGGCGATTCATCGCTATTGCCCTACTACTTGCAAAAAGAGAGGTGGCAGTGCACTGGAGTAGTAAGCACCCACCGATGCTAAAAGTATGGTTATACAGCATGACATACTGTAACATGAACAGCAATCTGTATGCGCGATTGCAACCCCCAGTCTCCAGGCCCCACGACATCTGGCAACCATTCCACTCATAATTACTTGACTCACAGGACCCGTCGGGCCCACAACCTAGACTCGACACCCCACCACAGCTATTGTGACAGACAACGCTGGTATGCTCACAGCACAGTAAAGGCTGACATGTGTATAGGTACATTGTGCAACTCCCCAGATAATACAGGAAGGACACTGCTGCAAAGATATAGGTAAATGTACTCTAGGATATGGACCATATTTGAACATCCTGTAATACTCATCTCTAATTTGTGCTATATTTTTTTGCTTTTTATGGAAAATCAACAAATAAAGTTTAAAAAATAAATAAATTAAGCTCTGGTTTTACCTTTGGACTTAGTCCCTTTTTTAGAGTTCAAAGTACTCCAATTGGGCCATCCCGAGAGCTATAGAAAAGCAAGACATCACAAGGCTGGATACCTTTCTTGCAATTTTGCTGAAACTTCTATTCTGGTTAGGAAAACACCTAACAGGAAACCTTGTGTGCTGATGGTGCGCCCACGGATCTTATGCACTTCATGGTAGAATCCAGGGATCTGAAATATTTCTATCTCATCTCCCAATTTCTCCAGAAGCTCTATATCTTCTCCCTGGCCACCCAACACTGGACATCAGCTTGAGTACCCAGCCCTATGTAGTAGTCTGAGGCAGACTCAACCATTCACTCTAGGAAGGTCTCCAGCAAAGAAGATCTTCCAGTGCTTTAGTACAGGGAAAAGCAATTCCCTGCCTCTTTCCTCTCCAGAGGGAGACTGGAGGCTGGTTCTTCATTCTCTGCTTTTCAACAAATCTAGATGTGTTCTGTAGTCTGTCTTGTAGTATTCACTGGCTGGTGTTCGGTGATATGACTTTATCCTATCTTAGGAAGGTTCTCAGACTGAAACATCCCTTTTTTGCAGTTCAACTTCTCCTTTCCTTTCACTGCAAATAGTTCCGGTAAAACCTACTCTGGGAGTCTTCCAAGATGACTGGACCCCAGGGCCACTGTGTGGAGCTTTGCTAGCTCTCCCAGGAGCAACTCCATTAAAATGATAATCTTCCATTCCTTCCCAGCTTGAATTCTACTAAAACAGGTCACCTTCTGCAGTGACTGGATACAGTCTGACTTTGTGAATGCAAACTTCATAGGATAGCTCAAATCAGAGCCCTACTTAGTGTGAACATATTATCCTTCTGGGTGTACACTGCAGTGCTGTTGAACTGATTGATACAACCCTTTCCTTAGTCATTTTATGATAAACTGACTTTAATCTTCAAGCAGAACCTGGTAAAATAGAAAGGCTGATTTAGCCTTATATAGCAATACAATTTTTTTCATTTCTATTACTAACTAGGAGTGCTAATTTCATATCTGGAGTGGTTCCCTTTTAAGTATTTAACACTATGAACTTGTGGTTCTGAGAGACTAAATATTGGTGACCTAGTTAATGTGAAAATTAGGTTTAATGAATCTAGAATGATTTTTTTACATGTGCTGCACTCCTTGTAGGTTGAGCAGTACATTGAGTTTGCACTTAGCATAGTGAGCATCCCCTGGCAGAATGAGCGTTCTTTGTAATCTTCAGCGATGACACTTTAGTAGCATATTAGATTGAACACTAGCACATTCGAGCAGCTGCGCTTACAGGCAGAAATGCTGACACCATATCTTTAGCATCACCATGGAAATGTGAGCAGTATCATCATATAATTGGTTGTGCCCTGAAATATTTCAGCAGCAATCAGATTTGTATTGTAAGGTCTGTATTATATGGTAACAGCACCTGCAAGTATGACAAAAGCAATTATGATGGGATTATAATTTCTGACCCAAAAATATAATCTTGTGATAGATCACTTAGTTGTTTTTCTGTGTTACAGCATGTACCTCTGGAATTTGGTCGTGTTATGCACAGTATGGTGCCGGCTTGATCAAGGCTTTTAAAATGCTCTTTATTGCAAAACCCTCGTTTTCACAATCTGTTAGACCTGTTGGTCTTAGGATGGTCTTCCTCCAAACATTTTGTCTTTCCGCAATTTTCGCTGATCTTGTTTTTTCTGGCCTTAGGACTCTGTGCACTTTACCACTGCTAACCAGTTCTAAAGTGCATGTGCCCTAAACAGCCCACAGGGCAGGGTGCAATGTATTTAAAATGTAGGACATGGAATTATAAGTTTTACATGTCCTGGTAGTTAAAAACTCTTAAATTAATATTTCACCAATGTAAGGTCTGCTTCTCCCACAGGATAACCGCTGTAACTTACAAATGTGAAATGGAAAACAGTTTATGTTTGGTGTCTTTAGAATTGTAATGAAACATCCTATTTATGGTGAAGTTGGATTTTGGTTCAATTTTGAAAGTGCCACTTTTAGAATGTTGGCATGTTCCTGCCTTAGACATTAAGTGCCTGCAGCCTTTCTGTGGGCCACATGACTGGGTATAGTTGGCAGTTGGTCTTTGTGCATTCCTCCTAGACAGCCGCACACAATGGAGAGATTAGGTGTGCCTGAATGGGCCATCATTGGCAGGATGGGAGGGCGGAGTTGGGCATAGTCTTACTTACACCTGATTAGACTGTGTCCTGCCTTCACTCAAAGAACTATATATCCTCTGTAGTTAGTCTGGAGCCAGGGCAGGGGAGGTACAAAACTGGTGCACTTCAAGAGAAACCTCTAGAAGCTTTTGCCACTTCAAAGGAGGCACCAGGTATACATATTGGACCTAAGACACCAACTCCTCAGTACACTTCTGGGCCTGTGGAAGACTCTGCCAGGATGAAGGGCTGATGTACTGCTGCAATGACTGCCACTCTGCTGAACTGCTGCCTTGAATACTACCTTGCCTGTTGCCCTGCTGCCTGTGTGAAAAGGACTGGGCCTGCATCTTAAACCCAGGACCACCAGATAGACTCCAAGGGGAGATGGCTGGCCTCCTGATCAGAGCCTAAGAGATGGAAAAGGCCCCAACCACCTTGATCCAAGTACCTGGACTCTACCAGTTGCATGTGTTGCCAACCCTCCCCCCCAAGTAGGGCCAACCCAGTCCTAGACCCTTGGTAGTGGGCCTGAAGGTGCTCGGTCAGCCCAGCTGTCGTCCTGTAAGCAGATCTGACACAGCACAATTCATCTCCTCACAGCCACATTGGAATCGCCGCAGCACAACGCATCCCTAGTGCCGGACCCTGCATCGCATTCAAAAGCACCTCATCAATGGCATCCTTGATGACGATGCAGAACTTCACATTGTATCCCCACAGCTTTTTCAGAATGCCTGGTGCGCAATGCATATTTGACGCAGTACTTCGCATCACAAGACCGTCATTGATGGCATCCTCAACAATGACACAGGACACCGTTTCGCAGGCTCCCAGCTTCCTCAGAACTGCTGCTGTGCGACGCATCCTTAAATCAGGATGTCGCAACACTCCGCAAACCTGTATCTAAGGTAATTGTTCAGCGGGCCTAACTTGGCCCCAGTATCCAGCCCAGGCTCCATCGCTGACTTTGTCCCAGTCCAGCACGGCCAGATACCCAAAGTTGGAGCTTTGTGCTTCTAGGCAATATTTATAGCTAAAACCTTGAAGTTGCATATCTCCCATTCTACTGTTTGGATTTTTGTCATTCTGATCTCAAATAATATTTTTAATTTTACTCTATTTTTCTAATTTGGTGTGGGTTTTTTCTTGTGCTGTGTTTTCACTTTATTACTGTTTGAAGTGCACTAAATAATTCACACATTGCCTGTAAGTTAAGCCTGACTGCTTTTGTGTCAAGCTAACAGAGAGTTAAGTACAGGTTAATTTGGAATTTACTTGTGTTTCACCCTGACAATGATAGACATTGATACTTGAGTAGGGTTTCTCTCCCCTCAACCAGTGGCCCAATTTTCAACACAATCTATTTGAGAGTACAAATGATCTGCATACCTTTCCCTTGTGGTGGTTCAATATTGAGTTTCTGTACGTCTCTCAGTGTACATTGGTAGCGCACTTCTATTTTTACGGTTACCATGAAACATTTCTGCTCACAACGACATTCCCATGAGAGAAAGCTATGTGTTCAGTGAGCGCGTAAGAAAACATGAAATTGTGAATGCAACGGTGTTAGACCTATCATCCTTGGCATGTTTTCCCATGTCTTTTTGTCTCTACCTCCTATATTTTTGACTGTGTGCTGGATTTATTTTTTGCTGGTTTAGGTACTCTGGGCACTTTACCACTGCTGAAGTGCTCCCTGTGTAAATTGTGATTGGTTATCTATGATTGGCATATTGGATTTACTGGTAAGTCCCTAGTAGAGTTCACTGTGTGTGCCCAGGGCTTGTAAATCACATGCTCCTAGTGGGAATGCAGCACTGATTGTGCCTACCACACAAGTAGCCTTTCAAATGTGTCTCAGACCTGCCACTGCAGTGTCTGTGTTCACTGTGTCTAACCTCATGTCGACTTGACAAGTGCACCCACTTGCCAGGCCCTAACCTTTCCTTTTCTTATATGTAAGTTTTCCCTAAGGTAGGCCCAATGTACCCCCATGGGCAGGGCGCAGTGTATGTTAAAAGTGGGACATATACTGGTGTGTTTTAAATGTCCTAATAGTGAAATACTGTGCATTTCATTTTTCACTATTGCAAGGATTAGCTCTCCCATAGGCTATCATTGGATCTGCCTTGTAACATTTTACAAGTTTAACTTTCAATTAGGGACAGCTAGAGATTTGGAGTTTGGCCTCTCTGAACTCAGAATTTAATAACATACCTTTTAGTAAATGTGGTTTTTAAATTGTGTGTTTGTAAATGCCACTTTAGGAAGTGGGAATTTTCTTTTTAATGCATTCACTCCAGACACTCATACAAAGGAAGCTGAGGTGTGCCCTGCATTTGCTGATGAGCCATCCTGGGCTAGAGTGGTGGGAGGAGTTGTCACTAGCACCTGAATAGGATGTGGCTGCCCTGCACAATGCGGTCTCCACCTCCTATTGTGTGGCTGGACCAAGAACGACAGATTTCTATGGACAGAATTGCTTGATACATTTTAAAAGTCATATTTTCAATTGTGTATGTTGGATTTTTGTTATTTTATTCTTGTTTGGTTTAGATAAAGATACTTTATTTTTCTAAACTGGTGTGGTATTCATTTGTAGTGTTTTCACTATTTTACTGTGTGTGTCATGTACAAATGCTTTACACATTGCCTCTGAGATAAGCCTGTCCGCTCATGCAAGCTACCAAGGGGGTGAGCAGGGGTTCTCTAGGTGTCTAACTACCTTATCCTGACTAGAAGGAAATGTCCTTACTTGGACAGGTGCAAGCTACTACCAAAGATACCCATTTGTAACATACAGACACCTATAATTAGGGTCTACACAAGATTGCTAGGGGTGGGCGTAACTCTCGTAATTCCATGTTGCATAATCACATGGAATTACCCAAAAATTCTATGAGATTATGCAGAATTACCTGACAAGAGTAATTCTGCATTTAGCACTATTTTTATTGCTCAAAATCACTACCTCACTTCCATGAGAAATAGTGCTAAATGAAACAGAACATGAATAGCGAATATGAGTAGCCGCTCGCACTCCCTAATTGTTCACTTTGGGTAGGATTTCCCCCAACATACTCCTGAAATTTAACGCCAGTTTCTTAGCACACAATGCACCCTCACATCCAAAATGGATGTGAGGCTGCATTTTCCACTAGGAAAAAAGTGATAAATGCAACAAGACATAAAAAGGCATGTGTGAGCAGCCGATTGTGCTCACTAAATGTGCTCTTGCGGTCGGATCTTTTTACCTAAATTACTCTTAATTACATGAGTGGGCATAATTGAGTTATTATCGGCAATTTTGCATAAGACTTACTGAAACTACTATGATTACTACAGTGTAATTGAAATTCTGCCCAGACCAAAAAATTACTCAAGATTATTCTTGTGCAATAAAAAAATAATGCATGGGCCCAAATAAATGCTGATTGGATATAGACCATCCAGAGCTATGATCAATTAGATTCGGGCAAACTAGTATGGGATTTCAATGGAGATTCCTTATAGGCAAGTACATGATTTGTTGCTTAAAACAAATATTTTCCTGAGTATTTTGGCAGACCATTGGGAACTGAAACAGCTGTTTAATAAATATATACCTCTTTTTGGTTTGCACAGCAAAATTTGTATTTGGACTCAATTTCCAAAATGTTCTCAGAGGACATCAATCATACCCTTTAAAAGAAATGGTTGTCTACCACACCAAAGCTTTTAGATTGAAGGTTTATGAGACTAGTATAAAAAGTTCAATCCTGCAAAGCACAGAATGCCAAGTAGAAAGTTCCCATTGTGACCAGTTAAGAATTATTGATCAAGATGGAGAACAAGACCAGTTTAAAGCTCTAGCGTTCATCCTGGCATTTATGATGGTTAAGAAGGAGCTCTTGATTGAGCATGTACTACGGCACTAGGAGAATGACCATGTAATAAGCATTATTTTTTATCCAGCACAGGACAGACATCATTCAGCACTTGCTGATTGCAGTGTCAAGCAAGATGGATGAGGAGATTCTGGACCAAAAGACATTTTTAATATGAGGAAGTGTCGCATGATGTCTGTTCTTACCCAAAGTAGAAATGTTGTAATTTAAAGAACATTGCAGGAAGAAAGATCCATTGTCCCCTCCCTTAAAGATGTAACAGGATTCAAAGTCAACATCTTGAGCTTAAACCCTAAGGGACAAGAAATATTTTGTCCGTTTAAACACAGAATGCTCTAACAAAGACTGATTTTCAAATGTCCTAAAGGAGCAAGATTTACATGAGTGGCATTTAGTTTTAGAGACCTGCTATAGTTTGACCAGGGCAAGATGTTTGCTAGGTATTTGTCTGAATGCACTCATCTTGCATTCCAGATCCTATAGAAGCAATGTGTGCTTCCACACTTTTTGAAATACACTGCAACTATACACTGACAATGTGTTGGTTATAAGTAGTTCTGAGATAGGAGAGGAGAGAGCAATGAAGACACTAGATATCATCACTCTGCCTGGTAGCATAGCTGGGCATGAGTTGCTCTTCAGAGGCATTAATAGCTTAAGACAAAAAGATATGTTTAGCTATTTTATCATTCTAACTCCCGAATCTAACTGCTAGTACTAAATATGGTAGACCTTTAATTTTTTTGTATTTCCAACTTCTAACAGTCTGGTGAAACTATTTCTTCCTAGAGCTGAAACACAATTAAAACTTTGTTACATAAACTAGTATTATTTAGAGCTATTAAGTGTTTCTCATTATAAGCAACTACCTTCATTATTATACAAATCCATTCTGAGGTTTGAATTATTTTCGATGTGACAGGTTCATAAACTCCAACAAAAGCAATGAACATTAGTATTATAGATTTTACCCAGCAAGAGACCATGACCTTCACACCTATGTTGAAACTTAATACAATAGGTGTCTTCTTTTAAGAAGATAATCAAAGGCTGTGGAAACAACAACTGCAGATCTAAGAGTTTCCAATGGAAAATAGTGTTCAAATATAATATTAAGGGCCAGATGTACAAAGCATTTTACTGGCCTTTTACTGGCTTTATGGCATGTACCAACCCTATTTTGCGAGTCAGTAACCTATTACCGACTCGCAAAATAGGGCTTGCGAGTCACTATTAGGAAGTGGCGTGTTAAGGGCATCTCTTCCTAATAGTGAGTCAAACTGGTATGTAGGAATGTTTTGCGACCAAGAATGCGGTCACAAACATTTGCAGCTACCACCAACTTCAAGTTGGTGGGATACCATTCGCCAAGGTGAAGGGGTCCCCAAGGGACCCCTTCCCCTTTGTGATTGTGGGCTCCAACATTTTTCAAGAGCAGGCACTCTTTAAAAATGAAAAGGTAGCTTTTCATTTTTATTTTTGAAATGCATCCCGTTTTTGTTTATGGGAAACGGGCAGCATTACAAAATAAAAAAGTTGCTTTATTTAAAAAGCAATCACAGACATGGTGGTCTGCTGACCCCAGCTAAGCAAAGCAAAACTAGACCTACCTCATGAATATTAATGAGGTAGGTCTATTTGTGAGCGACTGGGAATCACAAAATGTCTCTAAGACACATTTGTACATGGGTGTTTGTGATTTCCTAATTGCGAATCGCAAAAATTTGCACTTAGGAAATCGCAAACTGACATTTTTGTTCATCTGGCCCCAAATCTTTAAACTAAAGTATTGTCCTAGAATATTTATATGTATCTAGTTATGTCTTTTGTCCACTTCTGAAGATATTTTCAGTCTGCCAAGTTTCAAATACTCTGACAACAAGGTCCTGGATGCTGCTACCATGTATGTGGTTCTCTATCAAAGAGGTTCAGACCATGGGGCATATTTACAAGAAAATGTCGGAGCATGGGGCAGCGTCAAATTTGGCAGAGCCTCACTCTGACATTTTCAAAATGCAGGGATGTGCCGTATTCACAAGAATACGGTGCACCCCTGTATTTTTCCACTAGCGCTAAACGCTGCTACCTTGTGCCAGCTCAGGCACCCTGCTGCCATGTTGCAAGGGTGCCTGCTCTGTAGGGACGATTGTTTATGTGCAAGAAGGGACAACTTCCTGCACATAAACAATCAGTAATGGCAATTTGCACCTTCTATGTGTGCTGCAGAATGCAGCACACATAGAAAGAGCAAAAAACAAGGACAAATTAATAGTTTCTCCTTGTTGCGCCATTCTAACGCCTGGTATTCCATATTGTAAGTTTTTGGCACTGCCTCAGCTTTGCAAATATGGGGCAGCATCAAAAAGCAATGGGAGTTGCTGTAGAACGCCCACAGCAGCACCCATTGCACGCCCCTTTGCCGCAGGGGACTGAGGTGGAAAGGGGCATTTTTACAAGGTGGCATTAAGCTATGCAAAGTGGCTTAGCACCACCTTGTAAATATGGAAAATGGCACAGTTGCCGGTGGAGGTGAGGGTTTGTAAATATGCCCCCCATGAGTAACTAATATTATAAGAGTTAAAGATGGTTCATACAATTTGCAAGTCTCATGAGAGTTCTGTGGATCAATGTATTCTTCCTTGTCTTTACTCATGTGTCTAGCATATTGTGTCCATTGGAGATGCAAAGCCTCTTTCCAGGTAGAGGTCAACCTTTGTGTACACTGCCAGCCCCACTTCTTCCTTTGAAAGCACATGCATTCATGAAATTTGGAGTATTACGCCTCCATGGAGGAGTGAATAGGTAAGCATGGGCCCCTGATTATGACTGTTTTGCTTTGGAAAACTTGAAAACATCAAATTGTTTCTCTTTTTCGAGAAAAGGATCCTAATGATTTTGAGGATTTAAAAAGAAAATGCCCACTAAAGTTATTAACAAACACAACAAGATGATGAATGAAGTGCTGACACTTTTCAACCACTCACCACCAGTCAAGAGATCTGGGTTTAATCCACTATTCTTTTGCTCACTATGCCACCCCAGTTTGGACCCAGTCAGTGCTTCATTTGAGCTGGTGGTTTCTGGTGCTCAGCATTGTCACTTAATCATCAACGCTTTTCATCAGCATCAGCTAAGGACACATTCATTTATGGTAGGCACTGGGAGAGTACATGATTTGCCCAGAGTCACAGGATGTTGAGCAGACGCCGATACTTGAACATGGTTCCCCAGCTCCGATGTTGGCAGCTCTAGCCATTACACCACATCGTCTCCCCACTTTCATGGTTAGTAGTTGGTTCTCTTTTAGGTGGCGCTAACAGGAGAAAAGGGCTGGTGCAAGCTGCCTCCTGACGAGAGCCCCAGCACTTATTTTTTTACAAATTAACCACTGGACCCAGCCATATGCAAATCAGTCTTGACCCTGTTTCTCATGGGAACATTCCAGCCCGAACTGCTAGGCCAGGTCCTTCATGGACCAGGTCCTCCATGGATCAGAAACAAGCATCATGGTTCCGGTTTTGGGGTATCACTCCTCATCAGCCAGGCTAGCTTGAATCCAGTGACACTTGCGAGCAAGAGACCCACATCTGGGCATACTCTTGCCCACTTATGGCAATCATAGTAAACACAACAATATGATGGACAGAGTGCTGAAACTTTTCACCCACTCACCCCCAGTCGAGAGATCTGGGTTTAATCCATCGTTTTTTTGCTCACTATGCCACTCCCATGAGGAGCAGGGTCAAGACTGATTTGCATATGGCTGGGTGCAAACTGGGGTGGCGTAGTGAGCAAAAGAACAATGGTTTTAAACCATATCTCTTGCCTGAGGGTCAATGTTTGTTTTATTCAGCATTCCATCCATCGTTGGTTGCCGCAGCACTAATGTTATTAAATGCTTAGAGCTGGAAGCAATAAGTGTTTTTGTGGTTGCAAAGCCTGCGATTCACAACATCGTTGGTTTTGCTATCTCAGAAGCACAGTACTCAATGTACTAAACACAGTTTGTCAGTCGGAAAAGTCATTTCAACTCCCACATTGCCTTAAGTGGAAGGGGAATCAAAGGACACCCCCCATCATTGTGAGTCGCATTGATATGTATTATTGATTTGTGGTTACTATTTATGATGATAACCATTGACACATTGCTGACACTGGGTGGTAACCCTTTCACAAAATGTGACAACTTGCACTTTGTGAATGGTGACAGATCTCAGAGTTAGTAGACAGTGGTTCTGGAAAACACTTTGTGCTCCCTCAATTGCAGATTGTTTTCCAAAGCAGCCCATGTCTCGTTAAGGAAGGAAGCTGCTTTAAAAATATGTGGACCTGCAGGGAAAGTGAATACGGCGATGGAGGTAGGCTTTCCCTCACCCAGTTGCACCCTTGTGCTTAGAAGCATTTGGAGGCAGTTGCAAAATACCTCCTACCTCATACATAATAATGAGGCAGATGATTTTGCAACCACCTGCAAAGGGACATTTTGTGATGCAACTGAAAAGTAGATCATTCACATCAAAAACAATGGGGCTGATATCAAACTACTTTTATGCAAACACATCAACTGATTTGTAACCTGTCCTTTGTTTATTTATCTAACTTTCATTATTTACAGACCTCTTTGATACATGCATCTCCTTTTCTCTATTTCCTTATTGAATGTGGACTTTGAAAAATTGCAGTTCTTTATTCATCTTATTAACCATACAATCATCCTGTAAGGGCTCACACTGTGTTGGCTTCTGCTTCGTCAATAAACCCACCTTGTTTCTGTTACTTGCAATGCAGGGTTGGGAAAATTGAAGTTATAGTTACTTCAGACAACCACAACTGGTGAATTTCAGTGTTTTTTTTAGTTTAAGATGTTACGTATTAACTGACATTTTCACCTAACTATGGGGCCGATTCACAGAACTAATCTGAGATAAAATCCTAAACGTACTACTTTTGGTATTCACAGAAGGCATTTAGTAGTAGTAAAGTTAGGACTCCTAACTTGACTACTACTAAACTGAGATTAAATCCTAAACTTACTACTTTTGGTATTCACAGAAGGCATTTAGTAGTAGTAAAGTTAGGACTCCTAACTTTACTACTACTAAATGCCTTTTGTGAATACAGAAAGTCGTAAAGTTAGGACTTTGTCTCAGTTTAGTAGTAGTAAAGTTAGGAGTCCTAACTTTACTACTACTAAATGCCTTCTGTGAATACCAAAAGTAGTACGTTTAGGATTTTATCTCAGATTAGTTCTGTGAATCGGCCCCTATAACACCACCTTTGTTTTTTCAGTTTTCAGTGAATTCCCAAGTTTTTTTAATGTAAAGTGAGACACTCTTGCCATAGTAACTATAACATTATAGTGTCTCTTTAACCTTTTTTGACTCCTCTCAGTAACATTGTCACCTCCTTTCTAAAATAAGACAGTCAGTGAAAATCAATTAATATACATAACTTTTTTGCATCCCATTGATTTGCAGCTTGCCCAAATTTCTTGACTCAGAGACTAGCATATATTGCTATGGCCACAATTGTTTGTGATATTTCCTTATTCAATGGCTGAAGGACTTGGCCCTCAACCTTGGCTCACCCAAAACATTTTGCCTTCACCGTTCCTGTCTTCTATATTAGCTATTGTTGACATTCAGACTCTGTGCACTTCACCACTGATAGCCAGTGCTAATGTGCTTGTGCTCTCTCCCTAAAACATGGTGGAATTGGCCTACACCTGATAGGCACATTTAATTTACGCATAAGTCCCTTTTATATGGTACTAAATGTAACCAGGACCTGTAAAATAAATGCTACTAGTGGGCCTGCAGCTCTCATTGTGCACCTACTAAAGTAGCACTTTAAAACATGCTGCAGCCCTGTCATTGTAAACTACCAATTTGACCTGGTGAAATAAACCTGTTGCCACGCCTAAACCTTCCTTTTTAATACATACAGGTCACTCCTAGGGTATGCACTGAACAACCCAAAGTGTAGGGTGCATTTTATTTATAAAAGTAGGACATATGTTTTTAAGTTGTAAATGTTCAGGTAGTGAAAACACCCTTAATATGTCTTTTACTACTATAAGGCCTATCTCTCCCGTTGGATAACATTGGGTTAACCAATTATATTATAATAAGTGCTAGCCTTTGATTCGGAGCAGATAGGGATGTAAAGTTTGGACTCAAAGGAATTGTAATTTAAAATCCTCTTTACTAAAAATGTTAGATTCTAAGTCACAATTCTGAAAATGCTACTTTTAGAAAGTTGGCATTTTCTTGTCCTAGGTGTTTGGTGTCTGCTGCCAGTGTCATGGGTCACATGGGTCTGCTGTCAGACCTTGTGTATTCCTCCCAGACAGTGCAACACATGGGGTAGGTGTGGGCAGGTTGGGGCATCCTGACAGAATGAGTGGATACCGAGCTTTTCCCTGCCCTCTTAATCTTCAAGGGGTCTTGCCTCCAGCATACACAAAGAAACCTAACACTAGCCTTTTGTAACGTCTTGTAGCTTTGGCAGGGGAAGGAAGGCACATTGCAGAACCAGATGTGGAGATAGCCTAGAAGATTTCCCCACTTCAAAGGCTGGCCCCAGGTACACATATTGGGCCCTCAGGACCAACTTTTCAGTACACTCCTGGACCTGATAAAGACCTCAGAAGGATTTCCTTGTACTCCAGAGGACTGTCCTGCTGCTTTACACCTCCTTTGCACCTCAGAGAACTGCCCTGCTGCTACCAGAGGATTGCCCTGCTGCTCGAAGCCTGCCTTGCTCCCAAGAGGACTGCCTTGCTGCTTGAACCCAGGACTACCAGAGGGATTCCAAGGGCTAGCTGGCTGACCTCCTGTGTAAGCTGCAGTGAAATAACAAGCTCCAGGGCTCTTGAACACTTTACCTGGCCTATGCTGGAGCGTGCCCTAACTAGGGGTGGGCAATAAACTCCGCTTCACTGGCAGAGTCAGCAGAGTTTTGTCTGCTCTGCTTGGAGCACATAGTTACGGAAAAACTCCGCCAAAAATCGCAGAGTGGATTCCCGGCGAGATTTATCATCGCAGGCAGTCACAGCAGGACATTACCATTCATGTTGAGAAAGCTGCTGCTTGAGTAGAAAATCTACTTGAGTGGCAGAACAAAACCGCACCCTCTGCCGCGCCACATGGTGCAGTTCGTGCTAATTTTACAGTGTGGAACAAACTCACAAGGCTAAAAGTCAGCACGACGTACCAAATTCCACCACTCACAGAGTTTTTATGTAACGCCATGGATTTCCATGGAGTGAAACTCTGTGAGTTCTGCCCACCCCGAGCCCTTACCCCCCCAAGTGGTGACCCTTTGATGTGGTGTGAGAGGTGCTGCTTCTGCCTAACCCTAGAAGTTGTGACTTAAAAAGATTTTCACCAAAAAGTGCCTGAAGAACAAACAGAAGACTGTGACCTACCTGTCAGTCGATCCAGCTACAGTGCATCGCCAGTTGGCCTTACTTCACAAAAGCTTTAGCTGGACCTCTCAGCAAGGGTATATGGCCTGATGGAGTCCTCTTAGGCTACAGCTTGCAGTTTGGCCTGACTGGAGGTTTTCAACTTCCAAAATAAGTCCTATGGTAAAAGGTTTCACAAGCAACAGGTTCCCTATCGACAATGACAACCTCCTTGGCCTGGAAATCTGGCTTCTACCATTTGGAGCTTTTTCTTTTGTTTTCAGTTTATTCACTTTATTACTGTTAGTGTGCTGCATAAATACTTTAAACTTTGCCTCTAAGTTAAGCCTGACTGCCTGTGTGCCAAGCTTTTAGAGGGTAAAGCACAAGTTAATTCAGTGACATTTGTGGTTCACCCTGAGAAGGATTGTGTTTGTTGCTTGAGAAGGGTTTACATAAATATGTGATGGGAGCTTCACCCATAGATTTTTTTATATATTTGTGGGTGGTCTGTTTCTCCATTAGGGCAACAAAGTAAATTACTCTGTTGCCCTGATGGAGGTGCTGCCCACCAAATTAAAAAAATTCTACTGGCCCAGCAGACATTTCTAGCATTGGCAGGAACTGCTGTCATGGAGGTTAATGCTAATACGTTGTAAGTTTGACAGACGGCTCTGTTAACATGATGGAGCCATACGTCAAACTTGCAACTTTTTTTATTTTCAAATAGAAAGTCCCAAAGAAGGATGTTCTTTTAAACAATAAAAAAACAATGCCCCCTCACCATGGGAGTTTCCTCCCATGGTGAGGGGGTCATTGATCACTTTTCAGAGCCTTGAATCATCAGGCTTTCGCTGGCAGTAACTGGCATTGAAAATCAGCAGTCTGTCCATCCATCTAAATTAGGCGTGTGGACATATAGCCAAACATCCGATGGCCCTTACTGCATCGGGCTGTTGGATGTGTTTGACCATGGTGGAGATGGAGTATTCTCCGCTGTCATCAAACCTATGGTCCGCCTGATTCTAAATAAGGCGGGCGTCCTATCAAATTAGTGATGAGGACACTCTGTCGCCATTGCAATGAACGATCCTCTCTGCTAACATTTCAATCAGGCTCTTTAGAAAAACATGAAACATGCTGTGCATTTTTGTGTCTTTGTTCATTTATTCTATACATGTTTAAAGTGTAAAAATAGATAATAAAAATATATTGTGTGATATATAATGTAGATTTCTATTATTAATGCAATGCATATATTCTGCAAACAATACTTTTTTTTTTTTAACTTTATTTACCGATTTTCAGTCATCTACAGTGTACCACAATATGAATAGTGAATCTGGTGTCCACAAACAATTACAATCATTGCTTTACAGAGCTGACATCAATAGGCAGTATAACACAAGTTAAAACCAAAGTACCAGGCAGTGTAAACGTAAAAGTCACGGCATTACAATCCAGCAGATTATGAGTTATCAATACACCAATTGGCTCCCATACGATCCTCTTAGTTGAATCGCCGCCCCGGTGGGCGGATTCAACCCACTCCAGTCGGAACAACTCCAGGAGGAGGCTGAGAGGAAGCGGATTCTAGTTCCTGCAAATAGTCTTTTAAGGGACCCCAGATGTCTTTGGGCCGTGATGTGACAGGGAGTGTAGACGCAAACAATTCCCCATTAGTGTTGCAATAAACGAGACTGTGCAGCCATGCCTTGGCGGTGGGTGTAAACTTGTCTCCCCAATGTAACGCGATCTCTCATTTCGCCAGTAATAGCGCGAGAGAAGTGTAACGACGCAAAGTTTTGGGATTGTTCTTAACATAGCCTAGTAGGGCCAGTTCAGGTGTTGGGAGCAGGTCCAAATGTGTCATTCTAGAAAGAAGTGCGAATACTGATCTCCAAAACACTCTAATCTTCTCACAAATCCAGTTCATATGGACAAAATCAGCGTAATGTGTTTTGCATTTGGGGCAGTTATGCGACCTGGATGGGTCAATCGAATGAAGTTTGGCAGGGGACATATATGCTCTACACAAATATTTAAAATGGATCAACTTGTGGCGGCTGTTTAGAGAGACCTCCTTTGCTTGGGTACAACAGTAGGACCAGTGGGAGTCTTCAATGGGATGTCCCAGGTCTCGCTCCCAGATCTCGTGTATATTGGCTTCCCTGGTGGGTACCAGTTGCATGCAGGCCCTGTATACCTTGGATATTAAATGCACCCCCCCAGCATCCGAGATTACCAGCGTCAAGGGTGGGAATGATTCCGGCTCAAGAGGGAACTCCGGCATCAGAGACCCAAGTGAGCAACAGAGCCTATTAAGTAGGAAGCGGTCCATAAATGAGGCGTCATTGAATCTAATATCCTCTGAACAATGAAAAATATGTCCGTTGGGAAACAGATCACCACAGGTGTCCAGTGAATACGTAGCGAGAGTGCATTACACTAGTTTCTCTGTGGTGGCGGGTATCCAAGGATTATTGGGCAGGGGTAGTGCAGAGGAATATAACTTGTGACCGCCAGTGAGTCGCGCGAGTTTCCTCCACGCCCAGCTAGTAGTGAACACCGTTTGGATGTCCTTCGGATCTCTAGGGAACCCTTTAGGTAGGAGTGTCTTTAATGGGGTCGGGTATAGTAAGTCCGCTTCTAACTTTAAGTATGAGATTCGCGCATCCGGATGATACCACGAGTGCGCATAACTACATTGTGCAGTCAAATAATAAATCTGAAAATTAGGGGCCCCCAGCCCACCTATATCATATGGTAGTGTCAGGGTATCCTAGCTGACTCTGGCTCTCTTCCCTCCCGAAACCAGTCTGATAAGGTGTGTGTGGAGTGTACTGAAAAAACTTTTGGGTAAGGGAATGGGAATGTTTTGAAACAAATATAAAAATTTAGTAAGAACAACCATTTTTATAATCGCTACCCTTCCCGCTAGTGACAAGGGAAGCTTAATCCAACGCTCCACCTGTTGCTCAAGGGTATGTACAGCCGGGCCATAATTAAGCATCACCACTTGAGCAGCCTCAATATGTAATTGTATCCCTATATATCTGGTGGTGTCAGCGCACCACTTCAATGGGAATTCACAGTCCCACCTAGTTGTACTGGTCGTGAGAGGAAAATTTTTCGATTTACCCCAGTTTATGCCTAGGCCCGAATATTCACCAAATCTGATGATTTCATGTATAAGCGGCTCCAGATTTTCTTGGGACGAGGTACATAAAGTATAACATTATCCGCGTATAAGGAGACCAAAAGCGGACCCGTCGTAAATTGCAGACCTCTATGCAAGTGGTTCTCTTGCAACTGCCGAACCAGTGGGTCCATGGCAATAATAAACAGCAGAGGCGACAGCGGACATCCCTGTCTGGTACCCCGCGTCAGCTGAAACTGAGAGGACAGAGTTCCATTAAGCCTCAGTCTGTCTGTAGGAGAGGTGTATAATAAAGAGACCAGCTTGATAAACCCTCTCGGCATCCCCAGCTTCCCCAGTACCGCCAGGAAAACAGACCACTCAAGGGAGTCAAAAGCTTTTTCGGTATCTAATAGCACCGCTGCTGCTGGGAGGGATGGGTCCATTCTGTTAATAGTGGCAAATAGGGTACGGAGGACAGTAGATCTTCGAGGCACAAAACCCGACTGTACCGGGGAAATGATGCGATCTAACAAGAGTGCGAGTCGCATCGCTATCATTTTAGCCAGGATTTTATAATCCAAATTGAGAAGAGACAGCGGCCTATACGAACCACATAAAAGTGGATCCCTTCCTTGCCCGGCTTGGGTAGGAGAACAATCACCGCCTCCCGCAGGGTAGGGGGAAGTTCTTTCCTTTCAAGTGCTTTATGATACACTTCTATGAGATGAGGAGCCAAAATATCTTTATAGGCTTTGTAGAAGCAGCCCGTAAATCCGTCCAAACCCGGGGCAGTCGACCGATTCATGGCGTCTATAGCGCTGATCAACTCCTCTGAGGAGAACGGTTCTGCCAGAAATTGTTGCATGGCTTTTTCCAGCCAAACCATGGCCACCTCTCCCAAATAGGTATCTCGGGAATGGGACACTCTCGTAGTATAAAGTCGAGCGTAATAATCAAGAAACTCACCCTGAATAGCAGGAGTGCCTACTAGAATCTCCCCCTGTGAAGAGCGCAAGCTAGCTATATAAGTACTACCACCTGACGGCCGGAACAAATGGGCCAAAGTGCGGCCAGGTCTATCTCCCTCTCCATACCTGCGCGCTATGGCGTACTTGCCAAGATAGTGAGCCTTGCGCTCAGCCGCCTCCTTGAACTCATGTAACAGTGTCAACCGTCGGCCCTGCTGTGACGAATCATGACCCGCCTGGTGTACCCGATCCAGCTCGGTCAGTTTTTTCTCAATGTCAGCTAGCATGCGTCGCAGGTCGCGTAACACCCCTGCATGTTTTGAAATACAGACCCCTCGTGCATACGCTTTGAAGCTTCCCAAAGGGTGGCCCAGGATTTTACGGAACCTTTATTGATGTCAAAATATTCTATAATGGCCTCAAGAAGTTCTGGGCAAAAATGCTCATCTTGCAAGGCTTGGCTAGGAAACCGCCATTGCCGCTCGCAGCCCTCCGGCCGAGGGACCGTGAGGGAAAGTGTTACAGGGCAATGATCGGAGAGAGTCCTAGGGAGATGTAGGGTGTTATTATACCAAGCAGCCAGGTTTGGCGTCACCAGCCAGAAGTGGAGTCTCGTCCAGGGTTCATGTTGGGCGGAATATTGCGTTTATTCTGAATTCCGGGGCCCAAAGCTTCGCCAAACGTCAACAAGGCCAAATGCCTCACAGAGCTCGGCTAGGGCGGAGCGCGCACTAGGTTTTGAACCTGGAGATGTGGAGATGCTGTCGTGCACAGGATCGATCAATAGATTAAAATCGCCCTCTACTGCAATGTAATCCGCATCTATTTGTAGGATGTAAGTATGTAATGAATGGAAAAAATCAGGGTCATCAACATTGGGCGCATAGATACAAATGAGCGCTATCTGACGTCCCATGAGCCGTCCCACTACTACGGTGTACCTACCCTCTGCATCCGTGCGCACCGCCAAGAGACTGAAGGGAAATTGCTTATGTATGAGAATAGCCGTACCTCGTGCATAGGTACTGTCATTGGCAAAATACCTATGGGGGCCCCAAGAGGATGCAAAACGAGTCGTCGTAGACTTAGGCAAGTGTGTCTCCTGTAGGAACGCCATATCAACATGATGCCTCAGTAAGTAATGTAACACCTGCTTACCTTTTTTTGCATTATTGAGGCCCCTGACATTCCATGTAAGTAGCGTGACATTAGAGATGTAGGACAACTGTTCTCTTACTGCCATAAACTAAGGTGGAAACCAAACTGCATGTGCAGATAAGTGGTCCAAAAATCAGAAATGCAGAGGTACTGTAGATGAGTGCAAAATTAAACTACCCCAGCGAACTGACCCCCCCGCCCCCCCCCACCCAACCCTGCCACCCCAACTGCAGGGAAACACCCCAATGAGCAATCGGTAGAATGCAATAGAAATGATACCCAACCCAAAGATACAAAGTGAAACAGCATACATTCTGAGTAACTGAGCAATATACTGTGTTACACACTTGGGGGGAGGCAACGCCCCGCCATCCGCTCAACGTTGAAAAAGCGTTACAAAGCAAACTAATCAAATTTGACCAAACAATAAAACATTATCAATGGTCACTGGCAGAATGACACATGGCTGGAGAAAAAAGTCATTCAGTCGAAAAAAGCTCAACACTTGCCACTGAGCCGCTGTGCGGAGGAGAAGCCTCCGGAGAGGTACCGGACCTCGAACTTACAGAACCTTTATAAGTACGGCAGAATTCTTGTACCTCCGTGGGTGAGTCGAACAGTCTGGTTCTGCCAGCTACATCTACCCGCAAACGTGCCGGGTATATCATTCCATACCTGAGTCCCAGATTTCGGAGAGTGGCCTTCACCCCCGTAAACTTCCTTCTCGCCTCCTGGACCATGACAGTAAAGTCTGGGAATAAAGTGATCGTTGATCCTTGCCAAGCTAATGTGCCCGCCTCACGGGCCATGCGGAGCGCAGTGTCCCTGTCGCAGTAATTCAGGAGGCGAGCAAGTATAGGGCGGGGTGGAGCGCCAGGAATTGGTTTAGGCCCAAATGTGCGGTGCGCTCTCTCCACAAAGAAGGTGGAAGTAAAGCATCCTGACCAAAGAGGGCCACAAGCAGGGTTTCAAAAAAGGTGTCCATGCGGCCAGTGTTTGTTGTCTCCGCAACCCCCAAAATGCGTATATTGTTCCGTCTACTCCTGGCCTCTAAGTCCTCGTTTTTCATGGCAACAGACTTTAAAATCTTCTCCACTCGATCCAGCCGCTTGAGGGATTGTGCAGCCCCATCCTCTAGATCGGAAAATCTCCCTTCCGCAACATCTAAGCGGCAATAATGTCCATCTAATCTGGCGCCCATAGTGTCCAGCCACTTTTCAAGGGTATCAAAGCGCCCATCCAGCGCCTTGAAGCCCGCTCGTAACTCTACCATCAGGGAGTCAGAACCGATCGGTGAAGGCCCCACCGGGGCAGGCCCCTGGCCGCCCTCTGTCATCGTAATGGCAGAGCCCCCTTGTGCGCCACCTGATTTTGCGAATTGTAAGATCCGTTGTTTTGGATCTTTACGGACGATGGTGCTTTAAGAGTCTGCCAGTGGGGAGCAGTGCGGTACCAGGGGTGCCATTAATGAATGTCAGCCAATCGTGGGGGCCACTATGTTGCAGGAACAACAACATCAGCCAGGGGCCGGGCCCCTGTTATGTGAAAGGGGAGATCTCAACAACCCCTGTGCCCAAATGCAAATGGGGCTTCTTTAACTTCGGCCTCCTTAACAACCGGGGGCCGGACGTCTCATCTGCCGCTAGGCACGTCTCCCGCAACTGCCCGAGTCACCAGCCTACTCGTCGTGTGCCCCAGCGGGTCTGAATAGCCGATTCACGGTCTGCCCCTAGGCTCACCGGCAGCCGCGGGGCCTCAGGGGGCCAGCGAGGAGCACTTACCCACCGGGGCAGTCATATAGAAGGCCGCTGGGAGTGCAGATGCAACGAGGAGTATGGCGGCAGCCTGCCTCAGCCGCATGCGGATCGTTGGGGCCTCGCCGGCGGCCCAGCCCGCACACCGGCTCTCACTCCAAACCTCAGCAACGATGTCTCAGGTACCGGGTCACCGCCGATCCCACATCGCAGCAGAGTTCGCCTCGAAGGCCTCAATGGCAGCGGGGACCGGGCACCAGCCCAGGCAGGACGTTGGCTGCCTCCCAGATGCTGATCAAGGCCTCAGCGGACACGGCCACGCCCCTCGGGCTTGCGCGGCTCCGGATCCTGCCGACAGCAAATCATCCGGATCTCGGGCAAGAAGCCACCCCAAATCATCGGGGTAGCCGGAAAATACTCCGCAGCTCAGCAGGCACTACTGCAGGTCTCCAGTGACCAGGATAGCTAGCTTCAAAGACGGATTGAATATCGGATGATGAGACTAATGGCGGAGCTCCAGCGATACGCGCCCATCTTGGTCGGTAGCCTGGCCACGCCCCCGCAAACAATACTTTAACACCACCCCATGCACATTATCCCATTGTTGATTCTCTCAGCAAGTAAACATAAGAATATGTAGAGTATTTTTGTGTTCCTATAAGGGCAATGATAATAAAATTAGGAATATTTTTTAAAAGGTACTTCCTGAATTATATATATTTGTTTACCAAAATGTTACTATTTTAAAATTTCACAGAAGTTATGTAGTCACAGAAGTTAAGTTTAGTTCCCCAGTTTTTGTGGCTTTGGTATTAAAGGCTAAAGAGGGGCTTAAAAGAATCCGCTTAAGAACTGTTCCAATATTTGAGCTTTCCGGTACAGAATCACCCCTCTTGGCTTAAGCCAGGAACAAGTACATTTGTTAATTGGTAGGAAGGTAACCTCGCCTGCTCCTGAATGGTGGGGAATAATCAAGGTACCTTAAAGATAACTATTCCACCCTACCCGAGAAATGGAGGGATAGAACCAATCCCTCTTCGCAATAGATTTGGCGTCTAAGCGTTGATAGAGAGACTGCTATATCCCGGAGGGGACGGGTGGACTAATTAGCAGTTGCACCTGCTGGCTTAGGGGGGTCATATCCTGGAACGTTCATGGGCTGAGGAACTTAATAAAAACAACAGATCTTACTCAAATATGGGAGGACAATGAGCTAATTTGCTTACAGGAGATCTGGTTGGCGGTCAACCCAATCTATCAAAGTGGGTTTATGCAGTTTACTAAAGGATAAACTAAAATAGGTCCCAGACAGATAAGAGGTGGCCTTATGACATTAATCTCAACTAAATGCACTAAAGGTGCAAGAATCCTCCTTATAGTGAGTGGCTTTTGGCCTGCTCCTCGGATCTGTATGATGGCTGCTTGCCAAAAAATAACCTTACAGTTGCAAATGTCTACATAAATCACGAACAGGCCCAGAAGGAGATGTGGGAGGTGCTCCAGAGGGACCTGGTGGGTCTTACGGAATTGCCAGTGGCCCCTCTGGTTATCCTTTTAGGAGACTTCAATCTCCGCTCGATCCCAGAGTAGATAGACGTGGGAGCCTTACATATGCTAGAATCCTATTGTATCCCAAATGTAATCTTCCCAGAGTGTGCTCAATCTAAGTTAGAGGGAAAATGTACGCAATCTCTCTTGCCGTTAGGGTTTGTCTGTTTAAATGGACATTTTAAAGGGGAATCACTGGCAGCCCAAACATATCTGCATTGGAACCAGCACTGCCCAGTAGACTATGTTTATACAGGCTTGGTTTTTTGACCTTTGCAAATATTTTGAGGTGTTAAGACTCAGGGACAGTGATCATTGGGGTTTGAAAATGGTTATTTCCGCAGACTATTTAGTAAGGGAACGGGTGATTCTGATGGAAGTTGCTGTCACAAAGCATCTAGCAACACAAACAGATGAAAGGTAAATGACCCAACTGACGCAGTATCAAATCCTTAGTGAGCTGGATCTTGGAAGGGATACAATGTTGACAGTCTTGGAATGGTATGCTAAAACCATTACTGAGGTAGTCATGCGTTTGACCCCAATAGTAAGGCAATGTAATCAGGATGCCAGAGAGGAAATGTTGAGTTGGTTCCTAAAGCAGCAGTGGTTTGATAAGGAGTGCTTGCAGGTTAGGAAGGAGTTAAGGAAAGCAGGAAGGGCCAGGCACTTCAGGACCCCAGGATTATTCTTGAGAGCTATAATCATAAAAAAGGGGAATATGAGCCCCTGGTTAGGGCTAAGAAGCTGGCCTATTATCAATCTAATTGGGACCTCATGATTAGCACCCTTCAGGATAAGGACACAAGAACATTTTGGAAGTTAGTCAAGAAGGGATGTGGTAATGTGACATCTCCGGGAATATGCATGGTACCAGAAACAACTCTTAAGTGATATTTACAGGCCCAGGCAGGGAATTGTGAGGATATTGTGAGGGAAAACTGGCCATAATATGAGGAGGTGTTAATAGAGTCCCTATCAATCCAATCTATGATCAAGTTAATAGCCACTTTAAATCTGACTAAAGCAGCCGGGCCAGATAATCTCTCAGCAACTGTGATCAAGACTAACCCTTTGTGGTGGGCAACCTCTTTTTTCAAAGGTTTTTAAAGCCATAACTAAGTCGGGTATATTCCGGCTTAGGGCCCGATTGCGATGTCGAATGGACCGGAGTCCGTCCGAAATTGCTCTGGAAATTGAACCGAACGACCTCCTGTTGTCACTTCAAGTCCAGCAATTAGGATGCGACCGAACCCCGTTCGGTCGCAATCCTATACTTTGCTATGGGAGCATGCATTCCGAACTGAATGCATGCTCCCATAGCAAAAAGCAGAGGTGCTGTTCATCCCTGCACCCCGGGGCAGGCACCTCAAAGGGCCTTGCACCCATGAGGGCCCTGCTGGGGGCCCTCAAAGCTGTTTCCCAATGCCTTTCTGTACCAGAAAGGCCAGCACACAAAGGCAGTGGGAAACTGCCATTGTAATCCCTCGGCCGGAAAGAGCCGGCCGGGGGTTTACTGCAGGGTTTCCGGATGGCGGATGGGCTCTCCGAGCCAGTCAGAAGCCATTCGGAAATCCGAGTCGGATTCCCTTCTGACCGAGCCCATCGAAATGGCTCGGTCGGAAGGGAATCCAAACAGTAGATTACAATGCAGGCAGGAGGGCTCCGACCGACTGTCGGAGCCCTTCCTGCCTGCATCGTAATCTGGCTTAGTTGGAAGGGTGCAGTAATCAAACCGATCCATAAAAAAGGGGAGATGCATGTACCTGGTAATTATCGTTTGATAAGCTTATTATGTGGGCCCAAAATTGTATTCCAAGGCCATCTCTCTACAGAATTGGATTGATCGTAATGAAATAGTACCAATGGAACAAGGGGGTTTAAACGGCGGCACTCAACTATAGACAATTGTTTTAGCTTGTGGGCCCTGGGTCAAAAGGCAATGGAAACTAAAGGGAGTTTATTCTGTTGTTTCGTTGATTTTAGTTCAGTTTTTGATCTGATAAATCGCAGTATGCTTTGGAGTAAATTTCATCAACAGGGTATTCCCCAATGTTCATTGGCAATCTTGCATGAAATTCATTCCCAAAATTGGGCTAAGGTGGAGCTTGACATGGTTGGGACCCTCTCAGAAAGGATACCTTTAGGAAACAGTTTAAGACAGGGCTGTGATTTGGTCCCCACGAGATTTCCCTCTTCCTTGCAGACATCCCGGGGCGTTGGCTGCTATACAGTCATTCTTGCCAAAATGGGGGGTAGACATGTGCCATGCCTACTTTATGCAGATGACCTGCCGATTCTTGACCTGACCTAAATTGGCTTACAGAGGAAACTGTAAAAAGTCTACAGCTACTGTGTGGCAAATAAGCTAAACGTGAATATGGGTAAAACAATAATAATCCCTTTTGGAAAAAATAAAAAATTAAACCATTTACGTTGGCTCTGGGAAATAAGATAGTGGAGGTGGTGTCTTCTTATAAATACCTAGGTATGATGTTATACAAAAAAGCTGAGCTGGGCTCTATGTAAAGAACTGGTTGTGACACTGGCAATCACAACTGTAGGGGTCCTACTTCGCTTTAGGAAAACATTTGGTGGTCCCTCCTGGTCTCCCCTTCTAACAGCATATAGTGAAATTGTGCCTTCCCAATGTCTTGAAGGGGCTGAGGTATTGTTAAGTATGGCAGGACATTGGGAGATATGTGTGAATAAGTGCTTGGAAAAACTGCTTGGTCTCCCCAAATCTGCGATGGGCCTGGCAATAAGACTTAAAGGGGACTTGCAGGCCTGGAATTACCTGGCTCAAAAAAAAAACCTGAGATTCTGGGATACACTTTGGGCCTCAGAGGCTCAGAAGATAGCAGCTCTCTGTGCTATCAAAATAGGATGAAGTGAGCTAAGGTGGGCAAGGCAGGTCAAGAAGAGATTAGGCATCATTGCTGGGGTGTTAAAAATTGAAAACTTTAAGGTGGCCGAGGCTTCATTCCTCTCGAAAGCAGACATACAGACGACTTGAAAAAGGGAATCAAGATTGGCTGACATGAAGTGGGTGGGGAAGAAATCCTCTGCAAGTTATATGTTAGACTCATGGGAAAATAGCAGAGTGTTTCCCTACATAGCTGCCTTCCGTGATGCTAATTTATGTTCACTTCTCTTAAAATTTCAGTGGCTTTGAATGTTCAGTTTCTGAGGGAGGAGAAATGTAAAAAATGTTGGGATAGGGAGAATAAGTGTACACGTGTACTAATAGTCCACAATTTCAATGTGCATTTTTTAATTCATTGTCATTTTAATTGGCCTTGTCATTCCATTGTTAAAATGCTTTTTACAAAGTATGGTATAAAATATCACAATAATGCCCTTTTGTTGAATATGGAATTTTTAGATGTTGCTTTTGCCATGGCAAGATTTTTTAAAATATGTATTGACTAGAAATGAAGGTTCTCTAGGGAAGAAGTGTTTTATTGATGAAGTGTACCCAACTACTTGTGGCCCAGGCCTAGGGCCTAGGGTAGGACAATAGATTGAATCTGTACCTGAAGAATTGTTAATTGTAATGCTGTGTAAATTTAAATTGTCATGTATTGTGCATATGTGCTTTAATGCCTTGAGTCTAAACATTAATAACATTGAATTGAATAAAAATTTGGTAGCTGTTAAGCAACTGAGAAGATGGGTAGTATAAATAAATGTTTGGAAATGGGATGATATATTTATGTATACATCTCTCTCTTTAACAATTTTTAGCCCCTATAAAATACATTATACATAAAATCCCTAAAAACCCATATACCCCCTCAAATATTTAACATGCTGGTTTCATGCCTGTATCAACATCTCAATGCTCGTTTACTTCATTCTACTCCTAAGGAAAGGCTTTAAATTCAACATCTCTTATTCCAAAAAAATGGCATTCAGGAGTGTCTTACATTTATCTTGAATGTAAAATGTTATAGTGATAGTAGTTCATTAGAATTCTGTGGTTAATCTTCAGTGTTTTCTGAAGGAGGTAACTGACGTTTGACACTGCTGTTAGAAGTACGCTTCACTCTGCATGTCAGAATGATATGCTGAAATGGATGAGTAAGATATGTGAGAACTCCTAAAAAATGAGTCCTCATTTTAGCTTTCACTAACCATGAGGTCTATGTCAAAAATAAACCCCTCATTTTGTTGGTTTACTGCAGTATCCTCTGTAGGAAATGCCTTTTAATTTTACAGCTTTGATTCCTTCAAGATGGTGTTCAGGTATACCACACTTTTGCCATAAATGTAGAATGTTAGTGCTCTAGTTGCTTATTAGAACTCTGTGGGGAAGCTGCAGTTGATCACCAGGGAATTAGCTTACAGACTGCAGATGGCGCTGAAAGTACATTTCTGTTTGCATGTCAGAATGTTTTTACTGACATGGGAGAGGAAGATATTTGGAAACTTACAGTAAATGTGCCCTAATTTTAGCTTTCCTGAGTACTAACCATAAGTTCTATGACAAAATGAACCCCCTCATTTCATTCATTTTAAAGCAAATGTTTTCTTCTTTACAGATTTGATTTCCTCAAGATGGCGTTTATGTGTGCCACACGTTTTCTTATAAAGAGAGAATGCAGGCACTCTAATTGTTCATTAGAATACTGTGGTAAGCTGTAGGAGAACACTGGGGAATCTACTGACAGGCTGCTGCTGTTAGAAGTAGATGTCTTACTCAGAATATCAGACTTTACTCTCACATGGCAGAGGAAGGTAGTGTGAACTTATAGAAAATGTGCTCTCATTTTAAGTTCTGGTCCACTTCTACAACCTCTTTAAGAAAATCATGAGAAAACAGTTTTCTCTCAAACAATGTTGTTCGAATTCCAGGAGAGAGTCATTATTTTTATAGAGTATAATCACCTGAAAGATCACCAGAATTCCTAAAATGAGTATAACACCACCAAAAAATTATTTATATAATGAGTGAAATCTGTTATCACCCTTTATATGCACTCCTTTTTGTGATTCACTACAATGCAAGACAATGGGAACATTGTCCCCAAGTCCTGTAATGGCTGTCACAACATATCATCCAAGTTGTGGCCAGCCAATCAAGGGCGATCCTTTTGGGAATACCTAAAATGTTCCTGGGGGTCAGGGTGTGCTCATCCTGCCCCCTTACATTACTTTTAATCATTGTCAGGACACAGGCACTATACTCCTAAGTCCTGTAATGATTGCCCATCATAATATGGTTATCCCTTTAAATTAGCCAATCAGAGAATGTCTGACTCCAGCAGTCCAGACATACCTGACTTTAACCTCTTCAAACACAAGCAAGCCCATCTTTAAATGCTATTTTTTCCACAACTGTTCAATAGATTTACACCAAAAACAAAAAGCATGGTTTAAATTCTAACTTTTAGCCAACTTTGGTGTAATTGCGTTGAGCTGTTTTTGAAAATTTAGTTAGGGTTCTTGGTCAAGTACAAAAAACACTGAAATTCACTGCTTATGGTTAGCAACACTCACAATACACACCAAAACTCAGAAACCGACCTGTTGTTCTGTTGATAGGTTTGTTTCATTTGTGTTCCATTGGGAAATTGGTATTTTAAGCATGGCAGGCGGCACAAGTTATGGCACGTTCTGCGTGTTGCTAACCATAAATGCCGAATTTCAGTGCTTTTGCATGTTTGGGCCTAAACCATAACTCAGTTTCGAACAATCATTTTACAGAGAGCTCTTGCTGCACTTGTTCTTTGGTCAGGTCCTCAGTGCAATCCGCGAGAAGCAACCAATCCACATTGACCATGCACAGATCCCATTCACTATCTTAAGTGCTGGGCTACGGCGAATACTGAAAAGGATCTGTGGACTCCATGACTCTTTTTATTTATTTTTATGTTTTACTTAAACAAATAGGGATTATTTTCAGTGACCCCTCCCCTCAATATGGCCTAGTAGTCACAGTGTGCACAACCTGCCCCCTTATGTGAGCTTGATAAAATGTCTGGCAGAAGAGTTTTGTTTCTCTTGTGACAAGCCAATGAGATCACTCAGATCTGTGATTCCAAATTTGGAAAGGAAGATCTTAAAGGTAATGCATTAAAAAGGCCTCCTCCTTCTAATGGAAGTCTTTTTTTATTTTTAGATTTGTGGGTTTCTGCAGATTGGATCCTTGAATCCACATTCATGAAAATGGCCAATATATAGAAAAGTGTTATCCTTCTAATACCTGCCAGGCAACATTTTAAAAGACTTTTATATCTCTAAAACAGCTGCATGGATTTACTCCACAGCAACAAAAGCATGCTTTAAAGATTGGTGTAAATCAGTTCAGCAGTTTTGGTTAGAGGTACAACCAAAATTTCATATTTGAGCTGGAATATAAAACATGTCTTTATTAACCCTATCTTAACTTTTTTCTCTGCACTGGCTTGCACAAAAATTACCATTTTTAGCTGACTATGTCAAGTGATTGACAAATGTGGTGCAAATCCATCCATGTAGTAAATAGTAACAAACAAATCAAAAATGGCTTTTCAATGGAAAATGCCTCTAAACCATAACCAAACAGTCAAGTCCCAATGTGTTTTATATATATATACATATAGATAATTTACTCAAAGGAATAAAGCCAGATTGCAAGCCTATGATGTGCCGATTCCGCTTCATTTCGATATAGGAGGCGTTTTGCAGTTATATATATATATATATTGCTGGGATTGACACTGACAGGCATCGTGGCCTCTTTCCCCTCAGCCCCCACTTGGGATTTATTGTACTTGTGCACACTGTCCTGGTCAGCTACCACCTTGGTTCAGTTATGGACTACTCAACCCAGAATGCAACTTTGCTGGTGAAGACCCATTTGGGCGGGGTTAGAGTCATATATCCACGCAGCTGCTGAGACTTTGTTTGCGCAGCCAGTGAACAAGGGCTATCGAGCCCGAAACAAGTTTGGCGCTTTGCTGTTGGGGACTGAACGCGCTATGCCTGCTACCTGCATTAAAGAAGGCTAAATTTCCACCTGTGTTGGCGACTCCTTGCAAGGCAAATCTTTCTGTTATGAATATATATATATATATATAGATATATATACATATATATATATATATATATATATTATCTACTGGCGGTCGCCAGTAGATAGTTATAGTTAGGACCTAGTTTCCATAGGAAAAGCGTTTTTTGTTTTCCCAATAACTTTGGCGCCGGATGACGAATCATCGCGAAATTTTCAAAACTAGTGTGGCGCTCCGGTCAGCTCCTGTCTTGAAAGGTTCGGGGTGATTCGGCAAGCGGGGATGTTAATTCCCATAGGAAACTTTAGACACGGCTACAGCCCGAACTGCTGAACGGAATTACACCAAATTTGGCAAAAGGTAGTGCTTGGTTCAGAAAGCGCCTTTTTTTTAAATGGTGTAAATCCGTTCAGTAGTTGCGGAGAAAATCAAAAAATAGAGGTAAAAAATCAATTTTCCATAGGAAACTTTAGACACGGTTACAGCCAAAACTGCTGAACGGAATTACACCAAATTTGGCAAAAAGGTAGTGCTTGGTTCAGAAAGCGCCCTTTTTTTTAAATGGTGTAAATCCGTTCAGTAGTTCCTGAGAAATTCAAAAAATAAAAGTTTCGATATCTATGGCCGCGGTGGATCCGTGCACCCTCCCGATCACGAGCTTCATGCTAATTGGCTGTCAACACTCCAAACCAGGAAGTGTTGGCAGCCATCTTGCGCCTTGGTAACCGAGGCACATGAAAACAGAAAAACTAAGGCGCAAAACAAGAAAAGGGGCAGGGTAGAAACACCCTGACCCCCTAGGCCTGCTCAGGGGGTCCCACAAGGACCCCCAGGGCCCAAAAAAGCATTTTTTTATAAACAAATCGGCAAAATGCGCGCCGGATCCGCGGATCTGGCCGGGAAAAAAAAAACGAATCGTGGGCTCCCGCGCTTTGTTTAATTGAAGCCCCCGGGTGGGCCAGGTCCGGGGGCAGTAAAAAAATGTGTGTGGGGGGCCCCAATCCTCTGCAAACGCGCCCCCTGGCGCGTTTGCAGAGGGGGGAACGAATTCCCCTTGAATACTGGGGGTCCCTGGGGGCCAACTAGCCCACCAGGAACCTCCAGTATGCGCCAGGGGGCTGCCTTGCAGAGAGGTGTACAGAGGCCACGCCCCTTTTACACCTCTCTGCAACACAGCTCTGTGGCGCTTTTGGAGGTATATGGTGGGCTAGTTGGACTCCGGGGACCCTCAGGATACAAGGGGACTTAATCCCCCAACCTAAAACGCGCCACGGGCGCGTTTGCACAGTGGTGAAGGGAGGGGCGGGGCTTCAGGTGACATGTGTGCAAACAGGCCCCGTGGCGCGTTTTAAGATGGGGAATTAAATCCCCTTCAATCCTGAGGGTCCTGGGGCCAACTAGCCCAACAGGTACATCCAGAAAGCGCCACAGAGCTGCGTTGCAGAGAGGTGTAAAAGGGTGTGGCCTCTCTACACGTCTCTGCAACGCAGCCCCTGGCGCATATTGGAGGTTCCTGGTGGGCTAGTTGGCCCCTAGGGACCCTCAGGATTCAAGGGACTTAATCCCCCAACTTAAAACGCGCCACGGGGCGCGTTTGCACAGATGTCACCTCAGGCCCTGCCCCCTCCCTTCACCATTGTGCAAATATTCTTCTAAAATCATCCGAAATACGAATTCCGATTTATTCACCTGTTATAAGGAGAGACCTCAGTGCTGCATCTTTCAGCCCAGTACTGGTCCTGAAAAGTAATTTTAACCGTACTTACCAGTAACTTGAATTTCCTTCCATAGGATATCATTGCCTGCTTTTTGCTGAAAAAGTTTCTAAGTGTTGATTTTTGAAACATACAAATATTCCTCTAAAATCAGCCGAAATACGAATTCCGATTTACTCACCTGTTATAAGGAGAGACCTCAGTGCTGTATCTTTCAGCCCAGTACTGGTCCTGAAAAGTAATTTTAACCGTACTTACCAGTAACTTGAATTTCCTTCCATAGGCTAACATTGACTGGTTTCACTTGGAAATTCTTCTAAGTGTGGAGTTTTGGAACTTTAAAATATTCCTCTAAAATCAGCCGAAATACGAATTCCGATTTACTCACCTGTTATCAGGAGAGACCTCAGTGCTGCATCTTTCAGCCCAGTACTGATCCTCAAAAGTAATTTTAACCGTACTTACCAGTAACTTGAATTTCCTTCCATAGGATATCATTGCCTGCTTTTTGCTGAAAAAGTTTCTGTGTTGATTTTTGAAACATACAAATATTCCTCTAAAATCAGCCGAAATCCGAATTCTGATTTACTCACCTGTTATCAGGAGAGACCTCAGTGCTGCATCTTTCAGCCCAGTACTGGTCCTGAAAAGTAATTTTAACCGTACTTACCGGTAACTTGAATTTCCTTCATAGGCTAACATTGACTGGTTTCACTTGGAAATTCTTCTAAGTGTGGAGTTTTGGAACTTTATAATATTCCTCTAAAATCAACCAAAGTACGAATTCCAATTTACTCACCTGTTATCAGGAGAGAACCCAGTGCTGCATCTTTTAGCCCAGCACTGACCCTGAAAAGTAATTTTAACCGTACTTACCAGTAACTTATATTTTCTTCCATAGGAATCCATTGTCTGCTTTTCAGCAGAAAAGTTTCAAAGTGTCGATTTTCACAAACTACAAATATTCCTAAAAAATCGCCTGTATGACTTAAACGCATTCTTTCAACTGTTTACAGGAGATGCACCAGTGCTGGATCCAGGATCCAACACTGAGTAAGAAAAAGTAACGATAACAGTTTTACCTTCTAAGTGAATTTCCTTCCATAGGATAACATTGGTGATTCTATGAGAAAAAGTTTCTAAGTGTCAACTTTTAAAGTACAATAATATTCCTTAAAAATCACGACTGTAACCAAAACGCTTTTACTCAACTGTTTACAGGAGATGTGCCAGGACTGAATCTAGGATCCAGTCCTGTGGTTAGAAAAAGTAATCCATAAAGTAACTAATTGCATTTAACTAGAAATTCACATTGAGCTGAATGTTGCATTGTGTTTGAAAATGTGTTGCCCATTGCAACAACTGTAACTACTGTACTTAAAAGTCTATTGCCTATGTGCAAAGTATTTAAACTAAAGTAATTCATTCTGAGAAAGTATTTTTTGTAATGTAATGTATAATGTAATTACAATGTAATTTAAAAAATAAAATATGTAAAAAAAAATTGTTTCTAAAAATGTAGTAAATTAGTATTAAAAAAATTTATATAACAATTAATACATTTAAAAATTGTCATTTACAAAACCTTTGAAATTCACTGAAAAAACCGTAGGTTTCAGACATGTTATAGTTACAAATTAGCATTTAAAAAACCTTTGAAATTCACTGAAAAAACCATAGGTTTCAGGGACGTTATAGTTACAAATTAGCATTTAAAAACCTTTGAAATTCACTGAAAAAACCATAGGTTTTAGGGACAGTTATAGTTAGTTGGACATTGCACTCGTACAAAACCCGTGAAATTCCCCGTTATAGTTAGTCCAGCTAACTATAACTCGCGCCCGCAATGCACTGCTGATGACGTCACATATTACATCACTCATGACATGGTCAGTGACATCACTGATGACATCACTGATGACATCTCAAATGACATCACTGATGACATCACTGGTGACATCATCCATGTGATAATTTCATGCATCTTCTCACACCTAATATAACCTTTGATACACCCACTCTAAATTACAGACTGCCATTCGCAAAACCATAGACACTCCAACACCAATAACTACATACCCACTCACTGATTCTTAGGTCTACGCACACATCAACTCACTCACCCGTACAGTCACTCATACTTACGGTCACTCAGTACAGGACTATCATATGCACTCATACTCCTATATAGACACTGAAACACCGCCACTCATCCATAGAGGTACTCACACACCTAGTCAGTCATGCAAATAATTAAACACACTACCATTTACTCACCTATACAGTTATACACATACCAGCTCACTTACTCATACAAATACTAGCACATTCTTACGCTCTTATACAATCACTGATACAAGCACACACTCATCCATACAGCCACTATCACAATCACTCACTCTCGCTTATAGCTATTTATATACTCCAACACACATATATACTGCCTTTCACATATGTAGTTACTCACACATGTACCACTGGGACATACATTCACTCACTAACACACTCTTACACACACTTACCCACCCATACAGTCTATCACAGATGCACTCTTGAAACCATCCACCCAGTGAATCACCCACTCACACATCTATGCACAGAGTCGCACACACCCCTCCCACACAAACACTCAGGCACCCATACAGATACTCACACAAGCATTCATTAACTCATATAGACACTCATGTAGCTATTCACAAACACATGCAGCCACTTACACAGCAACAGACAGACGGATACAGACATTCACCCAGTTTAGTCACTAACCCATGCATTCAGTAAGATACGTTAAATCACTCACTTATACAGTCAGTCACGCACCTACTAAATCATCCATACAGACACTTACACACCCACTCATTCTTCAATACGTCTTTTCCTATATATATTAAAAATATTTAAACTTTACAGAAACACACAGTCACTGGATGATGTCAACAGTGATGTCATTTGAGATGTCATCAGTGATGTCATCAGTGATGTCACTGACCATGTCATGAGTGATGTAATATGTGACGTCATCAGCAGTGCATTGCGGGGCGCGAGTTATAGTTAGCTGGACTAACTATAACGGGGAATTTCACGGGTTTTGTACGAGTGCAATGTCCAACTAACTATAACTGTCCCTAAAACCTATGGTTTTTTCAGTGAATTTCAAAGGTTTTTAAATGCTAATTTGTAACTATAACGTCCCTGAAACCTATGGTTTTTTCAGTGAATATATATATATATATATATATATATATATATATATATATATATATATATGACTTTTTAATGACCATGCTTGAAAGAAAATAAAGCCGTTCTTTTCTGACCCCCGGAGCAGTGTCACACTCTTTTCTTAGGAGAGGAGAGAGCCTGGTTGGTATGTCGTGCCAGCTGCAGGTGCTGGTTGAGTGACACGCCCTCTCGATATGGTGCTACGCGGCTTACCTGCACTTCTGGTGTTCGCATGAGACTGCAACGCGTCGCCCCCCGGCGTTTGATTTCCACGTGGAGTTTATTGCCAGCATGGGGAGAGAGGAGGCAAAATTGTTTGCCTGATAAGGGGGACACAGGACGGCTTTACCACCCGCAGGGCTGCTGCGGCGTGTGAATCCAGGCCAACAAAGTTTGGGACATCACTTGGTGTTATAAGAGGCCCCGTCGTTGTATGGGCTCTTACGAAGGACTCCACTAAGCAGAATGCAGCAGTGCGGATGAGGAGCGCCAAGTGCCTTGCACCTGTGAGGCGTAGGAGGGCCAATAACCATGTGACTGGGAGTGGTCACAGGCGGCACAACTTCAAAAAGAACCCCCCGGAACAGCAAAGAAACAATCTGGAATGGGCACTGATGAAGCCATTGAGGCGGAAACGCGTCTGCCCTGAGTTTCCAGAGACTTTTTAATGACAATGCTTGAAAGAAAATAAAGCTGTTCTTTTCTGACCCCCGGAGCAGTGTCACACTCTTTTCTTAGGAGAGGAGAGAGCCTGGTTGGTGTATATATATATATATATATATATATATATATATATATATATATATATATATATATATATATATATCTATATCTATATCTATATCTATATCTATATCTATATATATATATATATATATATATATATATATATATATATATATATATATATATATATATATATATACACATATACACATATACACAGCAAAAACTCCATTTTGGGCCCCCCCTGCAGGGTGGCTTCTGCTTACGGAATGGAGATCCCATAAAATGAATCCAAAACAAGCAATATGCAGAAGTCCAATTTCAGAATAAAAGCATGCATTTATTTTCATTTATTTTCTCCTTGCAAGTGGCTGCAACCTCATCTCCTTACACGTTTCGGCTGTAGGGCCTTGATCACAGGTGAGTAAAATTGCAATCGCTGTGTAGTGCTTTTATCCATACACCCACTTGGTTAGTGTCACAATCCTTCAGTTCCCAAAATGCATCTGCATTGCCAAATATGTCATTGCCATCATAGCGTCTTCATTACCACAGTGCATAATATATTGTTTGCAGTGCATTTTGAATAATCAAATGAAGAATCAGGCCGTTTGCAACCGCTAAATAGTCATTTCACATGTACTAACCCTATTTCGTGAGTCAGTAACCTATTATTGACTAACAAAATAGTGTTTGCGAGTTGATATTAGGAAGGGGCGTTTCAAGGGCTTCCCTTCCTAATAGTGAGAGTCAGGGGTATGTATGATTGTTTTGCAACCGGAATGCGTTTGGAAAACATTCATATTTTACCAACTCCGTGAAGGAGGGGGTAACTCATTCGTAAACAGGAAGGAGTCCTCAAGGGGCCCGTTCCCCTTTGTGAATGTGGGTGCCAACAGTTTGTAAGAGCAGGCTGTAATCAGACAGACCACTGTCTACTCTTAGAAAATTAAAGGTAGCTTTTCATTTATATTTTTGGAATGCATCCCATTTTCAATAAAGGAAAATGGATTTTCCATAAAGTAAAATGGACTACATTTTAAAAGAAACGCTTTATTAAAAAAATCAATCACAGACATGGTGGCCCAGCAATCCACAATCCCTCCGATTACACGTCATTCCCAATGGGTCACAAATTGTCACCTACCTCATGAATATTTATAAGGCAAGTCAATTGCAACTCCATTGGGAATCGCATTTTGAGAGTTCCTAATTAGCAGTCACAAAAAGTCGCATTTAGGAACTTGTAAAATGTTTCCGGCATACATGTGGCCCCAAGTTATGATTCTGGTTCAAATGCACAAAACTACTCATTGTGCTGTGTAGTTTGTATGAAGAATATGATTCTGGCACATTATGTGTTTTTGTAAATGATTTATCAAATGACTTACTTCCAGATGGGATTTTAAAAGACGTCTATACTTTTGAATAATATGGTGAAAGCTTGATAAATTGCAGTGATTAGCTGAAATTTCTCTGACATTTAAGAGAACAATCCACCTTAAAATAAGATAAGGGGGGATCGGTGAAATTAAATATTTCGACACTGCTTTTCAGCCTGGGTACTCGGTTGAACACAAACCCATGCGGCAGAGAGGCCGCCAGCATACCAGTGTGCCAAGCAGGTACTTAAAGCAGAAACGCCAGCCCCATAGCACAGGTTCTGCCCGGGCACTTTCTCTGGCGAACACCAGGCCAAGAGCAGGCCCATCTGCGCCCATCCGAAACAGTAGGAGGCTGGGCCCACTCTCTTGGCTGTCTTTTTGCCCTCTTCACCATATGATTGCCATCAATGCACATAATGGCTAAAAGGAAATTGGCCTCCTCCAAGCCCCAGGGAAAGCCGACTACCTCCATATTGAACGTGTTGATGAGTGCTATGAGCTTGATTTATACAAAGCTTTTTTCAGTCAATGACAGATTAGTAATGTGCCACTGAACCACAGTAGATTCTGTAACTACACTCCCTTTGCATTCAGCAACTCATGTTACTGGTTCAAAAGCTTTAACTTTGGCCACAGCTACCAATGGGTGTGTGCAGGATACCACTGATTCAACTTATCTTCCCACAGTGAAACGCAAGAAAGTACCAGCCTCCACACCCCCTCCGAAGGATTTGGCTACCAAACCACAGGTGGTACTGGGGTCTGTTGTGAAGCCCGGCAGGCCCGTCAACAAAATGGGGAAATCTGCTATTGTTCCCCCAGATAAGCCAGTGGATTTAAATTATTCACTTACATCTGAAATGTCTATAGAAGCTCTTATTAAATCCACTTTTGAATCTTTGTCAACTAGACTAACCAATATTGAAACCACTCTGGCTAGTTGTTTAGGAATCCTACAGTCTAATGTTAAACCTTCTTCACTATCTGTCCAGTGTATAAAAATGGTTCCACCTATTGTTGTACTTCCTCATATCCATACTGATTCTTGGAATAGTAACAACCACCAGTCTGGCCCAATGTACAATGCTGGTACTGCCATCGCCACTTTCGCTTCAGCCATTAATGTAACTCCGTCAACAAGTTCTTCAAATGTGCAAATCATGATCTGAACAAGCTATGTCTTATTGAATGAAGGGAAACATTTTTGCTGTGGCATGGAGATTTCAATAACAGTTTATGTTATCTCCACCTCCAAAAGGGTCTCTGGTATGGTGGATCCTCACGATAATGACCAAACTCACTGCAGTCATTCTGTTCGTGGCACAAAATTGACTGATCTATTGATTAAGTTTGATCTTGTTTTTGTCAATGAATTATGTACTTCCTCTGAACCCTTCCGCCCCACCTTTAATGGTCGTGGCTTTAACACTGCGATTGATTACATTTTTGCCTCTAACAACCTGAAAAAACTTGTATGTGATTTCAACATTCACCCTATTGCTATTAGCGATCATTAACCTCAAAATATTAATATCAGACAGGCCTGGGGATCTTAAAGCAACCACATTGAACATGCCCTTGATAACACTCAGTTAGCCACCTGTAATGGTATTTCGTTACGCTGGTCAGGGGTTAACCTTGACTCTTTTCTTGAAAATGTGATCATTATGTATTGGGGCGCTTTTGACATCTATTTAGATTCCTCTGTTGGCGACGGTGATGTCAAGAGAAGCTTTTTGGAGCTCTCGAGTGGAACCAAACCACCCCTTATTAGACCTTAACTCAATCTAGTCTTCCTAGATCTGGATGGTTTAACAATGGTTGCACAAGAACCCATAAGCTCCTTATGAAAGCCCTCCATGGGACTCTGTGGAAGTGAGCAGGTGTAAGCAAGATTATAGACTAGCACTGAAGGCCAGGAAGAAGGAGTTGAAGCACTTAGCATGGGAATCCCTGATTGAAGCTAGCCATTCCAAGGATACTTCTGCCTTGTGGCATGTAATTAATGGCCCCTATTAAAGGATGAGAGTGCTGCTAGATTAGAGTTGGCCATCACCGAGTCCGAGTGGATTGCACACTTTTCTAAGATCTATTCCATCCCCTGTATGCTTTCTCGTAGACTGGATCCTGTCACTGATGAAGCTTCTTTTAACCTATTGTTCACTCTGGATGAGATAACTGTGGTAGTGTTGGGAAGCAAGGGTAGTAAAGCCCATGGCCCGGACGGTATACCCATTGATCTGGTCAAGGCCAATTTACCCCTTTGGGGTCTCATTCTGGTCAAGGTACTAGGGGCCTGTTGTCACTCCGGTATTCTAAACACTTGGGCCGAGTTTTTTATTGTCCCCATTTTTATAAAAGGGGAGTTCTCTAACCCTTCTTGTTACCACCCTATATCATTACTTGATTAATTGCTGAAGGTTACCAGGAAAATTGTACTGAACCATCTTGAAGTATGGGCAGAAGAAATCAACATTGGCTCTGACCTACAGTACAGTTTTCGCAGGGTCTGGGAACTGTTGAACACGGGCTGAACCTCAGGATTATTTTGGTAAATACATTCAGATCAAAAAGGAAAGCTGTTTTTAGCTTTTGTTGACCTGTCAAGCGTTTTCGACTGTGTCCTCTATAGTAAATTATAAGTTACTTTAACTGAGCTTGGTGTGTATTCTCAGATAATTGCCCTTACTAGAGAAATCTATTCTAGAAGAAAGGGCTAGGTGCGCATTGGCCACAGGGGAGAATGTATTGCCAGTTTCAGTCTGGAAAGAGGGGTCAAACAGGGCTGCGTACTGGCACCTTTTCCTTTTCAACCTGTACATTAATTGCTTGGCCTCCGCTTTAATTAAAAACTGTAAAGATCTCTCTCAAATTGACTACAGACCATCCCATGTCTGTTTTATGCTGACGACTCTGTCCTGATGTCACGCACCCCTTTGGGTCTGCAGAAGTTACTTACCTCCTTTATAGACTATATGTCTGACTTGGGCTTAATCGTCAACAATAGCAAGACTTTTGTTATGAAGTGTGGGAATAAAATTAAGAAGTGTCTGTTTTTTATAGCCGGCTATACCAAGTTGAGTATTACTCCTATTATCTCCTATTTAGGTATTTTATTTAATGAACAAGGGGCCTGATCCCCAACTGTTAATAATCGAAAATTGCACTTTTATAAATCTGTGACCACACTTTTAAAACTTTCCACTAAACTAGGTTATAGACCCATAAGGGAGATTTTAATTATATACAGCGCAAAATGTGTCACTGCGGCTCTTTATGGGGCAGACATCTAAGGTCATTCCAATCTTAACCATCTCCAGGTGAGTGAGAACACCTTTTTAAGAATCTTCTTTCTGTCCCTAAAAGTTGTTCTACATTCATCTGTCACTCTGCATTGGGGGCCATGTTTTTATCTGAACTTATTAATATTCAGCCAGTCGTACTATGGCATAAGATCTGGGCTTCTGAATTTACTGTCTCAAAACGTTCGTTTATTAACAATTGTACTCTGTCAGGCTTCCTTCATACACCTTGATTTAAATTTGTTAACTAGTTCCTATTAGACTTGGGGCGTCCAGAATATTTTATTACCCCGGAAGCACTATTACTTTTCAGCATGAACTATTGAAAGACACAGGGGCAGATTTACAATGCCTGGCGCATCCCTGCAAATCAGCAGAGATGCGCCAGGAAAGATGCGTCACGCAAGTTTACCCTTGCGCCACCACAGGTGCGCCGCATTTACTATGCAGCGCACCGTGGCGCAAAGATAAACAGATGAGTGTCGCATCTCCCGTCGGAAGGGTGGCGCATTGCTGGAGTCGTGTCGCAAGTGCGACGCAACTCCAGCAATGCTCGTGGGCCGCCCATCTTTAGAGTGGTGCGCCACTCCTTACGCCTGCTTGAAGCAGGCGTAAGGATTTGTCGCAGCGGCATTGGAAAAGTGACTCAGTGAAATCTTGTAGATTTCACTGCGTCACTTTTATGAGGCTTTCCTGCGACGGAACGCCCACCCTGCGACGGAACGCCCACATGAGACCTGACGCAGGTTTCATGTGGCGCAGGGCTTTACAACGTGACGCATCTCCCTAGATGCGTCACGTTGTAAATAAGGCGCAACGTGGCGCATGGTTTACATCGCCGCTGTGTCACAAAAGTGACGCAACGGCGGCGCAAAAGTGGCGCAAGGGGCCTGTAAATCTGCCCCACAATGTTTATCTTTACTTGAGAATTGTAGGCTGTCACAGGAAGGAGATCATTAAATCTATTTATTAAAAACCAGTTGCTTCTTTCAACCTATGGTTTACAACCCTATCATAGTTTTGTACAGAATTCCTAGCACAGGTTTGTGTTAACTCGGTTTAGACTGGACATATTTTTGCGCCTTGTTAACTGTTCTGTTATTATTGATTGGCCAAATGTTTTGATTAGTTGCCCCTGTGACAATGTTCTGCCACAAGGTATCTTGCACATTACTTTTTTCTGCCCCTTTTATGATACACCCTGTAGACATTTTATTTTGCCAATACTTCCCCAACTAAATTTAAAACAATGTCGCCCTGCTCTTTTGTATTTACTGCAGCTGTCTACTGCTGTCCTTTGTTGTAGGATGTCTAGTTTTTTATGGTCAGTGATATGCATTAGGAAAGCAAGGATTGTCTTTTGTCCATTGATGCTTTTCAACTTTATGTATTTTGTTTTTGCATCTTATATCTGCATTGCATTTTATATTTGTACTATATGCTTTTATGGTTTTTATTAATCGAAAAAAGCTTATTCTGATTCTGAGTGAAATTAAAAAAAAAAATTATAGGACAACAATTAAAAGCTCAAATATGCTAACTTGATTAGATACTCATTTTCAAGAAAGCAACAGGTGTAGGAGTACAAACTCGGCACAAAGTTCCACCTTAATAAACCAGCATTACGAAGTTGACACACTATTTGGCTCACGAGGAACAAACAATCAGGAGGAACCTACAAAAATATGAGAGCATAAGCATTCTCACTAGATTACATCAACATTATAGTTGAAGCGTAGGCCCGATTTTTCAACGTGTTATTTAATAACAGAGGTGCGTGCTTTGAAGATAAACCTTGGAGAGAACTGTCTGCAGATCCATTGTTAATGACGTCTAATGACAGTGTTAGTAACTACAGATCTGTCAGGTATCTGCTTTTGAACAAAGTCTTTTTCAGTGATATAGACTGTAGCGCCTAAGGTTTTGATTTTTCTGATCATTTTCATTAAACATTCATTAAAAAGTCTTTATCTTCCCTTGGCATTTTGTCAGTATTCAGCCAACAGTCTGCCACATTGCTTGTTCCCCAGCAACAGGGAAATGAGTAAGCACATTCTAAATGTCAAAATGTATATTTATATTTGAATTTCTTCTTTTCTTCACATGGAGATGTATTTTTCATTTTGACAATGTCCATTTCTGGACACGTTCTTTCCAAATGGAGATGTTCCACGCGAGTTGGACACTCTCAGCACTACTAACCTACTTTATTTGTTTTTTCCTCCAAATACTTCTTTATTGGAACATTTTTCATCTTTGAAAAATTAGAGTAACACATCTGTAAAGCTGACATCGTAATACATCTGAGAACATACATAAGTATTGCGCCAGGAGAGCTAATTAATATTCACACAATGCGGAAATGAGAGCAAAGGGACATAAAACAATGATGTATCGAAATCGCATTTTACTTGTAGGGGTGCATTATAATCACACATGTAGAGCGCACCCGCATATAATCCTTCTATGTAATTACATGAAGTGTTAGGATTGTGAAATGTATTAACCTGAAACGTGATGTATTCTAGGCCATTGAAAAGTAACATGGGGAATTTGTGTTGTGAAACTGACAATTATTCATGTACTAAGCGTGTTTATTAGTTGTGTAATTTTAAATGTAGGTAAATGCATTAACTGATTGTCCATTATATTTCTATGCAATATCGTAAAGCTCATATGATGGTTTCTTATGTTAGCTGAACATCGAAGGCCTAAACTGTAATTCCCTGAAAACTCTAGCTTTAGAATTAACAGTTTGAATTTCATGTACTGTGGAATTTGTGTTGCAGGTGAAAGAAGCGTTCTCGTTAGCTAGAATAATGTCTCTGTTATATTAGTCAGGCAAGGAGAAAAGAAGTCACAATCATGCTGCTTGAGTCGATAAAAGAAGGTCCTTGTGCTTCACACAGAAGGCCTGGGAATCAAGGAGAAACTGTTGCCAGGAAAGAACACCGTTGTCCCATGGCAAACTACCTTTCGGATTGTACCCAGAGCAGATGGCGTGATCTGCTAAGAATCTTGGGATACAATAGTATGATAATGGGAGTAGGGAAAGTGCTCACTTCTTCCTCTGCCTTCTTAGAGACAGCAACTGAGAACGAGCTCTATCTTGGTAGATTTATGCTACATGACCCACTAACTGTGGAGAGACTTCTTAGGGAGACACCACAGACTGACACCCAGGGCCGGACTGGCTGTAGTGGGCACCGGGTGTTTTTCCAGTGGGCCGGAAGGGTGGGGGCCGGTTTTGTTACTGGGGGCCCCCTGTCACAAAAAAGGCAGCAGTGCTAAATCGGAAGCAGTGCTGCTACTCGGTAGAGCCCCGCCCCCGCCTCCAGGGGCCGGTCCAACAGAATTGCCAGGGCTGGTTTGTGTCCCCAGTCTGGCACTGCTGACACCTTTTATCCTTCCTTCTTGAACAGGCTTAAATAGGGATGTCATCCTAGTGTTAGTGTAGGGATAGATTAATGCTCCTTATTCACCAAACCTCGATGCAGGGAAATTTTGACTCATGCTTTCTGATCCTCTGTATTCTGTTTCTTGAATTAATTGTTTTGTTTATGCTACATCGCCTCACTTGGATACGCAGATTTGGCTTTATGCTAATTCTGATGTATTTTTACACTCTTCTCTTGCGGTGTCTCTATGTTCATTTGTTTTTGGCTTTGTAATAAATCAAACTAACTTCATATAATTGTCTGTGGTTACTATGTGTCCCAGAGAATTCTTTGTTAAGTGATTGGCTTGTAAATGAATTTCCTCACCTCTACGCTTTCATGCTGCTAAAAAGAACCATCGGATTGTGTCTCTAGAACAAGTCCAGAATTCCTGGGCCCGGCCCTAAGTAAATATAATCAAGAGTCTCAAGATTCAAAGCCTGATGAACAGTCAGGAAAATCGAACCTGAAAAAATCAATAACTACTGCAGAGTTTATGGTCTAAGCACAGCTCAATGAATCACTTTCAAATGAGGCTGTTGTGTGTGGGGATAGTGGCTAAATGTTAATGTCAAAAGATGCATACTTTGGCCATAGTTACTTCTGCCAAAAGATGATCCTCAGCTGATCGGTAAGGCCTTCAAGTTAGGTGGTGCCATTCAGTATGACCACTCTGACTGACGGGTGAATACTAGTTCACTAGTTTCAATTAAGATTCTCCATAGTTTCGACCAGTAAGTTGCATTCCTGATGGAGGACCTGTGGATGTGTAACCTGTCACAGTCAGGTTGGTTGCCTCACCAGTATAAAGAGCCTGTACAGAGACCTGCCCTCTTGAGCTTGGATGGAGCCCTGTACCAGTTTTGGAGTGTTTCCAAATAGCCAAAATGAGGTTTTGTAGGATTCTAGTAATTGTGATGATTATTTCTGTGCATTCAAGACATATAATCACTTGCCAGTGTGATCGTAGTGCATCTTCTATAGGTCTAGAGAAGGTGGTAATTATGAGAGGTCCAGATAGATCTGACCACACGCCCCTGCGAATGCCCCACTTTAAACAATGATCAAGTACCATGGGGAACGGAAAGACCACAAGGTCCATCAATTGTTTCTTTTGCATATGTCGCCCTAAGTGGGAAGGGTATGCCCAGACTTGGGTCCCGTGCTCACTACACCACTGTATTCGAGCTAGCCTGGCTGATAAAGGGTGATGCCCTTAAACCGGTCCCAGGATGCTTGTTTCCAGTCCAGGGAGGACCTGGCTTGGCAGTTCAGGCTGGACTGTTCCCATAAGGAAAAGGGTCAAGACTGATTTGCATATGGCTGGGTCCAAACTGGGGTGGTGTGGTGAGCAAAAGAATGATGGATTAAACCCAGATCCTTGGGACTGGGGGTGAATGTTTGCATTGTCCAGCATTCCGTCCATCAATTGTTTCTTTTGCCTACTTGGGTTAGTGGCATATTCCGGATGAGTATGGGCAGCGTACCAAATATATAATTCAATGACATGGTCAACACCATTTTTACCATCTTTGCCTGTCCCCATAGCAACAGTTGTAGTTCACAATTAGTTTAGTATATTAAGGGGTTGAGGTTTATGTTTGGCCCTATGTTTAAGACATCTGTTTATATGCATGCATAAGAATTTCAGCCGGTTTGATTCCTTCAAATGTTGTAGTATGTGACTGATAATTTAACTCTGGGTCTCCAACCTTTTTGTAATAAGAGCTACTTATGTTCAATGAAAATCATCCTAAGCTACTAACATTATTAGTGTTGTATTAGTGACCAAGCCTGATGGAAGGTGGTTTATTAGTAGGTGCAGGTAGGTACATACAGCTATTGATAACATCACAATCACAAATAAGGTCCAGTCAAGTCTCAATATATTAATCCCTTCTCAGCCCTTGGTAGCTTGGCTGATGATAAGCCAGGATTAACTTAGGAGACATGTGGGAAAAGAATTTAATATCAACTAAACAGTAAATAAGTAAAACACAAAACAATATAAAAATGCAACACTAATTTAGCACAATAGAGAACATTTCTATCTTTAAAATGACACCAAAACAACAAAACTTCAATGTAGAAAACCGCAGATATGAATTTTTAAAGTTTAAGTAAAAATATGTGCTTTCTATTGACTAAAAGTGAAAAGCGCCAGCCACAGCTGACTGCGATTTAGCACACGTCGTATATGATGAGCGGTAGTACCCGGTAGGACCTGGTCAAGTTTTTACCTTCTGACTTAGTCACTTCTTAAACTTTTTTGACAAGGACAACAGCCTAGCAAACTGCTTTAACACTTGTCTGCAGTATTTTTCTGTCGGTCTGTCAACTTGGGAGAGAGTACAACTCCCTCCACTGACCCATTTTGCACATTGGTGGAGAGGAGTTCTGGCAAAGGCTCACTCTCCTCCCCCCCTACTTCATCTTTGATCATCAGTATGGTCATGTCTGCCCAGTTATGGTGGGGTTTCAGTCTGTTGACATGCACGAACCTGTGGGGATTCCTGGGGATTCCAAGGGCCACCATGTAGGTGACCTCACTATTTTTCTCCAAAATTAGAAAGGTCCCAGTCCATTTGCCTTGGAGGGCCATAGAAACCACAGGCTCCAACACCCACACCAATTGTCCTGGATGGTACTCAGGTCCATCTGGTCATATTAGAGCTTCATGAGTTCCAGGTTACTGCTTGCTCTGCTCATGTACTCTGCCATGCGAGAATGCAGGCCAAGCACATAGTGCAGCACATTCTGTGTGGGTTCCATGAGAGGATTCTCCCTAGCGTCTCTCACCAAACACAATGGCCCTCCTACAAAGTGCCCAAACAGTAACTCAAAAGGGCTAAAACCAACCCTTTTCTGTGGCACCTCCCTGTAAGAAAAAGGCAGGCATGGGAGGAGAACACCCTATCTCCTCCTGAGCTCGTCAGACAAGCCCATGATCATGTCCTTCAGGGTCTTATTGACATTTTCACCACACCATTGGTCTGGGGATGATATGGGGTGTTGAACTTGTAGGTAACGCCACATTCATCCTGACATCGCCTTCAAATAGGCAGACATAACGTTGGCCATTCCATCTGAGACCACCCCCTTTAGAAAACTCACTCTGGTGAAGACACCAAGCAGGGCTCAGGCCAATGTGAGAGCAGCAGCCATTCTGATGTGTATTCCCTCTATGTATCTGGTGGCATTGTCCGCTACCACCAAGATATATCTATTCACTGAGTCGGTTTGTGGGTCTAGGGGATCAACAATGTCAATCCCCCCGCTAAAAGAAGTCCCAACCACTGGCAGTGGTACCAAGGGAGCCTTTGGCTTGCTCCAGTCCTGCCACTGGCCTGACAGGTGGGACAGCAGCTACAGAACTCTATTTTGGCAGACATGTTGGGCCTTGGTCTTACCCAAATGTCCTGCCAAGGGGATGTCATGGCTCAAGGGGAGGAGGAATTCTCTATAGAACTGATGGACCACCACTCTCCTGGTTGCCCCCGGTTTGGGGTCCCTTACCTCAGTATAGAGAACTTCGTCCTCCCAGTTGACCCTGTGGAATCAACTGAAATCACCCTGCTCTTGCCTCGAGGCAGTCTGCGTAAGGCCCTCCAGAAAGGGGCAATCTTTTTGCCCCTGGCACAGCTCTTCCGTGGTGGGTCCACTGGCTCCTTGCAATTCTACCAAGTCAGACAGATCTTGCAGGGGTGGAGCCCCTACATCAGAAGTCATATCTCCCCCCTCAGGGTTGTTTTCTTCCTGGTCCTCCTGAGCGGTCTGGGCTGGCTCACCAGTCAGTGACCTAGTCACACCACATACCCACTCAGGAAGGTACATCATCTGCACATGAACCTTCCTTTCCACCCCTGACCATTCAGAAACTTCAAGATCATTTCCCAGTAGGCACTCTACTGGAAGGGTAGGCGACACAACTACCTTCTTAGGGCCAGTCACGCCTCCCCATTCTAAGCTCAACATTGCCATGGATTGGAGCTTAGCTCTGCTGTCTGCATAGGTAACCTGCTGGAATACACCATGTATGATCTACTGTGGGGAAACCAGTTTGTCAACCACCATGGTAAGACTGGCTCCTGTATCCCTCAAAGCCTCAACCGCAGTCCGGTGGACTTTAGGTCTCTGCCTGTACTTCTCCATGCTTGGAGGTAAGGCATCCAGGGCTTCAGCTTCCAACCCACCCATGCAAACTGAGGTGACCTCTGTATACCCTTTCTTCATCTCTGGGCCAACTTCCACACCTACACTGCCAGTGGGGGGCTTCTTGGAACAGACTGCATCTCCCTTCTTGTTTCCTGGCTGTAAGCAGTCATAACACTTACCTACCTTTGCAGGGTCAAATACCTTCCCTGGAAACCCCTTCCCCCTTGAAAGTGGAATCGCTCTGGGGCCTGCCTCCTTGAGCAGGTTTTTGGACACCTTTAAAGGACATTTTTTTCTAAAAATTTATCTCAGTTGCCCAAGGCTTTTTCCTGGGAAGGGACCTGACCTCCTTTCTTCTGATCACCTCCCTGGTTTTTTTTGGTCACCCTGATGCGAACCCACTCATCTGCTGTCTCATCCTGTTCTCTGAGACTATACAGTTTAGAGTCAACTAGATACTTGTGTGACTTCTCTGAGGGACAATTACTCAATATGTGCTCCTTCATGAACACATTGTAGAGACACCCATTGGTACTTACCTTGTTACCCTGTATCTAGCCCTCTACTGCCTTCACAGACATGTCTACAAAGTCAACCCAGGATTGGGTGCTGATGTTCTGGGTGTCTCTAAATTTCATTCTATACTGCTCAGGGGTGATACCAAATCTCTTCATCAAGCTTTGTTTCATGTAAAAGTAGGACTCAGCTTCCTCCCCATCTAGGATCAAGAGCCTATATCTCCCGGGTACTGGAATCACCGCCCACAGAAGTGAACCCCAGTACTGAGAGCTAACCCTTCTCATTTTGAGGGCCCACTCAAAAGCTGTCTGTGACTTGTCTATTTTATCACTCTCCTGACAATTAGGGACGATGCCCTTGGGCAGTCTTGAGTCAAACCCACCACCTCTAGACACCTCTGACTCTTCTTCGCTGCCACTGTCTCTTCTTTTCTCATGTGTCCACTTCTTTTTGGCCTGGGCTAACTTCAATGCTGCTAGGGCAATGTAGGCTAACTGGACCTCAAGTTCTCTCTCTCTGAGGGACCGTCCTACTCCTCCTGTGGTGGATCATCTCCCCCCACTAGCTTTAGGCAGGGTCTTGGTTACTGTATTAAAGGACAGGTTTTTTGCTTCATCTTTGCTGAGTTCTAAGGGTTCCTCCTCCCCCTCTGCTTCTTTCTCTGGAGCCTCCTCTGTCCCATTGGCTGAATCTACTAGCTGGGCCTCTGCTCAGGCTGCAAACGGCTTTACCAGCTCTGCCTTCCTAGTATTGGTGGAAGGTTGTAATTCCCTAGCCCTACAAAACCCCCTAAGCTCTACTACAGTGAGTGTGAGTAGGCTAGCCAGATAGATCTCCATGGTATCCCTAGTTTTGGGTCACACAAAAAACCTGCTGCACAAATTGAGGTTAGAACAAAGAAAGAATAAAAAAATATTAATTAATATTAGCCCGAATTAAAGATTAAAAACAATTTTTGCATTAGGTCGATTTCGAGGATTTTTAATTAGCTCACTTAAATGTTGAATGGTGTTATTAAACACAAGTTCTGGATCTCACCACCACACACCAAATGTTGGAAGGTTGTTTATTAGTAGGTGCAGGTAGGTACCTACAGCTAATAATAACTCCACAATCACAAATGAGGTCCAGTCAAGTCACAATAAATTAATCCCTGCTCAACCCTTGGTGGCATGGCTGACGAGCAGTCAGGCTTAACTTAGGAGACAGGTGTGAAACGCATTTAATATCATCAAAACAGTAAAAAAGAGACACAAACAAACCAATAAAAATCCAAAACCAATTTATAAACATAGAGAATACTTTTATCTTTAAGATGACACCAAAACAATAAAAATCCAATGTAGGAAACCAGAGATATGCATTTTTAATTTTTAAATGAAAAAATGTGCTTTCTAATGCCTTAAGTGAAAAGTGCCAATTGCAGCTATCTGGTCATACTGGGCCGGGACAAAGTCAAAGTTTTATGCCAACAGCAAGGGAGCAAGGGTCGGATACGATGATCGGGAGGGCCCAGTCAAGATTTTACCTTCGGACTTAGTCACTTTTTTGGATCTTTTTCTCTCAACGTCAAGATATCGGGTCCTTGGGTCCTGTTTTCAGTTCAAGCACACCGGCCTGCTGCAGCGCAATTCCTTGGTGAGTCCTGGAGGTCTTTGTTGTCAATTGTGAGGAGCGCCGGAGCTTTCAGCAGGGCAAACCTGCACAGTCAGGCCGAGTCGTGGTTAGACAATGCCGGTTTGATTCTTATAGACGATGCCGGTCTTCTCATGGAGCTTTTTCACAAAACTTTACGGAAAGATCCCAAACATTCAGAAGTTCTTTTCTGAATGTTTCTTGATGCAGGAAAGGAGTCCACAGCACCAGCCAAGCATTCAGAAGCTCTGGTTTGCCCTCAGCGTCTGGTACTACAACTCCCACAATGCACCTGATGAATCCAAGTAAAATCCAGGTGAAACTTGTCAGCCGGAGTTGTCCTTGTTGTTGATGTTCTTCCAGCACTTTTCTACCTGTTGCTGTTCAGGGATTCTACTCCTTAACCTTTAAGACAGGCAAAGTCCTTTTATTGTAAAGCCTTGAGAGTGAAGCAGGTGCAGTCCTTTTGAGTGCAGTCCTCTCTTCTGCAGTCCAAGGGTCCAGCAGGGCAGTCCTTCTTCTCCAGTTGGTTCCAGTCAGGGATCTGAGGTGAGCTCTCCCATATTTATTTCATATTGTGGGCTTGCAAGGGTGGGGGGCTCCCCAACCAATCAAGTTCTATTTGTCACCCTCTGTAATAACCACTTCCTGGGAACTGTGGCATATTTCTGTATCAGAATGCACAGCTCAAAAAATATCTAAATGGAGAAAAGCTCTCTTTGGAGTTCAGGTCTGGCTAACCCAACTCACACGTGGGTCTAACATTATCCTGCACTCCCCTTTCAGTTCCTCTCCTAATGTAATTAAAGCGGCTCCCATCTGGCTGGGGATTAAGGAAGTGGGGGTGGGCAAGGTTCCTGTGCTATTTGGGCTTCTCCTTTTGAAGGTTTATCTCACCAGCCCCCTTCATGACCTGGTATCTGCAGGCAGCAGATCACCTTCCACCAGATGTCTGCATTGTTTCAGCCCCAGGTCTAATCATAGAGCAGCTTGGCCCAGGCTGTCAAAGGCTGGCCGATCAGAAGAGGCTGTTACAGGGCTGTTTTAGGTAACTTAAGGAAAGCAAGTTCTAGAACTACTTTAGTGCAATAGTTATAATAACTCCAACCTTGGTAAGTTGTTGGATTTATTGTAACTATTATTTTGATACTGTGAATTATGTTGCTAGCTCACTCCTGTCAAAGGTTAGACTTTATTCAAGTTTAATAAAGCTTTCCCAGGTTAGCCTATGGAGCTAGCAGCACTACAATGGGAACAAATTAATTTGGCTGTTTTCCCCTCACCCGGGCATATAAAACATATTTTATATTTTCCCTGATTATAATTGCAAGGCACCCAACCCTTGAGGCACGCAGGGCAGACCTTAGGGGTAACTTGTATGTAGTAAAAAGGTTGTTTTGGACTTTGGAATTACTTTAAATTCCAAAGTTGAATTTGGACACAGTTTTTTTAAATCCAGCCTGCAAGGCAGGGCTGGCTTTAAAATGACACCAGACACCCCAGCAGTGCATACTTTAGTGCAATAAGTCCACTGGGGTTTCTAAACCTACATGCCCTGCCATATACTGGAGACTTACAGGTAGGTTGTCTGATACAATTGTAATTACACCAATTACCTTTTAAACAGAGCAATGACCCTGGGCATGGTTAGCGGAGCCCAGGGCATATTCAGAGTTAGTAACCACAAGTATCAGTCAAACAATGGGGGTGATCATGGCAAAAGGATATCTTTCCTACAATGCCAGATAAGATTACATTAGTAGTCACCTCATGCAAGATAAGTCATAGCGATCACCTCAGTGCAATATGTAGGGCTGCCAGCAGTAATGTAAAAAGACTTTTTCAATTTAGAATGCCTCTACATGGGTAATACATGACATCCATAGCTGCAATGCCCCTGGCACCAAACTAATAATATCAGTAATATTGCATTAGGTATCACTCAAATATCATCTTTGAATAAATATTGGAAATATATATTTCTCCAAACATTGACTTATGGTTTCTGAAAATGAACACATTTTCAAATCGGCTGGATTCAACACAGAAGAGCTACTTCCAGGTAGCTGGAGAGCTACCAGTAGCTCCCAAGCAACTCGTTCAAGAAGCCTACTTTAACCATAGTAACCAGAGTTCTGAACATGGGACAAACCTTTCTCTTCTTCCACTTTACATTGTAGCATGAGGTAATGGAATACACCATAGTTGAATATGCTTAAGAGGGTAGAGACATATCTTGTTTTGTAAGGGTGTGCAGGATGCCGCCTGCTGGATGGACACAACACTTACTCTTTTAATGAAATAAAGAGAATCTGTGTGAATGCAAGAAAAGGAAGGTATGATAAAAGGTAATAACAAAGGCACACAATACTGCGATGTACACCCCTGACTCCCAAACAGACACACTTTCTGAGTGATTGTTACCAATCTGAATACCAATATTTCTCCCTGGGTGCCCAGCCAACAGACACCACCTAATAGCTTCTGTTAGACTGGACAAATAATGATTGACAGAAATTCTCCAACAAACACAGAACACCGGGCAGGGAACATGAGGGAAGAGAAAATGGAAATCGCAACACCTGTGTAGGAGGTTAATACCGTGAACAAACTCTCAAAGTGGGAAGCCAATTCAACTGCAGGCAAAGGTATCCTAAAGCATGATTGTAATAGAGTTACACAACTCTATCCATATTAACCAAGACGTCTTACCCGGTGTGGTGGTCAGCAGTTTAAGCTTTTAGTTTTGCAGCAACCCATCCCACACAACCTCCCCTCTTTTCTTAGTCAGAGTTTGTCAATTTAAAATTATTCAAAGGGCCCTAGTAGGTGACTCCCGACCCTTATCCTGATTAGTCACTCTTAAACTCCAGGCAAACTTTGCTGCTGGTCGGGTGTATAATGTCAGTAACCTGTCCTGTCTAATACATGAGGAGGTAGCCCTTTTCCACCCTTTAAATGATATCTCTGCAACTAGGTAGAGGGAATGATTTCCTCTGAGAATTTGTTGACCAGTCAGAGTAAATGAGATGCTATTTTAAGGGGATTTCAAAAGGATCTTTTGGGGATGAATCACATTTGGTATGGATGTATGAGGTGCACGGTGACTTTTTTGAGCCCATTTGCTGGAGTTTTCTCTGAATATTTTTAATTACATTAATAAGTGGAATTGGGAAGTATATAGCAGCAAAGGGATCCCTCCACAGTTTTGGGGGTACTGATATCAATGCCTGATTTGCGGTAAAATCAGGTAGTCAGTCACCTCAGTTTTCTTAATGAGACCTTCCAAATTTATAAAACTTTTCCAGGAAAGCCATCTTCACCAAGGGATTTATTATACATCAGCAAACTAAGGGCATGCTTTAGACCCTGGTGGGTGGTCCACTGTCAGCAATACCTGAAGAATATAAGATTACCCACTGCGACCAAATCAACAAGCCTGGCGGAATCCATTCAATGCACCACCACAAATGATGACATCATTGTAGCCATGGAATACCTCAACTTCCAACTGCAAACATACAGCAAAACCACCATCAGGGGCCCCCTCACCTACCATCCTACTGGGCCACGCCCAGCTTTCTGCAACTTCATCGCTGATTTCATTGCCCCCAACAACTACATTTTCATCTATGACCTCAACTTCTATCTCAACAACCAGAATGAGATGAACACAACCAACCTCCTTGACAGCATGAAAAACATCTGACTCACCCAACTCATCCATGAGCCCTCACGCAAAACCCCTTCTTTGCCTCCAGCGGTCGCATCAGGTACAGCCATACCATGGAACTCATCTGGACCGACCACTCCATTGTCCACTTCAACATCACCAGCTCATGGACCTCCACCCCCAATTGCCCAATGCCCCCACCACAGCTGGTGCAAAGTCTGAAAGGACAAATGGATTAATGCCCTCAACACCACCCCTCATCTCCACCAACAACCTAGACCAAAATGTCAGAAACGTCATGAATTGGATCACCAACTGCGCTTGCATCGTAGCTCCCATTGGCAACAACACCCACAGACGGTCCACCAAGCAGGCTAGCTGGTACACTGAAGACCTCAGAACTGCTAAACGACACTATAAACAGCTGGAAAGGAGATGGCGCACCAGCAAGAACACAACCAACAGGACCTCTTTCAAGACAGCCCTCAACCTCTACCACAGATAGTTGAGAGACTTGAAGAAAAAGGCCTTTGCCTCACGCATTGAATCAAGCTCCAATAACAGCAAAGATCTCTTCAACATCATCAGAGAATTCTCCAACCCCTCTGCTGCAACAAACAACATTTCCCCCTCACAGCAAACTCTGCGACAACCTTGCAAACGTCTTCTATGACAAGATCTCCAACATCTACAGAAACATCAAACTCCAGCCCAAGGCCACTGATGTCTTCCAGCAGCACAACGACCCCGCTACCACCACAGACATCCAACTAACCGAATGGAGCCAGCTCACCCCACAGGACACAGCCTCCATCATGAACTCTGTTCACTCAGGGGCCCTAACCTACCCATGCCCCTACCATATCTTAAACCTAGGGAATGCCAGAATCAGCCATGTACTCACCACATTGTTCAACCCCTCAATTGCCACAGGCACCTTCCCCAAGGACTGGAAACACGCAAAAGTCAACACCCTTCTAAAAAAAACATTGGCAGACCCCAGCAAACTCAAAAACTGCAGACTGATCTCTCTGACACCCATTCCCTGCCAAAGTATTAGAAAAAGCCATCAAAAAAACCTCTTCTCACATCTGAAATGGAACATCCTACTCGACTCCTCCCAATCTTTTACCTGGCAGTGATGTACATAAAGAAAATGACACCACGCACCAGCTGTTAATAGGACAGGTCGTCGGACGCTCTTACTTTGGTGGCTCCTACTCAGACTGGCAATTTTGATGTCGGAGACAGCATGGTCACCTACTGTGAAAAATCAATTGTTTGCTTGGCTCCAAACAGAGTAGGAAGATTCATGGTTTGTCGGGCAGAGCACTCTATCACATTTGTGATGGAGTACTCTGTCCATCAAACTGAAAATTAAACCTTTAGTCAGATGGAGGTGAGACATGGATGATGGGAATTGTATCTTATGAAAGTGAAAAAGTGTCTCAGCTGTTTCTTGAGGTTATCTTATCAGGATACCTAGTTCATTGTTGTTGGACTTGGCCCTCTCTGCAGAGTCACCCTCACTCTTTTTGCCTTCACCCCTCCTGTTTTCTGTATTTATTTTTATTGGCATTAGGACACTTTACAACAGCTAACCAGGGTTAAAGCTAGTGCTGTCTCCCTAAAACATGGTAAAATTGACCTACACCTGATTGGCACATTTAATTTACTTATAAGTTCCTAGTGTATAGTACTACATGTACCCAGTGCCTGCATATTAAATGTGACAAATAGGGCGGCAGCATTCATTGTACCACCCACTAAAGTAGCCCTTTTAATCATGACTCTGGTCTGCCATTACAGCATGTTGTGCAGTTTTAAACTACCATTTCACCCTGATAAAATAAACCTTTTGTCGGACTTAAACCTTCCTTCTCAATACATATAAGTCACCACTAATGCAAGTCCTAAAGGACGATAGGGCAGGGTTCAATGTATTAAAAACGTAGGACATTTGGGTTTAAGTTTGACATGTTCTGGTAGTGAAAAACTCCCAAATACGTTTTCACTACTGTAAGGCCTATCTCTCCCACTGGATAACTTTGGCTTACCTTATTAGTTTTAATAAATGCTATCTTTTGATTAGGAGCTGATAGGGATGTCAAGTTTAAGCTCACATGAATTGTAAGTTAGTCACAATTCTGAAAATACTGCTTTTAGAAAGCTGACATTTTCTAGACCTAACCATTTGGTGTCTGCTTTTAGTGTCCTGGGTCACATGACTCTGAATGGCTTACCTGTTGGGCTTTGTGTATTCCTCCAAGACAATGAGAAAAAAAGTGAGCAGATGCTGTTAGGATGGGCCATCCTGCCTGGATAGCTGGGGCAGAGTTGTTCCCAACCCCACTTACACTTCAAAAGGTTTGCCTCCAGCATGCACAAAGAACCCTGACACTAGCCTTTTGTCACCCCAGACCTCTTGGAGCCTTGTAAGGGGAAGGGAAGAACTTTCCAAAACCAGATGTGGGGGCAGTATAGGGAATCTCCCCACTTCAAAGAGCGCCACCAGGTATAAATATTGGACCTCCAGAACACCTCTTCATTACACTCCTGAACCTGTGGACATTACATAAGAAGGATTGTCTTGTTCATCAGAGGACTTACCTGCTGCCTGTGGCCTGCTTTGTTCCAAAGAGGACTGCCCTGCTGCTTGAGGACTACCTTGTTCTCCAGAGGACTCCCCTGCTGTTACCAGAGTACTGTCCTGATTTTCTAGGCTACTATGACTCCCATAGGGCTGCCCTGCTTCTTGGAAACTGCCTTGCCTTGTGAGAAGGAAGATTGGACATGCTCCCGTCATTCCAGGCTATCTGAGTGACTCCAAGGGTCATAAGGCTGACCTCTGGCTCTAAGCTACAGAGGTACAACAAGCTCCAGAAGCCCTCCTGCAAGCGCCTAACTGATCTGCTCCAACTGAACCTGCCTCAGCCCTACTGGCCTCTGCTACAATTAGTCCCTGATCCCCAAGAGGTGCTTCCCCAGGTCCTGGACCCTTGGATGGCATCAGAGCACACTCTTCGGTGAAATCCTGAAGTTTTGGGCTCTTTGCAACCGCAAACAGGCCCATTTGCGCTGGGATCCTACTGATTACTTTAACCACCAACGTGAAGCATAGATGAACCCGACCACTACAGCTGTGACAGTCTGCCGTGACCGCCAACGTGAACCGCTAGCAACAACCATCTGTGACTTGCCACCCAATCTTTCCGCTATAGCGCTGACCGTCCATGACGTAAGGCCTGCTCTTGGCGCTACAGCAGTGACCACCTGCAATGCTCTCCCTTCTCCTTGTGGTCTGCTCCACAGCGAAATTGGCCCTTCACACTGGACTTTCAGAAGGCAACTTTTTCAGCAAGACTAATCTGGTCCTTGTATCTGGCCATATAAACAAATTAATGTTACAGGTCTCTGAATATATTGTCTTAATAACTGGTCAAATATTAAAGTTTCAAAATTATTTTAGGAATCTTTGCTCTACACATCACATTCTCTAGATATATCTAATAGGAGTACATCTCACAAACATTGATTGAAAAACATTGATTGAAAATATATTTCATGCAGCTCGTATCCCCTGTCTCAAACATTATTTAAACCATTGGAATATTTACTGATCGTCATATTGTCATTCTTACATGAATCATACATTTATCGACTGCAAAACTGCTCACCAACAGTAATGTCAGAGATAACATTTTCAATAAAATTACCAATCTATAATCATTTAACATTATTCATAATCAGCAATCTGGTAAATGTCCTATTCACATATGAAAAAGTTACACTTTGTTGATATAAATTTCAGTTCATGGCTACAGAGTTGATAGTATTGTTCGTGCTACATCTCAATTTGTTGATCCATGTTACTAAGAAAGAACAGATTTAGCAACCACCAACAAGCTGTGTTTAAAATATTTTTATCTGGAAGATGTAAGCTAGCAATGAAGTGCTCCTCTGTGAATATTGCTGGTTGATGAATAGAGATACCCGGTCTGGTTACTGGGGTCATGTGTAAGCATCATATTTGGAGATTAGGGCTCTTCAGTTGGGTGTATCTTGGTACCAGTGGTATAGTGAGCATGGGACCCATGCCTGGGCACACCCTTATCACTTAGAGTGGTGTATCAAATGCACATAAGGTGATGGGAGGAATACTTGCAATCTTTCTACCCACTGGTAATCGCTCAGGGTAGCACTCCAACCCATTGTTCTTTTTGCCACCATGCTACCTAAGTTTGAATCCAGACTTATACAAATCAGTCTCAACCCTGCTCTAAAAGAAACAGCCCATCTCGGAACACTCCAGCCAGGAACAGCCCATCCTGAACTGCTAGGCCAGGTCCCCCTTGAACAGGAACACAATCAACCCAAGACTGGTTTCCCCTCATTGGTGCTCTTCAGTCAAGTGTAGTTTGGTTTCAGTGGTACAGTGAGCATGGGACTCACGTCTCTGCATACCCTGCAGATACTCCTGGTGGACTAAATAATTCAAAGTACTGCAAATAGTATTTATATGTGCATAAAGTGTAAAATAGTCACAAGAACACAAAATCACATAAAAATTCAATTGGCCTTAGAGAACCAGCAACACTGTGTCTGACTGACTATATAAATGTGCTTCAATTCATGTTATATTCTTCTATCCTCCCAGGAGTATGCTGTTCCCATCGGACACTCAGCCCTGAGATCCAGTACCAAAGAGGATGGGCATAAGTGAAAGTTAGCCATGTGGCTGTGTCGCCAAAATATGTAGGCCTTTGTGGTAGTCTTCTGCCAGCTGACAATACTGCTGAAGAAGGCAGGGTACGGAGCAGCAGAAGTTGTTTTTTCCTCCAGCAAGTGGAACTTAGGGAACCATTACACTAGCAATTGCAGGTGGCTGGGCAGACCACCAGTAACACCCAGTAGTCGCCACCACGCCTTCAACCACAGAGGTCCTCCTCCAGGAGGTACTAACATGACTAGAGAATTTTAAACAGGCCCAGAGGGAAATTATACATAGACCGGATACTTTAGAGGGCCATTTTAAATGGGAGGACTGGGTCTGTGGTGGTGGTGTTGGTGGGAACAGCTGTAAAGATGTATGTTTAGGATAGGTTTTTGAGGGTTTGGTTCGAAATAGCTGGGAAAGGGTAGGTTTACAAAGGTTTTGTGTGTTTTTAAGGGTATGGGAGGTCAGTCTGTTGTGGGTGGAGTGGTCAGATAACTGTTTTGATCAAATAAATCTCTTATTGATTCCTACTTATGTTTTTTTTAGTATGGTTATTAGTTGTTTTGTGTGTTGTACGCTTTTTCTGTAAAATCGGTAAAACAGGGTACTTCACCTACCTAATGTCACAGCACATGTGGGCCCCAAAGCTGGCCCATCCCAAAGAAATTGCCCAATTATCCACCATACCCTTCTTCTCACTAGCCTCCTCTATACTTGGCCTGAGCTCTCTTGACAGGCTAACCTAAATGCAGCAACCAGTCCACCCTCCTGCAATCAGTGTTGCAAAACTGATTATACAATACCTTTCCTCTTCCCCTTCATGACTTGATGTCATCTAAGAACACTCATCCTCCCATCAGTCACTACTAGCAATATCTGTGTTCTGCACTATCTGTTGCACCTAATCACTGCTTACCAATAAGTAGGGATACTAATTACAACAAGACATGGAATACATGAGATATTATGCATAGTGCAAAGTCCTGTCCAACCCTGAACCCAACCACTCTCTCCTTTCAGTTCTTATATGAGCAGAAAGATATTGTCTGCCACCCCCCCCCCCAAGACTTGTGCTGTTATTGACGCTGATGCAGTGTTTACTTCCAAGGGAATGACTGGAAAAATTAAGTTTTCTTATTCTGAATGAAGCAGGAGGCCAGCCAAAGGATTCTCATTCTGCAACATGCAACAAAAACAAAAGAAAAGACAGAATTAATTAATGTAAAAATCTAAGACAGAGGCCATCATAAATTAACACAATGTACAGATTTGTTTACTAAAGTAAGCGTAACGTAGGGTCTGTGTCATTAAGTGTCACTGGAGGAGGTTAGCTTTGAGAGAAGCATCAGCTAGCTTGATTCTACCATTGTAATAACATTATCTCCTCTATGAAATCCCGTTCTAGCCTGGATATGCTGAATGGTGTGGGTAAATTTGGGTTTTTTTGCAACCTCATCTTGTAACAGTGTAGCATTGCTTACACCTTATCTGCCCGCCAAGTGTGAGATCGGTTGGCAGTGGAAATAGATAACAGCACACTAGATCTCACAACTTGGGGAAGAGGGTTAGAATATTGATAATTGAATGGGTAGGGTGAATAAGAGACAACTTTACAGAGAGACAAGCATAGAATTCAACAAGTCCATGAGCAAGGCACATCTGTCATGAAAGGAAGATGGCAGTTAAGTTAATCTACTCAAACAAATCTTTAGCAGCAAACAGACTCCCAAGTTAGTTATAGGTATCTGGGCTGGAATACAAAATGGCAAAATGAACACAATATTTGTAGTATAAGGTAAGTAAAATGATATTGTTTTCTAATGGTAGAGCTGAAGTTTTTTTAGCAAAATTCATCTTGGTTGCAGGGGTCAACCACTGAGTTACGCACCATTGATGTTCCATTTCCTTGTTGAAGAGAGGTTTTAGTTCCTTGCAGAAGAGAATGAGGAAAGAAAATAACTTGGCAAACATGATACATGAGAATTCGGAATGCACACCAGAAGCTAGAGTACTATCTAAGGGACAATCTAAAACAACCAATCTCGGACAACTAGCTGCAAGTACTCTTAAAGACCCAGCACCCAAACAATAAAAAAAGTTCAGCTCTGCCCATCATCATGTCTATCACAAACATGTAAGACTTGCCACTTGAGCCACTAGTCTGTATTATTATAAATAACTCACCCCTTCAGTCCTGAGTGGTAGGCCCCTTCAAGTCCTCTTGTTCCAATAATATTAGATACGTATTCATCATTCTGCCACGTCATTGAGACTTACACATTTTAGTTTTCCCAAAAAAAGAGAGACCTGTTGAACAAGAAAATACAAAGAATTGTAGTCTTTGGGACTGTGTTTAGTGGACAGGTACTCCATCACAAGGTCACAGACACCCCACCCGCCTTATTAGAAGTGTATTATGATAAAATGCATGTTTAATAGGGAGGATAAGATATCTGTCATGTCTGTGATGGACTACGCTTCTGCTAAATTCTAAATCATACCCTTAGTCTAGTCTATATCAGAAGTCTTCAACCTTTTCTGTAAAAAGAGCTATTTATTTTCAATGAAAAGCACCCAGAGCTGTTGTAATAGTAACCTCATCAGATAAGTTTACATTAGTGGCCATGATATGCTAAATTACCGGCAGTGATCACCTCAGTGCACCAGGCACGGTTGCCAGCAAAAATGGATTTGTTATGGTGGATTGTCTTTGCGTGGGTAAGACATAACAAACATAGCAGTAATGGCCCTGGCACCAAGGTAATAATCTTAGTAATACGTCTCCCCAATGCTGCATGATTTATAAATCAAATATCAGCTTTAAAATATATTGAAAAATCAACCATTTTTCTCTAGACATCAGCTTATGAGTTCTGAAAATACACACATTTTCATCTTGAAAACAAGCTTTTCAATTTTGGTAAATCTTACGGGTGTGTGCAATGTGCGTAATTTGTTTTCAAATGATTATGCAACATTAAGGCAAAATAATTCAAAATGATGTGTAATTACACAAAATGTAAATCTGTCATTTTACAATACATGTTAACTTGAAAAGAGTTTAAATTTAAATAAAAGCACTGCAAACAACAGCAGCTTGCATTCTGTTGTTCTTGTGAGTTTGCCATACATTTTTACCAGAAATTCCACCATTTGTGAACTTTTACTGCGAACGGCATGTATTTAACCGAAGTGGCATAATGGCTTTCATTTTGGTAATTTTGCATAGCAAGCTGAACATAAAATTACCAAACTTACACAAATTACACCAGCGGCATTTAAATTTCATCCAGGACTAGTATGCATATACTAATGCAACTAAGCAACAGCTTCTAATTTAGCAGGCTTAGCTGTACATAGGAGAGCTACTTACAGGTATCTGGAGACCTAGCAGAAGCTCACAAGATACTCATTATAGAGGCCTGGACTAGATAAACTGAAAAATGTCAGAAGATCCAAGAAAAGCTGGAGTGCAATTATCAAAACACCAATCAAGTAACACTCCCAATGTTAATCCTAAATCAAATGATCAACCAAGAATAAAATACCAAGTTTACCTAGGAAGAGTCCGTTACATCAATCACATGTATTATCATTTGGCATTTACTGCTGCAAGTTAAGTGTTCATTGTGCAGTGTTCATATACCTATCTATGCATCTCGTTTTCCAGTGGAAGTGACACACACATGCTATGCAATCATTTGCATCTTCATCTACAACTGAGCATGGGAATGCAAGGTTACGCATGGGAGCCAGGCATCTTGTTTATTCAGGAAATGATCTGTAGGTATTCATTAGAAACCATTGATTTCTCACTGCAAAGTCTAGGGTTGACCCTAAGGTTGAATTAGTATTCATTCTTCGTCACCTCTCACCACTCAGTTCACCAGGGCATGGTTTTGTCCTCCCTGATTGTCTATCAGTACCGTGCATACTGGTTCATTTAATTTTTTTTACGTTCCTTGTATGCCAAATATAAAAATAAAATGGCATTTTTGTTCTGTTATTGTTTATTGTTTAATCCATAAAGTAGAGCCCATTCTCGAGTTCAGGGAGGTCATCATGAAAATGGTCACTCACTACACCTATGATCACCAAGAAATTCCCCTCATCCACAGTTGTGTCTTGTGGAGCATTATACATTTTGGGTATGAAACGTGTATTTCTTTTTAAATATCATCAGTTTCTCTACATTTTGAGCAGAGAGACTGGTCCTTATGACCGTGACAATTGCTCTAGCTGGACTGAACACCAGTTCTGATGATCCACTGGCCACAAGACCTGCAAACATTTTTATCGCTAGCCTACTGAGTTCTGGCCATTATTTTCTTTTCCCAAGCCAATAGATCAATGGAATAAATTTCTGCTTGTGCCATCTTCTCCATTGTCATAGTTGTCAACACTGTATGTTTCAGAGTTGCCTGTATCTGTACACCCTGTGGGAAGTCCTGAATTATTCATAAACTAACCAATTGCAGATGTCGGGAATGGAAGTAATGCTGTTGGCGCTGTAGATTTAGGAGCAGGCGATTGTGTTACCACTGGTGGGTGCAGAAGCTGCAGCTGAGACTTGCTTTTAGACTCCACTGTGTTCTCCAGAGGTTGAAGACAGCACAGTTCTGCTATATTCTTGAAGTTGCACTTGTTCATCTTCTAGGTAACTTGTTTTCCTGATGATTGACTCTTTGTAAATAGACATCTACTACTGGAAAATGAATGAAAGTTCGTTGCCCTTATTGTATGATGGACCAGTATTGTGGAACATATTTACTCTTCGGAGGACACAGTCTCTTTTTTCAGCATTTGATTTGGGATCACCTGAAGGATTAAGCTGTTGACTAAACCAGCAGCTTATTCATTGACATTTGTGTATGTTTGTTCCACCTTTTGGAATGGTAATGTAGCATGTGCAACAATGGAATGGCTTGGCGTATTGTATAAGCCTCCTTGTTGACTTCCTGTGAAAGAAATCTCAAAAAGACAGCAGCAATTGAATCAGGCATTCCACCAATCCATTTGTCAACTTTGACTTTGTCAGTTGCATTCTTTCTCTTTTATAGAATGTAAGCATTGGTAGACCTGCATGGTTCGAACAGACATTGCAGCATGTAGAGGGTGGAGTTCCAATAGATTAGGACTTCATACATGAGGGTTTTTACAGGGACTCTGTTAGCACACTGAATGATCATTAGCAGCTTTCTTACTTTGAAGGAATTAGTGCAATTCCTGCAACAGGTGACTAATATGTTGTTGATTACAACATCTTTTTTGAAAGATATCCTGCACAATTGGTTGATGCAATGAGCTAAACATAGGACTCTAAAGGATCCTCTATCTGCCGTGGCCTTGAGATTGTTACTGTCCTTGTCAGTGGCAATATATTCAATGCTATTATCACTGGATTTAATCAGTTTGGACTTTGGTAATAAATTTCTGCTTACATGTTGGCAGGTGTATGTGATTTGTTCATGGAGAAAATTGCAACTGTGTATCCTGCTGCCAAATGCATTTATCAGCAATGGTAAAATCAGTGGTTAACTTCTGATTTACCCTTTGAAGGAGACCCAGTGTGAAATGATGCACATCATGTAGTCTGTAGTTTGACTACTGGTTCATATGCCTGTCATGAGGTGGAAAGAATTAACAGAACTTTGTTTCATTGCTTTGCTAATCAAAAACAGCACTAGTTAGTGCTGTGCTGGGAGAGCAACAGTTGCAAATAGGTCCACCTTGGCACCTTCCATTTTTAGGTCTCGCCTGAGCCAGCGCGCATGCGCTGCTCTGGCGAGACTTTTAGTAAGCGGGTTTTGGAAGTGCAAACAGTGGCTTTTGCTGGGGACTAGCCTGCGTTCACGCGAGCGCGCACGCGCGATCAGGCGCCATTTGGCTTCCCTCGCCATCTGGACGCTCGCGTGAACGCAAGCTGGTCGCCAGCAAAAGCCACTGTTTGCACTTCGAAAACCCTCTTCCTCGTGATTAGTTTCACGGCCGCGCGGCCAATGCTTGTTAACAAGATGTGACTCCCGAACTTCTTCTGATTGTGCCCCCTTTTCTACCCCTCTCTCACTCTATTGCCCCTCTCGCTGTATTTATGAATCTGTCTGACCATCAGTCTGTTCACACACACATGCACGCATTCTGTGCCGTCATCTCGCACTTCACATGCTCCATTTATCTGTCTATATGCGCATCCATGTCTGTACCTCAGAGTCTCTGCCAATATGCTGCCCGTCTTTCTCTGTCTCTGCCTCTGTTCATTTCTTACTGTTGCATGTTTCTGTGACCACATCTTCAGTCGGGTTCCTTCGCTATCACTTGATCGGATCATTGTATCAATCTAATGTATTGCTCTTTTTTATACTACCCTCTGCCCCCACATATTTTCTTTCAGTGACGACTATCCTATGAAACTCTTCGCACTGAACTATTGCGTACATTAAAACACAAGCCCCCTTAATGTTAGCAGATACCTTTCTTTTCATTGTCATATGTGTGATGTTACAGCTACATTTCAAGTGTATTATTTTCCGTACCTTTTCGGCAATTGTTATATACATATATAGCTGTATCCTTCCTGTGGTCCTTTTTGGGGGTGGCCTATACTTGTTATTCAGTAATACTGTTCTAGCCAAAAGGAGAAATGATTTGAAACAGTGTCTGTATGTAGCTCATGACTCCGCTACCAGAGGGCGATGCTAAAGATATTTCAGAAGTGCTGCTTGGGGCATGGGGCATGAGGCATGGTCAGAGACAGGTCGCATTCGCATGCTCCAGGCCATCTGCCTTTACTGTTTATTGCTCCTCCGCGCACATGCACGAGCTGAGGGCCATGTGGCATTCCTCTCGCTCGGCCAAGCGTGCCGCCTCGCTTCAATGCCCCTCCCTCTCCCCCACCACAGAAACGTCTGCCATGCTTCTGTTGTGACCCTTTTGATGCACGGCATTGGAGGAAAACATGGGCATTTTGTTGTTTTTTTCACGTTGAAAGTTTTAACAGACACTTCGAGACTGTTGTTGGCATGATGTCAACCTGCGCCTCTTTCAACTTCAAAAAGTTATTTGGTAGCTTTGCAAGGAAAGTTATATCATCAAAGGAATCTGCAAATATACCTTGGCACAGGCGCTTGGTGGTAGCCACAATACACATATCTGCACCACCACTCAGCATCACAACAGCACCACTCCACCACCTCAGCACCACTCCACCACCTCCGCACCACTCCACCACCTCCGCACCCCTCCACCACCACTCCACCACCTCAGCATCACAACACTACCACTCCACCACCTCAGCACCACTCCACCACCTCAGCATCACAACACCACCACTCCACCACCTCAGCATCACAACACCACCACTCCACCACCTGAGCATCACAACACCACCACTCCACCACCTCAGCATCACAACACCACCACTCCACCACCTCAGCATCACAACACCACCACCTCAGCATCACAACACCACCACTCCACCATCACTCCACCACCACTCCACCACCTCAGCATCACAACACCACCACTCCACCACCACTCCACCACCTCAGCATCACAACACCACCACCTCAGCATCACAACACCACCACCTGAGCACCACTCCACCACCACTCCACCACCACTCCACCACTTCACCATCACTCCACCATCACTCCACCATCACTCCACCATCACTCCACCATCACTCCACCACCACTCCACCACCACTCCACCACCACTCCACCACAACACCATCACTCCACCACCACCTCAGCATCACATCACCACCACTCCTCCACCACCACTCCACCACCACTCTACCACCATCACTCCACCACCACTCCACCACCATCACAACTCCACCACCACTCCACCACCATTAAACACATTGGCAAAGTCAATAGCTCTGCCTAAACACTTATAAGGCCCCAAAGGCGAGACCTATTGGCTATGCCAATGCTTGTTGACTAAAGCCATCTACAAAGTCCAGAAAATCCTCCACTTTCCATAAAGAAAAAGGGGGAAGTGCAAGTGCTAACATTTTGACCAGCCTTCCTTTGTATAGATGGACCAGCTCATGGGTTCAATGGTAGGACAATTCTTTGCTAAACATATAATTAATAGTGGGTTTTTGTAGCAGTTTTTTTGCTTTGTGAGGATACCATCACCTCAAGTGACCTACAGGTAGCCGGGAGGATACTTGTATGCTTTAGTGTGATTTTATCCCTCTTTTGCTTCTACCATGCAGAGATTGTGGCATGTGCTGTGGGTGATGACTTCACACTTCTGATGCTGTTAGGAAGGCCTCCTAACGGCATTTGCTCCATCCGAATCGGGTCGGGAATGTGTCTTTCCGACCAAATCAGAAAGGTTTCCGACCGACTGAGTACGATGCGAGTTAGGTGTTAGTAATATCCGAAGCCGAACCCGACGGCATTCTGAATGACTGAGCTGTACGGAGCAGACTCATACGTCTCTATGGGCCGTGTTTCCGAACGACTGATTACAATGCTGGATTCGGACAGCCTTTCCGAATCGTGCCGTCCAACTCAAATCGGCAGTCAGAATCAGACTTTGGGGGCCCGTAGCGGGCCCTCCTGCACCCAGAGCATTCCCAATCGGGCCCGTGGGGATACCCATGGGTCCTCCCTTATCAGCCATGCACAGTCTGGCAGGCAACAGGGGGTGCCCGCCACAGAGTGCCCGTTTTCTCCAGCCACCCCTTTCTTCAATGGGAGCCTATGCATTCGGTCGGAACATAGGCTCTCATTGAAGTCAATGGGAGTCAGACCGAATCGTATTTGGAAGCATCCGTGTAGGAGAGTAGGATCTGCTTCACATGGGTACCCCCACTTTTTGCTGATGCTTCACTGGTTTTCGACATTAGTCTGGCTGGGGCCCTGCTATTCAGAACCCCAGCCTAGCTGTTTCCTCTTTAAAAGGGTCTCCATGTGCCTTAGGCACATCACTGATTGGGATCTGGAGTGCCCTTATAAGTCCCTAGTATATGGTATACTATGTACCAAGGGCATAGGTACCTCAGAGGCCTGCCAGGGGCTGCAGCATATATTATGCCACCCCTGGAAGGCCATCCAAACTGACACCACAGGTCTGCTACTGCAGCCTGGGTAAGGTGGTGCATGCACCCCTTACTGTGGTATAGGTTACCTATATCACTAAATGCATACACACATATAAACCTATAAGTCACTCCTAAGGCAGGCCTTATCAATCCTAAAGGCAGAGTGCATGGTTCCTATGTGAGAGGGTGCCCCTGCATGAGCAGGGCCCCTCTGCAGCATTCGGAGACCATCTCTGATGCTGTTTGTAGTGCAGCCTGACCATATACTCTTAAGCGCATTATATCCTCGCGGTAAAATGCTAACTTTGGAATGGCTGCACCTAAACATGTCGTGTTTGGTGTCAAACATCTTGGAATACTACCCCCCGCCAATCCTGGCGGCGGGGGTAGCATTCCACCCTTCTAGAGGGAAAGGCATGTTAACTCTGACGAGTCCGGTAACTTCTTTCCAGAGCCCTGGCATCACAAAATGGATGCTGCTGCCACAGACACGAGTCTGGCCTCCTGCTGCTGGACGAAACTCCGGCAGGGGAGGCCTGGACAATAGGTTTCCTGTCCCAGGGAGGTGTGACCACCTCCCCAGACAGGACAATGTGTATTGGGGCTGGGCGGGAGCACTTTCGGGTGCTTTGAAGTCCTGCACTGGGGGCACATTTGGTGTCCCTGTGCATACCCCAGTTCAAACCGGATCAGGGGCTCGCAGCCCCTGCTTTGGCGCGAACTGGACAAAGGGAAAGGGGTGTAGCCACCCCTCTGCCCTGACCCACCCATAGGTGGGGCCACAGAGTAGTCCATCCCCTATTTTTAGAATAAAGGTAGGAACCCAGTCCTTAGGACTTTAGATTATACCTGGACGAAACTCTGAAACTGAATCCTGGACCTTCGACGCTCTACTCACGATTAGAGGACTGAAGAATCTCCCATGGGGTCAAGGAGTGACTCCCCTGCTTGGCAGGCACCAAAGAAGCATCTGTCCGGTTTGCATTACTGAAGCTCCCGTCGGACGCCGAAGTCATCGCATCACCAGAGGTAGATTCTCAGACTTCCCCGAGGCTACCCTGAGTCCCCAGCAAAGCTGAGGCCCGTGGCTATCGTGGGTGACTTGAGACCATGACCCCTGGACACCGAGCACACTTGCAAGTGCACCATCTTCTGGGTCTCCCAAGAAGTCGTGCTTTGGGCTCCGAGTAGCCCTAGCATCCAGCACCACCTGCACCGAAGATCACTGGCCCCCACTCCACGAGTGTCCTGTAAGCCAGCTCCACGTGCGGCGTCATGAGGCTCCTTCGCGGTCGCTAGCCCGTTGGCTAGTAGCCCTTAACGAAGGCCAATCTTTTCTTTACTTGGCATCCTGGTTGCTCCAGGCCTGCCCTCACTTACCCTTGCTGGGTGAGTTCCACAGACCTTGCTGGTCTGCACCATCGACGATCAACATCCTACTCGAGACTTGCCGTTGCCAAGGCTTGTTGGGTCCAATCCGGTCGCCGACACCTCAGCACTCGACAGACATCGAGCACCAGCCCGAATCCTGCTCCTGGTCGCCGACAACGCCTCCCGGACCTCGTGGCTGAAGAGTCAAGATGACCGTCAACGCACCTGAAGCACTCGACATCGGTGGGCATCTGTCCATCGCCTTCCTGGTCACTGGCTAGTGACCCAGACTCTGTCCCCTCTGCTTTCAGGTTCACCAGAACTCCGATCCACTCTTGGATCCACCCGGACACTTTTCTCTTGGCCGCCAGCAGCACTTTGCAGCAGATCGCCATTCGAATCGACGACGAAACCCGACCCCGAAAGGCACCTATGCACCCGGCTTCCCTGGGTGAGGTAACACGAGTACTCCGGTGCTCCCGTGGGTAGAGACTCTTCAAAGTCCTAGATCTCAAAGGGTTTTGTCCTAGTCCTCTTTTAAGTGTCCCTTTCCTCTATTTTCCCGATCCCGACTTTCTCCATAGAAGTTAACGGCGTATCGCGGTTGTGTATTTACACTGCACGCGTCTCCCGTGGGTCCCCTGTGTCACTACCTTGGGTGGTTCCTTGTGGTCCAAGCACTTCTAGAGGCTCTAGGCCTAGTGTCTAGTTCAGTCGTGGTTCGCATACCACTTTATTGGTATATGGTTTGGTACGCCCCTAGGGCCCAAACGTGTATTTGTGCTATTACTGTGATTTAAGATCTTATAACCTATGTACTTCGAACTCTAGCCTCATAAAGAGACTAGAGGGGTGTGTTTAGTAATAAATACATATATTTTGAATATATACCTGGTGTGGTGCTCTTTCATTTGGTCACTCAAGAGATTATAGACTGGTAAAACAAGCTGCTTTACATTCCTTCAAGACTTAGCCTGAAGGCTGCTCTCCATAGCTACCACTAGGATAGCTTTCAATAAGGTTGTCTTTAACCTACCTACCATAAGAGTCGATTTGGACTGGTGCAAGGTGCCCACTATAATTAGTGGACAGCATATGCCAGGCCAACTTCTCACATTGGTGTGCAGCGTGTGGGATTCCAGCTTGCTATTGTTTTACCAGATAATCTCAATTGAATTGATCAACTGAAAACCACTAAAGGTACCTAAGGTACATATAATTTAAGCTTAGAATAACAGTAAGTTCTACTGAACTTAGAGTTGTGTGTTAAGGGATAGCACAACCCTTTCTACAACTCAAGAGAGTTTAGTAGGCCACACTAGAGTAGGTAGTGCATACACCACACCACACTAGTAATGTCTTTAAAAGCAGGATCCAAAGATTCCTTGCAGGAAGCCATTGAGCTTCCTCCCGCCAAGTATCATACACTCCCATTCTTGGAATTGAGAGCTTTATGTAACGTGAGGAAATTAAGGACAGGCCAAAGTCCCACCACCCAACACCTCAAGGAGTTGTTGGTGGCTTATGATCTTAGTAAGTCCTCAGAGACTGAAGGGGTAGGAGCAGAGGGTGGGCCAGCAGATGAGGAAGGGGCCAGGGGTACCACTACCCCCAGCCCCCCTCTGAAACTGACCAGGAGGGTGACAATGACCCTGACCTGGAAAACCCAATCCCTTCTGGGGAAGATGAAGATGAGGATCTAGAAAACCACACCTTTGTCCCCCCAGGAAGGATTATGAGTGTGCTCAGAAAGTCTAGGTCTCCTTCTCAGGAGTCTAACCACTCTGGCACCTCCATAGGGAGCTCTGTTTCTTCTCACAGGAGGGAATCCTCTCATGAGAGAAGAAAGAGACTGGTCCAGTATGAGGAAACTCAACTAGAGATCAGGAAGAAGCAATTGGCTTTAGATAGAGAATCCCTAGATCTCCTTAGAGAGAGAAGAAAGTTGGGACTAGAGTCCCATGGTGGCAGCCATGTCCCTAGAGATAGGGAAAGGTCCTATGACCATAGGAACCTGAGCAAGATTGTCCCTCCCTACCAGAGTGGGGATGATATCCACAAATGGATAACTGCTTTAGAGAGGGCCTGTAAAGTACAGAAGGTCCCTCAGGAGCAGTGGGCAGCAATCTTGTGGCTCTCCTTTGCTGACAAAGGTAGAGACAAGCTCCTCACTGTTAGAGAGGAGGATGCTGACAATTACAAAGTCTTGAAGAGTGCTCTTATTGATGGGTTTGGCCTAACCACTGAACAGTACAGGTTGAAGTTCAGAGACACCCAAAAAGCACAGACTCAAGACTGGGTAGACTATGTGGATTGTTCTGCCAAGGCTCTGGAAGGCTGGTTGATGGGCAGTAAGGTGTGTGACTTCTCAGGATTGTATAATCTGATAATGAGGGAGCAGATTCTTAATAACTGTCAAAATCAGCTGTTGCATCAATACCTGGTTGACTCTGATCTGACCTCTCCCCAAGAATTGGGAAAGAAGGCAGACAAATGGGTCAGAACCAGGGTGAAGCAGAAGGTACAGAACCAAGGTGGGGAAACCAAGAAGCAAGATGCTAAGAACTCTGACAAGGGTGGGGAGAAGGGTAAAGATCAAAAGTCTTCATCAGGCCCCCAAAAATCTTCTTCTGGTGGGGATTCCCAGTCTACCAAGGGTAAAGGCCAAAGAAAACCATGGTGCAAGGTCTGTAAGCAAAAGACCCACTGGACCAGTGATTGCACCAAGTCCAAAGACTCCAGTCCAGCACCCACCAATGCCCCTAAGGCACCTGTTCCCCCTAGTACAGTTGGTGGAAGTGCTCCAACAAAGGGTTTAGTAGGGTTCACCCTGGGAACTGAGTTGGGCTCTGACTTAGTCAGAGAACTGACTCAGGCTGTGTTAGTCTGTGATGGAGGCATGGATGTGACCTCCACTGTGAGTCCCAGTAATCTGGGCAAGTACAGACAACAGCCTTTAATCAATGGACGTGAGGCTTTGGCATTTAGGGACACAGGGGCAAGTGTCACAATGGTGACACAAGACCTTGTGCTACCTGGGCAAGTTATGCTTGGTGAGATGTACCAAGTGACCAATGCTAGCAATGTCAGAACAGACCATACTCTGGCAGTTGTTAACTTCTCCTGGGGAGGGGTAACTGGCCTTAAGAAGGTTGTGGTAAGTGCAAACCTACCAGTCGAATGCTTGCTTGGCAATGACTTAGAGACTTCTGCTTGGGCAGAAGTGGAGCTCAGGACCCATGCAGAAATGCTGGGGATCCCTGCAGATGTGTTTGCTGTGACCAGGTCACAAGCCAAAATGTCTAGCACTGAACAGGCCTTGGATTCTGGAAGAATGGACCAAGTGCCTTCCAAGAGGAGGAGTAGTAGGGTTAAGGCAGTGCCTTCCCCCTTGGCTCAGGAGGAAGATCAGTCCCTTGAGGGGGATGATCTCAGCCCTGAAGAAGGAACTGTCCCAGAGGAACTTGAACCTGACCAGGTTGAGTTCTTGGGGACAGGGGGACCTTCTAGGGCAGATCTGAGCCAGGAGCAGCAGAGCTGCCCCTCCCTTGAACCCCTCAGACAGCAAGCTGCTGCTGAGGCTGCTGGGAAAGCTAGTGGTCCCCATACAGTGTATTGGGATGATGGACTCCTGTACTCAGAGAGTAGAGACCCCAAGCCTGGTGCTACCAGGAGGTTGGTAATACCTTTGAAGTTCAGGGGCTTCCTATTAACCCTAGCCCATGATATTCCCTTAGCAGGACACCTGGGCCAGAACAAGACTTGGGACAGAATTGTCCCTCACTTTCACTGGCCCCACATGTCTGAAGACAGTAAGGAGTTTTGTCTCTCCTGTGTAACCTGCCAAGCCAGTGGCAAAGCAGGTGGCACTACAAAGGCCCCCTGATACCACTACCTGTGGTGGGGGTGCCCTTTGAAAGGGTAGGGATTGACATTGTTGGTCCCATGGATCCCCAAACAGCCTCTGGGCACAGGTTTATCCTGGTGGTAGTGGATCATGCCACCAGGTACCCAGAAGCTATTCCCCTCAGGACCACTACAGCACCTGTGGTGGCAAGGGCCCTCCTGGGAATCTTCTCAAGAGTGGGCTTTCCTAAGGAGGTAGTATCAGACAGGGGTGCTAACTTCATGTCTGGGTACTTGAAAGCAATGTGGAAGGAGTGTGGAGTGACTTATAAGTTCACCACACCCTATCACCCACAATGCAATGGTTTAGTTGAGAGATTCAACAAAACCTTAAAGGGCATGATTAAAGGGCTCCCAGAAAAGCTTAGGCGTAGATGGGACATACTCTTGCCCTGCCTTTTATTCGCATATAGGGAGGTGCCTCAGAAGGGGTTGGTTACAGCCCTTTTGAACTTCTGTTTGGCCACCCTGTGAGGGGTCCACTGTGCTTGGTGAAGGAAGGATGGGAGTTACCTCTCAAGCCCCCAAAGCAAGATATAGTGGACTATGTACTTGGTCTCCGCTCCAGGATGGCTGAGTACATGAAAAAGGCAACCAAAAACCTTGAGGCTAGCCAGGAACTTCAGAAGGCCTGGCATGACCAAAGAGCTGTTCTGACTGTTTACCAGCCAGGACAGAAGGTGTGGGTGTTGGAGCCAGTGGCCCCAGCAGCTCTCCAAGACAAATGGAGTGGACCCCACACTATTGTTGAGCAGAAGGGTGAGGTCACTTTCTTAGTGGACCTGGGAACACCCAGGAGTCCCCAAAGGGTTCTCCATGTCAACAGACTAAAGCCATATGTGGACAGGGCAGACATGGGCTTGCTCATGGCTACTGATGAAGGGCAGGAGGAAGAGAGTGACCCACTCCCTGACCTGCTCTCACAGAACCCTGACGATGGGTCAGTTGATGGTGTAGCCTTGGCAGGCAGCCTCACTGCCCAGCAACAAACTGATTGCAGACAAGTTCTCAATCAGTTTAGACATATGTTTTCACTGACACCCAGTCAGACCACCTGGTGCACTCATGAAGTGGACACTGGGGACAGTCTGCCTATTAAAAACAAGATTTATAGGCAACCTGACCATGTCAGGGACTGTATCAGGACTGAAGTCCAGAAAATGTTGGAATTGGGAGTAATTGAGCCCTCAGATAGCCCTTGGGCTAGTCCAGTAGTCCTAGTACCGAAACCTCACACCAGTGGTGGAAAAAGAGAGATGAGGTTTTGTGTAGACTACAGGGGTCTCAATGCAGTCACTAGGACTGATGCCCATCCAATACCCAGGGCAGATGAGCTCATAGATACTTTGGCCTCTGCCAAATATCTCAGCACATTTGACCTAACAGCTGGCTACTGGCAGATCAGACTAGCTGATACTGCAAAGCCCAAGACAGCATTCTCAACCCCTAGTGGGCATTATCAATTTGTGGTAATGCCCTTTGGTCTGAAGAATGCACCTGCCACTTTCCAGAGGTTGGTGAACACAGTTCTCACAGGACTGGAAGCCTATAGTGCAGCTTATCTAGATGATATTGCTGTCTTTAGCTCCACCTGGGAGGATCACCTGGTCCACCTCAGGAATGTTTTACAGGCCCTGCAAAAGGCAGGCCTGACTATCAAGGCCACTAAGTGCCAGGTAGGGCAGAGTCAGGTTGTGTACCTGGGCCACCTTGTGGGTGGAGGCCAGGTTCAACCTTTGCAGAGCAAGATCCAGACCATCATGGACTGGACTGCTCCCACTACCCAGACTCAGGTAAGAGCCTTCTTAGGCCTGACTGGGTACTATAGGAGATTTGTCAAGGGGTATGGATCAATAGTGACACCCTTGAATGACTTAACTTCTAAGAAAATGCCCAAAAAGGTTCAGTGGACAGTTAGCTGTCAAAAGGCATTTGATGACCTCAAGCAGGCCATGTGCACTGCTCCAATTCTGCAGAGTCCTGATTACTCCAAGAAGTTCATTGTTCAAACTGATGCATCTGAATTGGGGGTAGGGGCTGTGCTGTCACAATTGAATGAAGAAGGTCAGGATCAGCCAGTAGCTTTTATTAGCAGAAGGCTGACCCCTAGAGAGAAACGTTGGTCAGCCATAGAGAGGGAGGCCTTTGCTGTGGTCTGGGCTCTGAAGACGTTGAGGCCATACTTGTTTGGTACACACTTCCTGGTTCAGACAGACCATAAGCCCCTCTTATGGCTAAAACAAATGAAGGGTGAAAACCCCAAACTGCTTAGGTGGTCCATTTCCCTACAGGGGATGGACTTTACAGTGGAACATAGGCCTGGGAGTAACCATGCGAATGCAGATGGACTCTCTAGGTATTTCCACTTAGAACATGAAGACTTAACTGGGCAAGGTTAGTTTAATGTCCCTACGTTTGGGGGGGTTGTGTAGGAGAGTAGGATCTGCTTCACATGGGTACCCCCACTTTTTGCTGATGCTTCACTGGTTTTCGACATTAGTCTGGCTGGGGCCCTGCTATTCAGAACCCCAGCCTAGCTGTTTCCTCTTTAAAAGGGTCTCCATGTGCCTTAGGCACATCACTGATTGGGATCTGGAGTGCCCTTATAAGTCCCTAGTATATGGTATACTATGTACCAAGGGCATAGGTACCTCAGAGGCCTGCCAGGGGCTGCAGCATATATTATGCCACCCCTGGAAGGCCATCCAAACTGACACCACAGGTCTGCTACTGCAGCCTGGGTAAGGTGGTGCATGCACCCCTTACTGTGGTATAGGTTACCTATATCACTAAATGCATACACACATATAAACCTATAAGTCACTCCTAAGGCAGGCCTTATCAATCCTAAAGGCAGAGTGCATGGTTCCTATGTGAGAGGGTGCCCCTGCATGAGCAGGGCCCCTCTGCAGCGTTCGGAGACCATCTCTGATGCTGTTTGTAGTGCAGCCTGACCATATACTCTTAAGCGCATTATAGCCTCGCGGTAAAATGCTAACTTTGGAATGGCTGCACCTAAACATGTCTTGTTTGGTGTCAAACATCTTGGAATACTATCCCCCCGCCAATCCTGGCAGCGGGGGTAGCATTCCACCCTTCTAGAGGGAAAGGCATGTTAACTCTGACGAGTCCGGTAACTTCTTTCCAGAGCCCTGGCATCACAAAATGGATGCTGCTGCCACAGACACGAGTCTGGCCTCCTGCTGCTGGACGAAACTCCGGCAGGGGAGGCCTGGACAATAGGTTTCCTGTCCCAGGGAGGTGTGACCACCTCCCCAGACAGGACAATGTGTATTGGGGCTGGGCGGGAGCACTTTCGGGTGCTTTGAAGTCCTGCACTGGGGGCACATTTGGTGTCCCTGTGCATACCCCAGTTCAAACCGGATCAGGGGCTCACAGCCCCTGCTTTGGCGCGAACTGGACAAAGGGAAAGGGGTGTAGCCACCCCTCTGCCCTGACCCACCCATAGGTGGGGCCACAGAGTAGTCCATCCCCTATTTTTAGAATAAAGGTAGGAACCCAGTCCTTAGGACTTTAGATTATACCTGGACGAAACTCTGAAACTGAATCCTGGACCTTCGACGCTCTACTCACGATTAGAGGACTGAAGAATCTCCCTTGGGGTCAAGGAGTGACTCCCCTGCTTGGCAGGCACCAAAGAAGCATCTGTCCGGTTCGCATTACTGAAGCTCCCGTCCGACGCCGAAGTCATCGCATCACCAGAGGTGGATTCTCAGACTTCCCCGAGGCTACCCTGAGTCCCCAGCAAAGCTGAGGCCCGTGGCTATCGTGGGTGACTTGAGACCGTGACCCCTGGACACCGAGCACACTTGCAAGTGCACCATCTTCTGGGTCTCCCAAGAAGTCGTGCTTTGGGCTCCGAGTAGCCCTAGCCTCCAGCACCACCTGCACCGAAGATCACTGGCCCCCACTCCACGAGTGTCCTGTAAGCCAGCTCCACGTGCGGCGTCACGAGGCTCCTTCACGGTCACTAGCCCGTTGGCTAGTAGCCCGTAACAAAGGCCAATCTTTTCTTTACTTGGCATCCTGGTTGCTCCAGGCCTGCCCTCACTTACCCTCGCTGGGTGAGTTCCACAGACCTTGCTGGTCTGCACCATCGACGATCTACATCTTACTTGAGACTTGCCGTTGCCAAGGCTTGTAGGGTCCAATCCGGTCGCCGACACCTCAGCACTCGACAGACATCGAGCACCAGCCGGAATCCTGCTCCTGGTCACCGACAACGCCTCCCGGACCTCGTGGCTGAAGAGTCAAGACGACTGTCAACGCACCTGAAGCACTCGACATCGGTGGGCATCTGTCCATCGCCTTCCTGGTCACTGGCTAGTGACCCAGACTCTGTCCCCTCTGCTTTCAGGTTCACCAGAACTCCGATCCACTCTTGGATCCACCCGGACACTTTTCTCTTGGCCGCCAGCAGCACTTTGCAGCAGATCGCCATTCGAATCGACGACGAAACCCGACCCCGAAAGGCACCTATGCACCCGGCTTCCCTGGGTGAGGTAACACGAGTACTCCGGTGCTCCCGTGGGTAGAGACTCTTCAAAGTCCTAGATCTCAAAGGGTTTTGTCCTAGTCCTCTTTTAAGTGTCCCTTTCCTCTATTTTCCCGATCCCGACTTTCTCCATAGAAGTTAACGGCGTATCGCGGTTGTGTATTTACACTGCACGCGTCTCCCGTGGGTCCCCTGTGTCACTACCTTGGGTGGTTCCTTGTGGTCCAAGCACTTCTAGAGGCTCTAGGCCTAGTGTCTAGTTCAGTCGTGGTTCGCATACCACTTTATTGGTATATGGTTTGGTACGCCCCTAGGGCCCAAACGTGTATTTGTGCTATTACTGTGATTTAAGATCTTATAACCTATGTACTTCGAACTCTAGCCTCATAAAGAGACTAGAGGGGTGTGTTTAGTAATAAATACATATATTTTGAATATATACCTGGTGTGGTGCTCTTTCATTTGGTCACTCAAGAGATTATAGACTGGTAAAACAAGCTGCTTTACATTCCTTCAAGACTTAGCCTGAAGGCTGCTCTCCATAGCTACCACTAGGATAGCTTTCAATAAGGTTGTCTTTAACCTACCTACCATAAGAGTCGATTTGGACTGGTGCAAGGTGCCCACTATAATTAGTGGACAGCATATGCCAGGCCAACTTCTCACAATCCGAATGCATCGTACTCGGTCGGTCGGACTCTCCCGATCCGAGTCGGTCGGAAACCACTCCCAAACCGATTCGGTCAGAATTTATTTTTTATTTATTTATTTAGGAGTTTATATAGCGCACAGCTACCCCCAACAGGGGTGTCCCGGCGCTGAGACGGATAGCAGATGGAAGGTGCAGAGTGGGATACTAGAGGTTGGTGAATAACCAGGTCTTTAAGGCACGTCAAAAGATGGGTTCAGACTCAGAGGAACGAATGGAGAGTGGCAGGGCATTCCAGATTTTGGAGGTGATCGCCGCAAAGGCTCTGCCACCCATTCTAGACCTATGAAAACGGGGGGTAACAAAGAGACGGAGATGGTTGGATCTGAGGGTCCGGCTATGTTGATAGTGCTTAAGTCGAGCTCTCAGGTAGGCAGGGCCATGTCCTTGGAAAGCCCTGAAAGCCAAGGTGAGAACCTTGAATTTAATACGTTTAATCACCGGAAGCCAGTGGAGCTTCCTCAGGTGGGGGGTGATCGAATGGCGAAAAGGAATTTTACAGATCACTTTAGCCGCTGCGTTCTGAACCAGCTGAAGATGCCTAATCAAATTGGCTGGTGCCCCAAGATAGAGGCTGTTGGCGTAGTCTAGATGGGAGGTGATTAGAGCATGGATTATGGTCTGGGGGACTCCAGGGGGAGGAAGTGGAGGAATTTGCGAAGCATGTGCAGCTTCCCAAAGCAGGAGGAGGACACCAGTTTGATTTGGTTTTTACAGGACAGATCATTATCCAACCGGAAGCCAAGGTTCCTGGCCAAGTCAACGGGCTTGGGAGGGGAGTTCAACTCGGGTGGCCACCAGAGCGTGGGGGGGGATTTTTTGGTTAAAGAAGAGTACCTCGGTTTTGTCCGAGTTTAGCTTAAGAGTATTCAGTGACATCCACAATGAGATGCTGCTCAGGCAGTGTCTAAAATTGGAGAATGTCGTTTCTGAGTGATCTTCAAAGGAAAACACCAGTTGGGTGTCGTCAGCGTAGGAGACCACCCTCACCCCACAGGATTCAACTAAAGCTGCAAGGGGGGAAAGTTAGACATTGAAAAGGAGAGGGCTCAAGGCAGAGCCTTGGGGGACCCTACAGAGCAAGGGTTTCTCGTCGGAGACAAATGGATGGAGAGACACTTGTTGAGTCCGGTTGCCCAGAAAGGGGTGTGCCTTGAATCCCCAAGTTGTATAATCTATCTAGAATGATAGGGTGAGAGACCGTGTCGAACGCTGCGGACAGGTCAAGTAGCACTAGCATGGCTGCTTTGCCTGAATCCACACATTCACGAATGGTCTCAGAGACTTCGAGAAGGGCGGTCTCGGTACTGTAGCCGATCTGAAGCCGGACTGGGAATCGTGGAAAAGATTACGAGATTCCAAATGGCTGGAGAGTTGTTCCTGAACTATTTTTTCAAGAATCTTAGCTGGCGTTGGTGACAGGGAAATAGGCCTATAATTTTTGTAAACGGTAGGGTCGGCATCCGGTTTTTTGAGAATAGGCACTAAAAGGGCCCGTTTCCACACTGAGGGGAAGGTACCAGAGCTTAGGGAGGCGTTCCAAATCTGGTTCAGTGGGGTATTAATGAGCGGGGTTAAGGCATTGAAGAACTGAGTCGGGCAGGGATCCTTGGGAGAACCGGATTTGCACGTTAAGAGTAGGCCTGGGCAGTGAACTCCGCTCCACTTGCGGAGTTTGCGGAGTTTTCTGCACTCCGCATTACGCAGAGATCTCAGAGTTCCGAAAATCTCCGCTTTGCGGAGCAGAGTTTTTTTCCTCGCTCGCGTTCGTCAATGTCAAGTTAGCGACCGCGAGCGAGGAAAATCAACCTCCCGGCCAGATTTTTCCTCGTTTGCGAACGTCAACATCAAGTTGGCGAGCGCGAGCATGGAAAATCAACATCCCGGCGAGATTTCTCAATGCGGGGGGGGGTCAGGTTTCTCATTGCGAGTGGTTGCGTATGCTCGCGACCGCTCGCGTTGAGAAACTGCCCGTTCGCGTTGAGAAAGCTGCTGCTGTGCATGGTGCCGTTCGCAATGATTGCACAGTGCGGACAAGCATCCGGCACTGGCAAACACTGCGAATGGCATTTTTCTATCATACTCCGCCGCTCGCGGAGCTCTGCGTAGTGCGACAGAGTTTTTTTAATCACTTTGCGGTGTTCTGCGTAGTGCAACTCCGCAAACTCTGCCCAGGGTTAGTTATGAGTTTATGGAGTGAGGTATCGGAAGAGATGGTACGGAAGGTGGTCAGAACATCATTGCTGACCGACCCCGTAAGAGGGGATAGGGAATGGAGTGGGGGGGCAAACGTCAAATAAATTTCAAGAATTTTGTCCTGAAAGAAATCTGATAGCCCATTGCAGAGATCCGAAGTAGGAGGGACTGCACTCGTGTTGGCGGCAGACTTGGTAACAATTTTGAAAAGAGTTTTAGCCTAGTTGCCTGCGGAGTGGATTTTGTTAATGAAATAATCTCTCATCGTAGAGCGTTTGAGTTTGTGCAAATTTTTATGGGCAGCTTTATATACTAATTTAGCTGTGGAGTCGTAGGATGATCTCCAGCTGCGTTCCAATTTCTTGCAATGAGTTTTCTCTACCCGGAGCTCAGAGGTAAACCAAGGGGCTGATGGTTTTTGTCTTGAAGAGTTAGTGGGTTTGAAGGGGGCAACAATATCCAGAGCGGAGGTAAGCCAACGGTTAAAGTTTATAGAATCAAGGTCCGGGTCACCTGATAGCTGAAGTGGGATGGAGGAGAGTGCGAGAGTCATGCTATTGCTAGTGATTTTGAACCATTTCCTTCTGTTATCCAAGTTATGGGTGAAACTGGGGGTCTGTGTAGGTAGTGATAGGTTGAAAGGAATTAAGAAATGGTCAGACCAGTTAAGTGGTAAAGGGGGCTGTCATAACATTAGGATTATTGGTGAAGATCAGGTCTAACGTGTGACCGGCCGTATGTGTGGGGCCATTGACCAGCTGGGTCAGATTGAGGCCATCCAAAGTATCGATAAGTTGGCGGGCTTTGGTGCAATTGGTGTCGTCCGCATGTACATTAAAGTCTCCTAGGATTGTGAAATGAGCATGTTTGAGTGAGAGGTCTGCCACTGCATTATAAAGTTCGAGCAGGTGATTGGGAGGGGAATTAGGGGGTCTGTAGATCAGGATACCGGCCATCCCTACGTTCGGGGCCAACGTTATGCAAAAGTAGATGGCTTCTAAGAGCCCCATATTGGGGAGTTTCCTATGCGAGATTACCCAACTTGAGGGAAAGACCACTGCTACTCCTCCCCCAGATTTGTTATCGGCCCTGTTGACCCCCACGATCTGATAGCCAGTAGGAATGGCTAGGGTGAGGTCGGGATTAGAATGGTCCTTGGTCCAGGTTTCGGTCAGGAACATTAAGTCCCAGGAATGGGCTTCCAGGGAGAGCCAGATGCCATCTGAATGGCGAGGGAGGGATCTACAGTTGATCAGGCAGGCTTTTATGGGGGGGGATAAGTAGTGTTCCGGTTGGAGGAGGTGGGGGGGTAGGGATAGCCGGGAGTGGTTGCAATGTATCCGCCATAACAGAGAATTGACAAGTGCTACATTTTAATGGGGAAGGAGCCCTGAGCGGTCAGGGTTAAGCGAGTGCTCGCATTTTGAGGGTCTCAGGTTTAAGAGTTGAGCCCTGGACCAGAGGATAGGTCCATCGGGGGGGCCACGGGCAGCATGGCTGGCGCTGGCCGCGGTAAGGACGCGGACGGGCGCAGACGGGCTTGCCTTTGGCACGCCGGCATCGCACCCGCTGCGCGCGTCCGCTGCGCGTTGAGAATAGCATGTGGTTTAAGTAAGCAGCGGGAGCTAGAGGGCTAACCTTCAAGCTCCGCACCCGTCTTTGTGCCGGGAAAGGAAACCAAAATGCCACCAGCTGCCTCCACTCAATCGGGAATGATTTCCAAACTGCATCAGAATCGGGCCCTTAGAGTGACAGTGCTTCTTACATGATGGTAACATTTTCTTCTTTTTACCACTACCTCCTTTTAACTGCTCAATGACTTTTTTTCTCTTCCCTCACAATTGCATGATTGTTATTAGATAGGTCAGTTGGTCTTGGTACCATATTGCCCACCTGGCTTGCCAAAATGCAATGGTTTGCAGCAAATTGTGCAATCTGCAGTGTGGTTATGTGAAAACCTAAATATTGTTTGGGTCATGCACTTATACTCCTATTCATCACAGTATTCATGTTTATTTATGTTATCAAGAATATACCAATGTTTAAGAACCAAATATGGATGAAATTTTACAGTCACGTGGAGCTTTCAATAGCTTTGAATATTCTTGATAATGTACATGGTTCAAGTAGTCCAGGAAGCCATGTTACACAAGGTTATACATTTGCACATTTCCAAAAAGCACAGCCTCACTTCCAAACCTGGCAATTGGAAGCCGGATTTTAGGAGAATAATGGGACTAGTAATACATTTATGAATTATATCTTCTCCTCAAGGATCGTCTGCATTGTCTCAGGGAAAAGAACCTGCCACCTGCTCAGTAGATATGTTTTTGGTAAAAGTAACACATTCCTGTTACATGGTTAAGCTTTATTGACTTGTTTTGAAAAAAGTGTATTTATACCTTCTCTTTCCTCTTCACGTTCGCTCTAACACTATTCAAACAGGGGTTCTATTGCTTTCACGACTTTCGGTACATGTATTTTACACACCTTGGTTACTTTCTTCTTTTTCCGTATCACGGTTTAGACTTTTAACTTATTATGTTACATCGTATGGCAGTACTTTCGCCCCCCTGATCTCTAATAATACCCGAGTTTTGCACATAGTGGTCACCTCCTTCTCGTTTCTTTTCACGTTCGTTCTAACACTGTATGAAATAGGGGTTCTATTGTCTTCCTGACTTTCGGTCACTTTTCCAAATCACGGTTTAAACTTTTCAGCAGGTTATGAATGGAAGTACATTTCGCTCTCCTGATCTCTGACACCACTCGTGTTCTGCACACCGTCTCTCTGATCCTATCATCTTCTGGTATTTTACTCATTTTTTTACAGTTTTTTTATTTGCTTGGATCTCTGATTAACTTTATTGTTTGTCACATTATAGGAGAAATTCCACTGATGAAGGACCTTGTCCCGAAATGCATTGGGATTGCTTTAAAAAGTTGAAAACTTGTTACAGTTCTACATGTGAATAGAGAACACGACGAATTTGATACTGAAATCATGATTGAATAAATTACAAAGATTGAAAAAACGATGGATAAGATTGAGATTATTAACACACATTTCTCTGGTGTGCTTAGTGGGGACATTGTTCTAATTCTAGACGACGCATTCACACAACTAGTTGATTTTTATGCCCAAGGTCAGAGGGCTATACCCACTGGCACCCTACACCTGGTTTACCTCAAAATAATCTAAATAATATTGTTTAAAAAGGTGTGCCACAATATTAAAACTTTATTTGACATCCTGTAGTCACACATTCGCCAAGGAACTGTGCCTTCTTTGATCCTAACCGTTCCCTTACGAACAGCCGTCTGACCTGGGATTCTTCATATCCTAAGGTTTCTGAAATATAGCCACCACACCTAATTTTTGTGTTATATAAATAGACTTGTTTGTCTCACTGGCATCTTTCTTGGCAGGAGCCAGCTTCTTTTCTTTATTTACTGTTGGTTAGCAGTATAATCAGAAGCACACAGCAGAGAGGATTACCCCTCCAGGGCACATAGGGCTCTTATAGAAGCCTGGAGCAGGCACAAAGAGAATTAATTGGTAAAAAAGGTGCCTGGTATCGCTCCAGAGCCTATGCTGCCACTATAAACGTCTAGGGAGCAGGCAAAAATCAAATAAATAAAATCACATTGGGCTCCTATAAGAGGCAGAGGAGACAAGCAAAATCACTTAAACCATTTACTTCACTAAATGGCTGATGCCCCACCCAGGCCCATGGGACCATGCTGGTGTTAGGGGAGTGCAGGCAAACAACAATTAAAATAACAAAAACAGCAAATTTGTACTACAGACTACTACAATCAGTCACAAACACTTATGCATATAATATAAAAATATATATGAGAAAAAATGAATGAAAATAATAAGAGATTTTAAAGGACCATGCCAATTAATATTCCCAGCAAAAAGCTTTTAAAAGTGCAATAAAATAAAGAATAATCATGACACACACACACACGAGCCACAAAATGGTGGTCGCCCACATGGCCACCAAATAAGGAGGCATGGAAAACCAAGAGAAAATGACTGTCCTGCTATGGCTGGAGCCCCATCCCTTCCCCACCAACATAAACTTGTTCCATTGCAGGTAACGTATTTAAAATAAAATATGACCTGGTCCATCTGTGGTAATTTACACACCATGAGCAAAGCAGCAGCAATAATACATTACAAATTCAACCAAGATGAGAAATATAATAACAGCAAAGCAGCATGGAAATAGTGAAAACTAGGCTACAACTACCCCTGCCAAATATTTTTTAAAGTTAAAAGAAAACAATTAATCAAACATCTTGCACAAACACAGAAAACACATAGTGCCTGCCAACAATAAACATTTTGCAAAGTACTGTACTGAACCTCCTTCATTTCCCAATAAAAATAAAAATGGATGCAGATGATGCAGCACAGTTTGCAGACAAAGGAAGAGTGATGCTTTCCATTCAAAGCATAATCCAAAATACCCCACGGTGGAACAAAGCACAGGGATTTGTCTTCAGGACAGGAAGAGGAAGCTGACACTGTATCTAAAGACTCACTCTCTGTAGCACTTCTACTGTAAATCCAAGAAAATAAAAAAAGAGATGCCTTTTACCCTCAAACATTCCATGAAGGATCTTTGTGGGTCAAGCACAACTGCAAATGACAAGAGAAACAATAGTGCACCACCAAAGATCCCACTGACCACACCACCTTCAAGTCAGCCCTCAACATGTACCACCAACGCATCAAGGGCACCAAAAGAGACTCCCTCACAAGCTGCATCGAAACTAGCACCAATAGCACAAAGGAACTCTTCAACATAGGAAATTCTCCAGTCCATCTGCCACCGGAACACCGTCTGCCACTCACAAGAACTCTGCGACACTCTGCGACCACAGTAAGATAGCCACCATCTAAAACAATTTCAACCCCCAACCCACCAATGTTGACTTGAACAACCTCATCCCACCCAAGGAAACCACCTCTTCCATCACCGGACAATCTTCAAAGGGATCCCCGTCAACACCAGGAAAACCATCACCCAAGCCCTAGTCACCAGCTGTCTCGACTATGGGAATGCTCTCTATGCTGGAATCACCACCCAACTCCTCTAGAGACTCCATACAGAATACAGTAGCCACACTCATCCTCAAACTGCCCAAATGCACCCACAGCACTTCGTACCTCAAGAACCTCCTCTGGCTCCCCATTCAGAAGAGATGCCAGCTCAAGCTCCTAAAACACACCTACAGAGCTCTACTCAACCAGAGACTAGCTTACATCAACCCCTGCATGAACTTCCACCAATCCACCAGACACCTGGGCTCCACGTCCCGAGTCTTCACTCTCACCCCCGCATCTGCTGCTTCCACAGCAGAGGCCGCACCTTCTCCTACCTTGCCGCAAATGCCTGGAATGACCTGCCCTTCCACCTGCAATCATCTCCCTCCCTGGCAGAACTCAGAAGAGAACTCAAAACCTGGCCTTTCGAATGAGACCACCTAGACCTCAGCGCCTGGACACCCTCAGGTGTGAGGAACAGCTCTTTACAAGACCAAGTGATTGCTTGGATGTGAAGTTGAAGCTCACACAGGACCTCTCATCATCCAGATACTTTTCATGCTTTGCCCAGTTCAGATTTTGACCTTTGGCTTAATCCTTTGTGAAGCTTGAAAACCTCCTGCAGCTCAAGCCTGGAAGATTTAGCAGGGAAAGTCACAGCAATGCTGATACCTTAGCCATGAAAGTCCACTAAAGCCTTCTTTGAGGTGGCAAAAAACTCTGAGTATGACTTCAGATTTAATTTACTGCATTTGATATTTGCTACCCCAAAGGAAAGTTTTGACTGAAATTCCTTGTGTCCTTGCACATGTGATAACAAATCTCCTCAGGACTCCATGCACTTTAAGATGTCTTGCACTTTTTACATAGCACCAAGGAGGGTTTTTATTGTACCTGTTTTAAAAAGGAAAGGTTTTTTTACAAGTCCATCACGCTTTTATATATACACAGATGCTATCAGATGAATATGTCATAGCAAATATTCTAAGTTATTTAACAGCTGTATATATTATACGGAAGAATCGGGATGAGTAAATGAATGCTTTAGTAATTGTATATTTATTGAATTTTATGAAATTGTATGAACTATTTTTACAGAGGTTGTGCCTTTTATGGTTTTAACCAAACCGAGTAACGAATTTGATTTGATAATGAGTATGACCAAACAGATTTTCTTCCTTGACGGGGACGTACTATGGATGGATAGACTTGTGTTGTTAGTTCTATTCCTTTTGAGGTCAAAAAAGTCCCAACTTCTTCTTCTTCTTGAAGCAGTCCCTCTTGGTCACTTCTAAGGCTCAGAGGACCCCAGAGATATTGCTCAGAAGCCACATCCTACTCCAGCAGCGGAAACTAGCACATTTCAGACAGGGCCCATGTGCCACTGGTCAGCTGGTAATGCCAGGACAAAGTCTACTTCCAGCATTTGCTCTACCTGCAGGAACACCGGAGGTCACCCACCTGACCCTTGGGCTCCCACACAGGAGGTCATTTGAGAAATGGAATCCAGGGGTCACTTGGGTGACCTCCTGTGTGGTACAAGAGGAAGCAGGCCCAGCATTCAATCTTCAATTAATCGCAGACAGCAGGTCCAGTCCTCTTCTATTCATCTGCAGGTCCAGATGTGTTCTGAAGAGCTGGTGGTGAGGTCCTACTTTTGTTCAATTCACTAGTCAGTAGGTGGGTGAGACTCTTGGACACTCACTACCCAATAGGTGAAAAGTTCCCTGGGGTACCCTTTCCTTTTTTTGGCACATCGTATCTGCCCTGCTGCAAACTATCCTACAATGAACCATTCATAGTGACATTCAACATGGCAGGACCTCTTGACTTCTAGAGGAGACTTGTGGCACATCCAGGAGTGTGTCTAGGGTAATAAGCAGGCCCCTCCCTCTCAACCACTGCAAACATGTTCAGGGGCTAGGTCCCTCCTCACTGAGACTGGGTACCAGGAGATTTAAAGTCTATCCTGGGATTTCCAGGCTTTCCTTACCAATAAACTATAATGGTGCAGTCCCACCCCTGGTCCCTTTCTGGTTAGCAAGATTCCTGGACCCTCCTCAGCTGCCATCCTTGGATTATATAAACCATCCAACTTCACCATTGAATTGGACATTTAATACATATTGAAAATAGTGGTTGAATGAACTTTATATTTGGTGGTTCTAAGCCAGTATAGTAATATAATTGTTCTTTTCTTATGGACCAAGCCAGAACCTATAGAGTGAAAAAGCTTTTGAGAGCTGGTTACCAGGGGAACATGTCAACCCTAATATCTTATATTTTCCAAAGCACATTGGCCCAAGCACTTATCAGACACATTTGGCACTTAACCCTTTTAAGTGTGGCCGTCGGCCAATGGCCGAAAGCCACCCTATCTTCCCAGTGCGTCTATCTGCCATAGGCCAACACTGGGAAGTGTTAGAAAGGCCCCTCGTTTCCTTTTTATTTCTGTAGCTCGGGCTGATCGGAAAAGGCTTCCAGAGCAGTCTGAGTAAAAAAATGTGTTTGTAATGACAATTAGCGTGCAGGGTGTGCTGACGTCATTACTTCTAAAAGTGAAAGTTAAACAAGCCGATGGGCTAGTTTTACTTTCACTGAATCAGTGCTTGGGGCATATCACAGTCCCCTGAGCACTGATTCTCTTGGATCAGGTATTGTTGGAAAGAGGAGAATCTCCCCTTTCCAGTGGCACATCTGCTCAGTGAACCCCTGCTTGTGGATCACGACAGGAGGGCTATCTCCGAGTAGGGATCTAGCCACTAGCCAACATGGCTAGGGGGAGTACCCCTCAGGCAAGGGCTTGTGCTTCCCCCATAACCTCCTCATAAATTTGAGTCTTTCTGCCCTTCCAGGGGGCGGATAGGGTTGGTCACCACCAATCTGTGCCCCTGAGGAAGAAAATCTACTAGGCACCAGGTTATGTTCTTTAAATATAATTATAGTGGAGGGGGCTGCCCAAAATGGGCATGGCCATGCCACCTCCAAAGAAAAAGACAGACAGGGTTTCTGCCCTCCCTGGGGCGTAGATGGTGGTGATTAACCCATCTCTAGGGGGACAGAAATCCCACTAGACACAAGGGAGTTTTTAAATAAAATGATAGGAGTGGGGGTTGCACACCAGGGAATAGTCATGCCCCCATCCCAATAGACATGGAAGTAGTCTTTTTGCCTCCCATGGAGAGCAGATGGGGTGATTACCCTCAATCTGCCCCCAGAGGGAAAAAAGGCCACTAGACACCGACATTATTTTTCTTTAATGTACGGGCATGGCCCCACCCCAAAATAAAGCCAGACAGTCTTTCTGCCCCTCCCTGGGGGTGGCTGAGGATAATTACCCTGGATCTGCATCATCAGGGGGGACAAAAAACCCACTAGACACCAGGATCTAATATAAAAATAAATATAGGGGTAGAAAACATCCCCTATGGGCATGGCCATGCCCCCAACACTCAAAAAGTCTGGAGGGTTGGATGGGATGATTACCCCCAATCATCCTCCAGGGAGCAGAAATCCCACTTAACAAACAGGAATTTCACGATGGAGCCAAAATAAACAAAAGGAGGGTGTGGTCTACCCTGGCATCGAGCCATAACCCCTCCCCATAAAGGGCAATAGTGTTTTTCTGCCCCTTCGGGGGCAGGTGAGAGGTTTGTCCCAATTGAGGAGATTGCTCCAACTATGCCACCCAGGCGGGGGTAGAAAGTCCACCTGACACCAGGAATTTTGCCTTTGGGGTAAAAGGAAGTGGTGCAGGTGTTGCACTCTTGTTTGTCCTATTGGGTTAGAAGTGGGGCCAATGCCAGAGGGACCAGACAGCAGATTTGCTTTCAATTTGCCCCTTGGGGGGCAGAATGTCCACTACACACCAGGGAATTCAAAATGTCACCAAAACAAAAAAAGGAAAGGTGCAGCCTACCTGGCATTAAGCCATACCCGCACCTTAGAAGGAGCAATAGTATGTTTTTGCCTCCTGGGGGAAGATACTAATTTTGTTTCAATTGGGAAGATTGCCCCAAATCTGCCCCCAGGGAGGTAGAAAGTCCACCAGACACCGAGGATTATGCCAGGAATTATGCCTTTGGAACAAAAGTCAGTGGTGCGGATGTTGCACCCACACCCCACCTCCAAGAAAGGAACAAACCAGCCACCCCCCCCCCCCCCCCTGGTGATCCCAATTTTCACCTGGGGGCCAGAAAGTCCACTATATGGCAGGAATGTATATTTATTGGGTGGCTCTAGCCCATCCTAACATCCACCCCACCCTTATCCTACCTACACAAGTGAGGCACCATTTTTATCGGAAGACTTGGGGGATTGCTAGGTGGAAGGAAGTTCCAGAACTTTCTATCACAGAAATGTGAGGAAATGTTGCTTTATTTAGACAAATTATGAGGTTTGCAAGGGTCTTCTGTGGTAAAAAAAAGCTGGTGGGAGCCCGCAAGTCACCCCACTCGGGATTCCTCTAGGTGTCTAGTTTTAAAAGAAGTACAGGTTTGCTAGGTTTCCCTAGGTGCAGACTGAGCTAGGCGCCAAATTGCTCAGCTACCAACTTTGCAAAAAAGGATCACTGACACAATATCATTGTGAAAAATAACTGCAAAAATTACAGTTTACTATAATATTGTGATCCTATACTTATAATGTTAAGTAGAAAAATATTGCCAAAAAAATATCAGTAAATATATTGGGATTACTCTGTGTCCCTCAGAACCTGGGTATGCAGTTATGAGCTACAAACAGTTCTGTCGGGTGAATGAAATCTCCTCAAGGGGACTTGTAAAATAATGTTTTTCATTAAACATTAAATACTAAAAGGGCCTATAAATAAACCCTCAAGCATGTGTGAAACTTCTCCTACTCTAAATATAAAAATCTTTAAAGAAAAATGATTTACAAAAACCACTGACACAACACAACCATTAACTTGTTTTAAATATATTATTTTTCATATAGCAAAACATTTTCATATTTCTCTTCTCAACGGCTGTCCAGAGAACATAAAGAGCAATACATCACATTCACATATACATAGTGAAAATCACAAATCTCCCGGTGATCGCATACACAAAGATGAGACCTTGGAACCACAAATAACCAAAATGTCCCAAAAATATTTTGTTCAGTGTATCCTTATATCTTCTTTACATATTCCAAGGATAGCTGACATAGGACATAGCGGAATGTCATTGACGTTTCGACCCTGTGATCAAGTGTTATTCACTATACATCATGGCGGGTCTTCCTCAGGACTAAAACAGACCAAAGGGCAGCCTTAAATGTATTCAAAGAAAGACACATATGGCGTGTCCAAAACGGTATCCATTAGTTATGTAACATGACATCCCAGGCCCCAGTCGGGGTGCACACGATGTGAGGATGGGGTTATTATTACCCTACTTCAATTGCAGTCCTCTTGGCCCAATAGTGGCTTCATTTAAAATAAAGAGCCGCAGCTCCTGTCTTGTCTGCTGTCTTCCGGCTGGGGACTGCATTGGAGGATGGGTTGGAAAGCCTAGGACCACTCCCTGTGCCTATGACACTTTCCCCACATCCCCGTAGTTAATTACAGCAGGCACTGGGAAGAGACAGAGAGAAAGTGATCAGAGATGTAGAAGAGAGGAGAGAGAGAGAATGAACGGATGGTTTGTGAATTTTTGCCATGGCTGCTTTTGGCTTCCTAGTCCAGCCCTGTGCATCATCACCATCGATAGGTCGAAAAGACTTGCCTAACCGATCAATGTTAATATTCTTCCCAATAGGTGAAATGAAAAATAGAAATGTAAAGTAGAAAAGAAACACCTGTGAGTTCCTCTATACTCATCCCACCTCTTTCAGCCTTCTGGTAAAGTTTACAAACCAGATTCAAGTTTCATAACGAAGCAATGAAAGTACCAATAGACACTGAGGAATACACCCAGGCTTCTTGTCTCCTTAGTTACAAAGAACATCCAGAGAAAGTTTCTCACATAACGGTGACGTAAATTTCAACAGGACTTTTCTCAGCCGAACACTAACATTTCTAAAGGATTTCCAATCTTCACGTTTGGTTTTTCATCAGTTTTGGGCTTGTTAGATCAATTAATCACCGTCCGGGTTTATATTGTTCCATACTTGGCTGTAACTGTGGCCTTCCAAATCTGTGTTTCTGCGCTCAGGCTCCTGACTGCGGCCGCACCAGAGTTGCTTGTTTACCCTCTGTGGTGTGGTGAGCAGCTGTGTACCAGATGACAGCAGACACGCGCGCCCCCTCCTAAACGCTGTCTACATCGGAGCGCTGTGCATACTGTAATTGGCGAACTGAAGTGCAATAACCGCAAGCAGACCCTTGGCTTACTGTGTCAAGGTTACAGCCTCGACGGAATGAAAAACCGCTTTTTGTTGAGAGACGCTGCTAAAGAGCTGAATGAAAGAAACAACCTTCTTTATTCAATGTGAACATGTTGAATGACAAGAAATCCATGTAAAGCAGTATTCAAGAATGGTTAAATCAGGAACAACATTAAAAGCACATTCATCCACCTTCTAGAAATCCTGAGGGTTAATTGAAGTTGTCCTTTCTCCATGGGGGCTACTGCTTAAGACTGGCAAATGTTCCATCCATCCTTTTTAGAGTGTTTATATCGGCCATTATATGAGTCGCTTGTTATTAATTATTTTTGCTGCAGATTTCTGAACTGATGCACGTCTTGCAATATATTTAAGGTATAAGGCGACGGTGCATGAAATTCAGTAATGTTACATTTGGTGCAAAAGAATGTGTGTGAGAAATGCTCCTTTTTGTGTGATCACCTATTTTTTGCTGAATTTTTGTTGCTGGTTTTAGACTCTGCATACTCGTGCACTGTTGTGCAATGCCCTGTATATGTGCTCTGACTCCTAAAACATAGACATTTGTAAATCCCTGATTGGTTTATTTAACTTTCTTGTAAGGCGAAAGTATATGGTGCACAAAATACTCCTATGGCATAGAAATGAAAATGTCACCTATGGATTGCAGTACTTATTGTGCAATCCACATACCATTGTTTCTGACTGTTGCAATTTAAACCTGCAAGCTGACCTGTGGCAATAACCCTTTTGGCAAGGGAAAACCTTTCTTTTAAATATTAATGGGCTACCCCTAAGTAGGGCAGGGTGTATGGCATTAAAAAGTGGGACATTTAGAAATTGAATGTTACCATGTGCCTACTGTGACAAGCCTCCGAAAGCTATTTTCTAGGGGTGGATGGAATTGGAGGAATTTAGTAAGTCCACGTTACTCGTTATGCGTTACTCTTGCAATGCAGAATTACTAATAAATTCAATCGCTCCGCCAGCATAATTAATCAGCACTACAAGTTTTTTCTCTTTCTTTTAGGTATAGCCCTTTAGAATTTGGTTTTGTGGTCCGTTTTCTGTTTTCATAGGCAGGGCTCAGAGTAGTTTCAAGGGAGAGAAACGGAAGTGACACTGTCAGCAGTGCTGGTCGGCTGGTGGACAAAGCCTGGTAATTGGTTGGCTCGTGGGAACAATGGAACCTTTGTGACAAGCTGCAGTGTGAACATGTAGCAGCCGGAGTGCTATTCAGGTGAACCCAAGACGTAGAGGGTAGCCCGGTGCTGACACAGTGTTGAAAGTGTGAGAGGAAGCTGCAGAATCATGGCAGAGACTCAGGCAACAAGTGTAAATATAGGTGTCCCCCTGTTATAAGAAGAGTTCCTTAGTCAGGGATATAGCAGCAATTGTATGAAAAATTACTTAGGCAATAACATAGAATGGGGGCATTAAAGTATGAATACAAAAACCCAGATCATGAAAAGAGATAGAATCTTTTTAATTATATCAAAAAGGGAATAAAAAAATCATCTGTAATGTACATTTCAATAATTGTATCAAACAGTTTCATTAAAAAGGACTTTCATGTTGAATATGACGTAACACCCCTATCACTTAGTCATACTTGTTCATTCAATCTTCAATCTTTTTGGACTGTCCATAGGATTCAGTATTACATGAACATAATAATAAAGTCACAGATTTATTAAATGTTCTCATTTATATCTCATATGAGGAATATTTCCATCTATATATTCATATAATAATGGGAACAACGTTTTCATGTAGGATAGCAAATATTCTTATAAGCATAATAGCAATAGAAAGATCACAGTTGTTTCATCAAAAATTGTTGAGAACTAAGTTTTCATCTTCATCATGGCTTGTTGAGCTACGCGCGTTTCTGCTTAACAGCCTTCATCAGGAAGCCATGGTTACTGGAAACCTATAAAAATGTATGCATTAAAAAAGATCTGGGTTAGGGTCCGTGAGTCCTCCAAAATATTTAGTCTATATACTTTAGTAAGTGCGTCACAAATCAGTTGTGCCACCTAATTGTTCCATCATAGTGAATAGATGATCAGTGATGTGATCAAATATAACTTCTACTATAGCTACTACAAATTTGCAGTAGAGCTGCTTCATAGTAATGGATAGATCCAACCCTATGTGAGAAAACAGTGAAAGTTAAAAACAAGATACCAAAGAGATTGTTTAATCAAAGATTAAATAGAAAATATGCTTCTCAGCATAACAAAGAAGAAATGAACCTCTGGAGGTGAAGAGCTGCCCAACTCATGTAGCAGCCATGATTTGCATTTTATATAGTGACAAGGCTTAAAGAGAGTGAGCTAACAAATAACAAAGCCTTCTGCGTATCGGCTTATGAGCTGCAGCTGCAGCTTAGTACTTTAAAAATCAGATTTACCTGGCAAATCGTAATGTTTCCAGGTCAGGGATTGTCTTAAATGGGGCGTCTGTGGCACACAGGGCCAAATTTCGAATGGGAACAGACAAAGGATCCATTAAAAGATTCCTTCACTCAGAATATTTGGAGACAAATAGCGAGGGACAAGATTAAAAGTTTCCCCTTTATGTGAATGCCAGAATGTGCCCACTAAGTATGTACTTACCCTAGGTTGTGTTAAGCAGGGTCCATTCGTGGTGGAGCTCACTGTGTTATGATCCTAAATACTAAAAGATTCAAAGGACAGAAACATATGATGTACTCGGGGTCCTGTGAGTATAACAAGAAAACACACAGTTTGTTTGGATCACTTCCTAATGGATGGGAGGCGTGTGAGACTCTTACCTCCAAGTCATTAGATGATTCAGAGGGAGGCTCGTACAGAGCGTCTCCAACGGCAAGGTTCAAAGAAATTTCAGCTCGGAAGCGTAGGCCTTGTATCGGGATCCCGAGCCGGTTTACGGGTATCGCCATGCGACCGGTAGTATCTCCCTCTTGATGCCGTCGCTTCGAGATCCAACCAACTTGCAAAGCACCTAACTGCGGTGCATGAAAACTTGTCGACAATTTGTCGTCCTAGATAAGCTTGAAACTGCGGAGCTTAAATAGGTAAGCAAGAATACTTGCGCGATCTTAATTGAAGAGTAGTCAGGTGTGTGATGGGATAGACACAAAGGTTGGACTACGTGTTTATGGTCGAAGTCGTGTCGGCCATTTTGGAATGGTTTATTACAATGGAAAGCTGAAACTAGCCTATTACGACTAAAAAAGATAATACCTATATACGTTGACATTGATGAGACAGATGTAAACTACGTATGTATATTGATATGTCACAGAAAGATTCTCTGCAACTCTAGCAATATCTTCAAAGCTGGATCGGTCTGCAACCCATAGAGTGGAGACGTCCATGTTTTCAAGAAAACTTTATTGTACCCTGAACTACATCTGTAACCATGGGTATAAGGAGAGCTCAATACATTTTTCCATATGATCGAACAATAGGGATTTCTCAAGTGTACCTAATGTAAAGAGGAACTATTGATCGCATTAAACGGGAAAAACATATGGTACATCCTAATTACTAATCAGGATTTAAAGTATCAGTGTTGGCTAGGTGTTATGCATGCAGTCAGATGGACACCCTATTCATTCAGTCGATAAGTGGTGAATGGATGTGTACATACTCCAGAATATAGGTACAAATCTCCTAAGGTTGAAGTTTAGGTTTCTGTTAGGTGTTTATCTAATAACAATATTTGACTGTGTCATGATGTTATGTAATAGGCAGCGTTATCTTAGGGATTCCCCTAGATTCGTAATATATTCATATCGCATGACTAGAGATTATTATGTAATGGGCAACGTCATCTTGGGGATCCCCCTAGATCCATAATATATTCTTGTCCCATGGCTAGGGAGTACCTGCAGAGAACCTCATAGATAAAAGAACATGGATCTTTAAGAGAAGTTTATGGATAGAGTGAGATATCGTGGGATTATTTAGTGTTGTATCTGATTGCCTGTTCCCACGAGTTTTCACTGTTCAAACCTCTTTTATAGGTATCCAGTGAAAAGATCCAATAGACTTCTCTACGTTTTCTAATCTCTGTACTTAGTCTTCCAATGTTCGTATGAATTTTTCCAGTATTAACCATTGTATATCATTAGGGGTGTTGTGCCTCAATGTACTGTTTAACTAATGGTGCCACAGATTTTTTTGTATGCATGGCTGACCGATGTTCCGTCAACCTCGTAGCCATAGTACGTGACGTTTCCCCCACGTACCCTAATTTACAAGGGCACAGTAACAGGAGCACAATGTTACTGGTTTTACAATATGTTAGGCTTTTCAATGAGACATTCACACCATTGATGTTCCATGTAGTTGATTCAATAGCAAAATCGCATGCTTTGCATGATGTGCATTCTACTATAGCTAGTTCACCTTATATCCCAAATTTGCAGTAGAGCTGCTTCATAGTAATGGAGAGATCCAACCATATGTGAGAAATTAATTGAAGACTCGGGCAACAAACATCAGACACCAAAGCCCTGACAACAGCCACCTGACATCGGACCACAGACAATGAACAACACAAGACAGACCCAGATTACAGGCATCTTTCCGGAAGATGATTCTACATTCTACAGATGCTTTTCAAGTTATGTACCCTAATATTTTTGTACATGCTCTCCTTAGCCATGGTGCTTTTGAGTCTCTCCAGTACCAAAAATGTACATGATTTTGTAAACTCTACTTCTACATTCTTGCATGCATGCGCAGACACCTCTCTTACCTCTCTCACACCTACACTGAATCAAACACTAGTATTCCTCATTCACTACAAAGCTCACTCCAACACAACACCTGCTGTCAGCATATGAGCAGTATAGGTACCAAAACTACTAACAGATCATGTTACATCTGCTCACTCATACCTCACACCGTAGACGCAGAAAGACTTTACTTATTAAAGGTTATAGTCCCCAAAAAAAACAAAATGCCTCATCCATCTGTACCTATGTAAGATCAAGGCAAAAATCCAAACCAAACCGAGTAGAACCCCATAGGACTCTAGTAAACTCCACCCGGTACGAGATCAACCCCACTGCACTATTTCTTTTCACTGAACCAAGTGATATCCAATCCGAGGTAGACAGGATACGCAGGTAGGGCACCGTAGGGGAGGACACTGTTTGGCCCCGGGACTTTGTCGAATAGAGGTTCCTTGAGGTAGCAAGACCATTGCACCCGTGAACAAACACGTCTGCTCCTGCCTCCGTCTGCGGTCCTAGGGCAGCCCTCAACACCATTGAGGCCACTTTCATTAACGATCAATGGACTCTGGACATGGAATTCCAGTGCACGGCCGCTCATCTCAAACACGTGAGTCCCAAGGGAGGGGGTCCAAAGCCAGCATAGACACCCCGAGCTGAGAAATCTGGGATAGCAAGATCGATAGGTACATGTGGTTGGAGGGGAAGGGGCAACCCCTAATTGTATGGATTCTTATGTTGTACTCTTTATGTTTCAGAGGCAAAGGAACCATACCGTTGGGTAGCAATTAGTATTGTAGTCCAATAATGCATATACCAGACCTGCAATGGGGCACCTCTATGTTGATGGATCTGTATTGGCAATGTGGGTCCTTGCCTACACCCAGCTCATCCCCGTATGGCATGGCCTCTGCACTCTCATGACCATACACACCCCAACCATGGTTATCCCTGGATAAGATCTGTCTGAGTTGTCTCATCATCCATTACAGGAGAAAACAACTCTGTTGCATCAGTTTCAAAGGAGAAGAACAACCGAGTATTTTGGTTGGGCTCAGTACAAGAACATTCCAGAAGAATTCAGACTCTTCACAGAAGCTCAGGTACACGCCAGAAGATCAATACCCCTTTTCACCATGCAAACAAAAGCCAATGCCTGCTGGTTACAAATAACCAGATGGGAAATGAAGAAACTCATAAACAGTCCTGAGCTCAACCTTATCGCTATCAAGGAAGAATTGAGAGCCATCCGCCTTATTGTGATGCAACATCGGAATATGTTGGACTTGATGACCGCTATGGACGGTGGTGTGTGTGCCAAGGCTGGTGCTCCCTTTTGTACTTTTATCCCTGGGAATGACCTGGATGATGGGTTATTAGCCCATGCTATCCAAGAACTGCATCATCTACAAACTCATGTGAAGAAGGAGGGAGGTGCCCCGGAGCAGGACTGGTTCCATAGTATTTTTTCATGGATCCCCTCATGGGTATCCAAATTATTTACTTTGTTCACACCGATTCTCATTGCTTCACTTCTGTTATGTGGTTTCCTACAAGTAGGGGTTTCTTGCTGTAAAACGACGTAGGTAGCATGCACTCAGCTAGGGAAAAAGCAACCAGTGCTACACACATACTTTCAAATAACATAACTTACATGACATACGAGGAGGATAGAGTAGTTGATGAATCAACTAGAGTGGGGAATTTCGGAATGGGTGAATACGATGTCAATGAATGTCATGATATGTGCAGGCCCGACAACAGCAATGTCAGTAAATGCAATGTGAATGTATGCCACCACTTGTACCCACACAATCCCCGTCAATGCAATGTCAATGTATACTGTAACTTGTGCCCGCACAGCAGCGCCGATATCAGCAACGTTGATACCAATGTATTCTGTGATCCATGCTCATATGAGAATATTACTGTTGCAAAGAAGAACAATGTCAATGTACGTTCAGACCAGAGCAAACATAACCTCATTAATACCAGTATAAACGATATCAATGTACAAAATGACAACTGTATGCGTAAAGATGATAATATCAATATAAACGATACCAGTGGCTGCCATATTAACTTTAGGAATTCCGATGCACTCACATCATTGCTGTCGGATTCACCCAAGGTGACCTCTCCATCAACCCAGAGTCAGAGAGACGTGGTCAGGAAGGTCCTGCGACCCAAGCCCATGCCTATCAGGTAACAGGACACAGGTGGGGTCCCCCATAAACCAAAGACAAACATTCACCCAAGGAAAACCTTGATTGATTCCACAGATAGTTGTCCCACAAACAAGTCTGAGATAATTGGCCCCAATAAAACCCGTTTGGCCAATGGCTCACATCCCCAGGAATACCACAGAGCTATATACCACATGTAGATAGGCACACTCAACCAATCAGGACACAACAGGCACACCACATGTACTGATCACACTCTCCTCATGCCAGACATCTGGATACATACACACTGGTCCAAACTAGCTCTCCCCGAGGTCGAGGGTCATCTGTGTCCTTATCAGATGCCCGTGTTGTTGATTTATAAGTGAGATGCTTTTTTGGAATGTAGAAAAGTGTTTTATTGTACCTCATGACCTGTATAAATGGACGGCCAAAATTTTGTACATCAAGAGATTTTGAGCAGATGCATTCTGTCCAGGCTCTCCTGGCCGCAGTGTTTAATTAAACCAACTTGTTCCTGTTTTGCCAAATGCCTCTTGTCTTTTCATTTATTTAAGGTAAATTCATATCCGAGCAACACGGTAGTGCCCCTGCCATCCTGGGGACACCACAAGATACAAAAATTGTGCAAAATGGCCCAGAGGGGCATTATGGGGAGCTTCCTGACCAGGAGAAGTGAATATTGATGTGCAGCTTTGCAGCATTTGTTTTGAGTAGTTTGCGGCTGCACACAACATGTCTGTTTCCTTTTCGTTGTTCTGTGTGCCCCTGGATTCCCAGAGCCAGGTGCATCATTGAGGGTGACGGGGTTCCCAAGGACCCCCAAACCCTGCTGATTTTCCAGATGCCTTCCATATCAGGCATGGAATCTCTGTAGGGCAGTTTCAGCCTGTGCGGCCATGGCAGTTCTCATTTTCTATCGTTGTGGGCTCTGTGGATGGGAATGGTGTTCCAGGGCCCTCCATGAATGTGCTGGCCCCCAGAGAAAATGGATAGCCCTGGGGCAAAAGTAAGCACTGGGAATGGTCCCCACACATGCCTCCTACCCTGGGAAACCAAAAATCTGTAAAGATGCACCTACCCTTGGGTGCTGCCCCACCTTGGGGGTCTGAAATTGAGATGCGGTGGAGAGCTACACACTCAACTTTCCTGGTAAGGCATGTTCAAATGGGCAGATCTTGGGCCCGTTGGGTTGATTTTCTTGATCTGGGGCTCATTCTACTCCTGGTGATAAGCTCTACCCACCAGGAGCCTTTGTAGCAGGCGTCCTGGACTCAAAAGCGGCACAGCTTGTGGGGAGATGGTTTACTGGCTCCTGCTCCAAAATTCTCCTCCACTTTGCCCTCCACAGACCCCATTGTCTCCTGGCTGTCTTGCAGGGCAACTGGGGTGCAGTGGAGTCCAAGTCTTTCCCCAACTGGCCCTCAGAGGGCTTAAGGGGGTGAGCACCATTGATCCTGGAGCGGTATATCTAGTCAGGCAAAGTACTTAATCCAAGAGGGGCATCAGGTGGCTTCTCCTTCCAGCTCTCCATGATTCTGGTGTCATTGCACGCCCAGGTCTAGGATCTTGCTCTCTCTCTTTCTCTTTTGCAGGGGTTCATAAGACTGGGTGGAGAGTTCTAGATGCCAGGCACACCTAGCCAATCTTAGGAATCCATATCATCCCTCTACCGCTGTCCCAGCCCTCTTGCACAGCATTCTGGTACAATCCAATAAAGCAGAACCCTTCTTCCCCTGGTCAGAGCTCCTGTGCCCACCTAGACGTATGCCTATGATAATAGACAAACCTTCCCTTGTGGTCATTGGAAACCAGTTCTGGGTCAGCTTCCCCCTCCCACTGGGTTTATAGACAAGTTTGCCAGAGGTACAAAGGAAGAGGACAGGCCTGGTATCAGTTCCATCTACTTGTGACAGGGGAGGCTTCTTTGAAGTGTAACTCATTCTGGAACACAGCCCTAGGCCATCCTGTCAAAGGAATGCCAGCACCTGCTCACACCCAAGCTGTTTTTCTGGGTGCAATACAAATGTCATCATAGAAAGCCATCCAGCTGCTAAGTGACAATTGGAGGCTTGCAAGCTTCAGGCACGAAGCTGGTAATTTTTTTAAGTGAACAGTTTCTTAGTAGGTAGAAATAATTCTATTTCACCATTAAATTGGATTTTGAATAGCTATGAAAATGAGTCTTTGAAATATTTCTGTAGTTGCTACCAATCTGAGTTGCTACAAATCTGAATTCAGTATTTAATAAATGTAACAATGTAACCCAATGATTCCTTTGGAAGCAGCCAGCCTAGACACAGTGAATATTGTTTTTTGGGCAATAAATCGTACTTAGTGGTGACTTAATAATATTTAGAAGGAAGGGTTAAGCCTGTCAAAAGGGGTAATTTTTACAAGCAATTTAGAACTGCCAGAGGCATGTTATCTGTGTACAGCTTACTAAGCTGCTCACGACTATAGTCTCTCAAGTGCCTCAATCAGTGGCGTAATGCAAAATCTGATGAGGAGCCCCTGAATCTCCCATATTTCACAGATGTACATTGGTCTTGGGCTGAATGGATGCCCGTTAGACAGTCATCCTTTTGCCCTGTTCAACTCAATGTTTTGCTAAATGATACTGGAGGTAACTGACTCTGACTGTACCCTGGGCACTGCTAACCAGGCCCAGGGACAGTGCTATGTTAAAAAGGCACATGTAGTAGGGTACCCTTACAATTGGCTATTATAGACCCTATACGTTTCTAGTAGATACTAGGTCCAGGGGGTGTAATCTACCTAAAAGTTGTTAGTATATAATGGGGCATGGAGGTTTAGGGGCCAGCAGATTTCCTGCACTTGCATGTGTGTGCTGGTGTTTGCACGCAGTCCTTTGAAAGGCAGTCTTGCCTTGCAACCTGTCTGTAAAAGTAAATTCTCACAATTGGAATTGACAGACCCTATGAGTCCCTAGTATATAATAGATATAAAAGGGCTAGGGGGTTCAAACTACCAAAACGTCCCTAGTATATAATAGGGCATAGAAGTTTAGAGGCCCAGCAGATTTCCTGCACTTGCATGTGTGCGCTGCTGAGTGCCTGCTGTCATTTTAAAGGCAGTCTTGCTTTGCAGACTGTTTTAAAAGTAGATTGTATGCAAATTTTACTTTTGTGGTATGGGCACTTTAAAAGTGATAATCTATCATTATTTGTACATATTAGGCCCCCCAAGGGCTCCCCTAGGTGTCCCTGGTGTGGGGGTGGGGGGGTCATCTAACTATAAGCAGGGACCTCATAAAATATCTTTTATATGTCTTGGTGAGGGAAAAACTGTCCATTTAATTTTTCCCTATTGTAGATACTTAGCTCCATAGGCTAACATTGCAATATTGTATTTAGGTATAACTATTGCTAGGACAGGAGCCAAACTATAATTCAAAGACTTAAAAGATTGCGTTTGATAAATCCAACTACTTGCGAATGTTGAATATATCATAACTAGTGCAGAAAATAAGTTTTAGAACTTTCTCTTCTGTAAGCCAAAATCTACCCATCTAGTGGTCTTTGCTGTTTGGTCAGTCTTAACAGACTTAGCCAGGCATCTTTGATTAGGTAATAAGTGGCCTGGCCAGAACAGAGGTTATCCGATGGAGAGAGCTCTGCAGCTGAGGAGGATAGGTCATAAAGAGGGTGCTAGGTAAATCAAACTGAGCTCAAAGAGAGAGCAGATCAGTAAGGAATGCCAGGCATACCTAGCCCCACAACCTGGGCCCCAGCCAGATGGCAGGCTTAGGACAGGAATTTGCAGAGTTCAGGGGGAGGAGAGCTAATGGAAATGAGCCACTCTGTGGGTTGGTTTAGCCAGTTCTTACTCCTCTGGAGACAAATCATCCATGTTGGATTTTGGAAGTGCAGTGCTTTGTGGGACAAGAAGAAGCCACACTTTGAATGAAGTGTTCATGCTTTTGGGTGGCACCCATTATTTTATTGGGCAGAGGTGTCCTTCTGATTGTGGCCCCTAGAACACTGAATAAATATGTGAGAGCTGCATAGTCTCTCAGATCTGCTGCCTGAAACTACAAGATAAATAAGGACTGCCATGCTGGAATCTGGATTTGCATCCAAATGCCTGCACTCTGAATGGGTGCACCTGCTGCACAATCTGGTAATACAGCCTGGGCACTGTGCCTTGCTTCAAGAAGGTTAAAGGAGTAGATTCCCTGCAAGCTACAGGTTAACAGAGCTTACCTGCATCATCTCCAACAAGAGTCCCCATCCTGGAGTGTGTCCAGTGGACTTTTAAGGATTTGGCCAGGTGCATTGTGAGAAGTGTTGTCCAGACATCCCAGAGACCATCTAGGAGATTTCAGACCTTTGGATTGGTGATTATCACACTTTGATCCTACAAAGAGACCTTCAGGAAAAACCTCCTGATGTATGGAGAACTTTGTTGAACTTTTGTGAAAAAGCTCTATGCGGTGACCGACCTGATGTCGAGAGTCAGGGCGACTACTTTCAACCGCGACCCAGCCAGTATTATCTCAAGTTCATCCCGCTAAAAGATCTGGAGCTCCAGACTTCCAGGATTTGACCGGACCTTGCAGAAAGTTAAGTTGGCGAACCCTCTCCGAATCCATCCTGCTGTGGAGGATCGAGCTACATCAGAAGAAAAAGCTCCAGATAAGTTTTGAAGTGTGAAGGTAAAGTTTTGACCAGGGCCGCCTAGTATATCCGATCAGGGTTCCATCACAGTTGGCCTCAAACTTTGACTTTGCTCCGGTCAAGCATGACCAGATGTCCCAGAGTGGGGCTATATGTTTTAAGCACTATAAAGCGGTTAATCTTTAAAAATGCATATCTCTGGTTTCCTACATTGGAATTTTGTCATTTGGGTGTATGTTTGTTCATAAAAATAATTCCTATTTTTATAAATTTGTGTGGGACTTTTATTGTGTGTTGTGTCTTATTTATTGATGTTTTAAAATGCTTTACACCCTTGCCTCCTAAGTTAGGACTGATTGCTCGTTGTCAGCTACCAAGGGTTGAGCAAGGGGCTAATTTACTGAGACCTTTACTGGACCCTATACCGTGTTGGTGGCATTATTATTAGTGTTAGGTCAATGATTACCCCTGCTAATAACCCACTTTCCAACAAGGATTGTAAAGGTCGAGGACCCCCTGAACAGTTGAGTCACCCCGCCCACAAGGGCTGCAGGTACCCGCTGACACCCACATGCAATTCCAGTGCATGGCACTATTCCGGCGGCCATTCACTTCTTGGTGACAAGTCAATTTTGCATGAGCACTGACATTTTGGAACTCACTGCTTCCAGGGGGTGCTGCAATGCAATCATGTAAACACTCTTCACTAAGGTGCCTTGCAAATATTAGTCAGCCTACAGATTGTATGTGTCACACATTGTCAGTAACAGCAATGTAACATTGCAGCCTACCGCATCTCTCAATCACCTAATCACCTAATCATAATTTAAGCATTGGCACTAAATCAGGACCTCTGCAATTATTGAATTGGGGAGGATCAAATCATGCAGCACTCTTGACCTAATTATGAAGCAAGAAAACGAAAATCATGCAGCATAATTCCACCCAATTTGTGGTACTATTGCTTTATTATTTTGTCAATTTTACTGACGTTAACACTGGCTTGGCAAAGACCTTATAAGTACCAAATGAACATTCAAATTTAGCAATAAGTGACTGAAAGAGGATCAGTCAACGTTTGCAAATGGTGGTGCAATGCGCGACAACACGTCTCCACGTTTTTAGCAACTTTTGATCCATTTGAGTTACAACAATTTTTTTTGTCAAAATCTGCAAATTACACTGCAAACTTTGATGTCAATACACGTATTGTGTTTATGAACTTCACCCTCACAGGATTCACCTATCACTAGAGATTAACAAAACATTGCACTTTCAGTTGCCAGCACAATGTATGTGTTTTGGAAGCCATCGGGGCTAGGGAAAATGTTATTCTGATTTCATGTTTCTTTTAGTATAAACGTGAGAAAAGGGCACCCAGTTGTGGTGACACTCAATCAGACTAAAGACACAAAAGCAAGGAAGATAAGAAAATTGCAGACTGTCATGCATATTAGGGCAACAGCACCGCCACAGACTGAGGAGTAGGATAACTGGACAGATGGTCAGTCTCAGCTCCACTGATAAAGGTTATAGCATTGCCTTACTGGTGAGCTGTGCCTAAGGAAATGTCTGCCAAGCAAGTCAACAATCGTGGATGTATTTCTGTGTCTTCTATCTGAGCCACAGGATCTGTACTGTAATATATATATATATATATTTTGGCGTGATCGTGACTGATGACTAGTGCCCAAAAACTTTGAACCCCCAAGTTATGAAACAAAAAAGAAGTTCTGCATTTTGTGGAGTGGGGCATCGGGACTGGACTTGATTGAATGCAAAAGCAGTTCTGTTGATTATTCCCTTTTATTTTTTGATAAATACGAAGGGGCAGATTTACAATACCAAAATGTTAGTTGAAATATTAGGTGATCACAAGAGACAGTAAAACAATCGAAGAAGATTATAATTAATCTCAGTTTAGACCTTTGGACTAACGCCCCGTGCATGGACATTACTGTCATTGCAGCCCGTACTGGCCATCATCATTATAAGCCCTTCTTTCCTTTAAATGCAACATTTTACACCCGATACAACTAATACCACGAGTATTAATCTTTGATGGAATCAGTGCTCCAATACCGATGTCTGCATATAATGAACACATTTCAGACCATTTTCTGTGGACAAATTATCACAGGATTGACAAGGCAAATTTGTCCCCAGAAGCACATGAAGTAGTTATTATGCCGTCATTCACATGCAAAACGAATGCATTCAATGTAATTCACAATCTGTCCGAATCAGGAATAAGGGTCCCTTTGCTGAAGAAAATTCTGCATCACATTGTGGTCGTCCGGGTAAGCAAGCAACCCTGTGTATGCAGTAACTTGATCATTTGAACACAATTAGAAGAAGCACTCGCAAATCCAAAAGGTATGGATGGCCTTTGTAATTACATTTTTTGCAACCTATCAATCGATCAATCGTTTTTATTGTTTCAATTAATTAAAGCCATAACAATATTACTGATATTACAAATACAATATCTACAATAAAAATACGTTAAAAGTGAAAGTGGGACTGCGTTGTAAACATCCGGACACTATCTTCTTTAATGGGTAACACTTGAAAGGAAACAATAGTAAAAACAAATAGACATGGGATTGAGAGGCTACCACCCTGGCCGATCGTCCGAACTGCTGCCATTCCCTTCACCTGCCAGGGCTGATTGTCTTGTGGTGGTGTGGTTACTTAATTATATGTCAAATGGGAGCCATTGTCAAGAATTTCACCAATTTGCAGTTTAACTGTGGGCCGTCTGGGTTGAATCTCGCTAATATAGCTTCTTTGCATGATCCGATACCTCTGTCATTGAAAGTCTTTTTTAGGTCTCGCCTGCGCAGCGCGCATGCGATGCTTAGGAAGAGACCTCTTGGAATTGATTCGCTTTTTCGGGCAAAAACGTGCACGCGTTGCATTGCTTTCAATGGCAACGCGTGCACGTTTAAGTCCCTTGCGGGGAGCGAGCTTTGGCGACATATGTTTGTAATTATCTGGTGCCCCTGCTCGCTCCCGCAAGGAAACGCTGTGTGTGTGTGCGCGCGTGCACCAGTAGGCGCCTGCGCCCATCCTTATCTTGTTTTTGTTGCCTTGCATTCTGCCGAGTCCCCCAGCCAAGTCACCCAAAGATGCTTACCAAATGAGCTTGCGCCATGCGTGCACGGCCTTTGGCACAGACTAACTGGTTATTTTAGCAAACTCGGGCGATGTAACACTTGTCCTGTTCGCCTTCGGGCCCGAGTCCGCCCTCTGGGTCCCCCGAGCACATGTGTTCCTTTTGATGAATAGGCGTGGTATCTTGAAAATCTGTTTGTTGCAGCAGAATTCGATTTAAACAAAAACACACCAGGGACTCAGCGCGCAGAAAGTTAACGTTGTCCAAGCGCTAGAGGCCTTGTTCTTTGTGGAGCCTTCTTGAAAAGGGATTTAAGGGGCGCTTGGGACCCCCTCGTCTGCCGAACCAACAGTCCTCCCCCCTCCTGACATGAAGGAACAGCTTTTTCCTTGGCAGCGCCTTGCATCGGCAGCTTAGCGTCTTTGGCGTTCTCATGACTAGCCGCGCCGAGGGGAACATGCTCCCGCTCTTCCGAGGGCTTAGGCGGGGATTAGGAAAGAGATGAGCAACTGAGCAAGTTCTGTGCGCGGGGCTCGAGTTGGCACTGGGGCGGCCCCCGCGCTAATTAAACCCGCTGGCTCTGCCTGGCACAGGATGGCTTCATCCCGATTCAGGCCTGCCTTCTGCGCACTCCTCTGTGCCTTCCTGGCCTGGGAGCCCTGCCCGGCTCACAGAAGCCGACCCTCAAAGCGCAGCGATGCCCTCCCACCCACCTCCCTCCCACCTCCAGCGATGCCCGCAGTGCCCTCCCACCTCCAGCGATGCCCGCAGTGCCCCCCACCTCCCTCCCACCTCCAGCGATGCCCTCCCACCTCTAGCGATGCACGCAGTGCCCTCCCACCTCCAGCGATGCCCGCAGTGCCATCCCACCTCTAGTGATGCCCGCAGTGCCCTCCCACCTCCAGCGATGCCTGCAGTGCCCTCCCACCTCCAGCAATGCTCGCAGTGCCCCCCCCACCTCCCGCACGCAAACAGGCCCTTTGGCACTCCTGATACCCGCATCGCCCTGCCACCTCACTTCCACCTCTACTGATGCCCACAGTGCCCTCCCACCTCACTCCCGCACAGGCCCTTTGGCACTCCTGACGCCCGCATTACCCTGCCACCTCTCTCCCACCTCCAGTCATGCCCACAGTGCTCTCCCACCTCACTCCCGCACGGGCCCTTTGGCACTCCTGACGCCCGCATTACCCTGCCACCTCTCTCCCACCTCCAGTGATGCCCACAGTGCCCTCCCACTTCACTCCCGCACGGGCCCTTTGGCACTCCTAACGCCCACTCACCCACCAAGTGCTCTTTCAGAAAATCTGCAGAGGGCAGGGTTGTGTGCACTAGTGACACGGGAATGAAAAGTCACACGAGTGCTCAAAAGCGCACAACTACAACGAAAGTTCTATATATAAAAAAATAGTGCGTTTCAAAGTAGTTTGCTTAGTGGCTTCAACACTCGTTGCTGACATCTGGTGTGGACGGGTTGAATCGCGTGAGCGCCGACTCTGCCTTTTATCCTTAATTTATAAATTGACATTGTTAGGTAATTACAGCGCGTTGACATCCCAAGGTCTGCAGTGTTCTGGAGTTTGTAATAATATGCCATTAATACTATTACTGTGAAGACGAAAGGTATGAAATTGTACAGTGGAATGATGAACAGTTTAATGAATTTTTGAGCGCCAAGATCTGTACAGGGGTTATATATATAGCCTCATGGATCATTCTGTGTTTTTTGGGAAATGCAAAGAATAGACTTGAAATGTGGCTCTGATTTGATACTGCCGAGTCCTTACAACGTGAGAGCAAAGGCTGAGTTTCAAATTATAATATCAATAACTCGTCTTTTATATAACACTTCATACCACATTCCTAATGTGTCTAAGCGCTGTTACTGTTACTTAATTAAATGATACGTGTGCACTAGTGACACGGGAATGAAAAGTCACACGAGTGCTCAAAAGCGCACAACTACAACGAAAGTTCTATATATAAAAAAAAATAGTGCGTTTCAAAGTAATTTGCCTATTACCGGGAGTGGGAAACAGCAGACAGCTGCCATGATTTGTTTCCTTGTGGGAAACATTCCCTCAAGCAATCCGTTTAACAGTCCGGCAGGAAGGACTTTGATCACTATCTGTGTCACCATCTTTTGTTAATCTAGGAGCAGGAGCCCCAACCTAAACATTGATTGCTTTTCACCACATGCTGACACACTTAACACTTTCTGCATGCCGTGTGCACTTTCACTTTCATTTGATTCGCAATGGCGGCCGCCGCACACACACCACTCTCGGGACGTTGCCCTTGAGCAACGGCAGCCGCTTTTCGATTTTATTTTCTGCGTGCGTTCACTTATGTTTCACAATGCCCTGCTTTCCTGACACAATGTGATCCGGGCTTTAGGCTTATATTCAATCACATGGGGGAGGTGCGACATGCGGTAAGATAAAGTGCGTGGGGGTTGGGTGCACAGAGCTGCACAGTGCCGGGGTTGTTTTGCCCTAAATACTTGTTCCTACTGACAGCAGTGGGCGTAAAGATAAAAAGTAATTTTCTGGAGTTTGCCTACAGTTTTGGAACGCTTCTACGTGAGGCTTTCAGTGCTTTATGTGTAACACACTATCGGCAGTAAAATAAGGCATTCATATTTATACAGGGGAGTGCATTTTAGAATGTAGCCCCTTGCAATTTAGGGGTCTTGAAGGAAAAGTAAAACTGATCCATTACTCCTAAAAGTTTTTATGCAGCATCATAAAAAAATTATTTTCGAATCTGATCATTCTGTCAACATTAGTGAAGGGACAGATGAAGGTGAAGCAGTGACCTAAGTGTTGCAGAGTTTGTGAGACAGACGTTTAGTCCTAAACAGGCAAAGGCCTACGCCCCCACGAAGGGATGGTTACCCAACTTCATTTGATAGCTCTGTATAAGCAAAAGTTTTCCCTTCCTACTATCAGAGTATAGATGAGATTGAGCTACCCATTTATTCAGAAAGATGCACAGAGGAACGAAATCTAAATCTGTTCAGGGACAAGAGGCATCCGAGAACCCATGGCAGGTGCCATAGACCATTGGAGAGTGCAGGCAGTGCCCAACCCCCTAATAAAATTCCAAGTGTCCCCTCCTTAAAACCTTCTCTTCACATTCCCACGCCTGGCCAACTACTCATTCCCCACTGACATTACCACTCGCTCTACTGTTACCTTCATCTAGTCCATCCACCTGCTCCCTGACAATAGCCCACCTCACAGGCTCTGCTCCTCCATCGCATAAGCCCCCTAACAACAATTGATCCTGCTGACACCGCCTAAAACAAACAAGCATTGGCATAGCCAATAGGTCTCGCCTTTGGGACCTTATAAGTGTTTAGCCATGCAACAGTTGATGTTGTTGCACCAAGGATATTGTGCTGGATAACTAAACACTTATAAGGTCCCAAAGGTGAGACCTATTGGCTATGCCAATGCTTGTTAATAATAATAATCGAAGATTATGCAGGCTAGAACAGATACATACTAAATGGATGAAGTCTTCCTTTTTTGGATTGGAAAATCTACATTCTGTGGGTCCACTGTAGACCCAAGTTGGTTGCCTAGCCATTGCTCTTAATTTGCCAAAGCACAGGACATTCTGTGCTTTATGTACGCTGGGAAAGGGGTGCCTAGGTAAGGTGCTGTTTTCAATGCGTCGTAAATTTTGATCACCATCCATGCATGAGATCGAGACCTACATTTATTTTTGTCTACCAGGCTAGGTTGAAACTTTACAGCTTTGTTTGTCGCCCTTTTGAAAACATTGTATGATGTGTTCATACCCCATAGTTCAGTTAAATGCAACTGTTTGATTGAATCTTCCAAATATTTGTGGTGGGCCACCTGCGCGTCATTTTTCAGGGCCGGCCATAGAGCGCTATTTAGCAGAGCATGTTGTGTTTGCCATATCTTGTACCAGCATTTTATTTTTGTTGTGGACCTTCTACCCAGGTCTTACTTTGTGAGACTAAACTCAAGTTGGATTTGTGCTGGAGATGAAGTTTGAGGCAGGGAGACTGCTCGGCTGTAGGCATTTGTCTGAAGTTTGTCCAATAAGGCTGCATCTTGTCCCCTCATGGCTGCACTTACATATGTGATAGTCAGGAGTAGCTTGGCAGAGATGACTGCTAATAGTGGCTGAAAAGAGCGGCCATCCAGTTTTTTTGCTAATGAGCTGAAGGCATAGATCAGGGCATTCCCTTTTTTAACCATATCTAGTTTCTGGTGGGAAAAGTTGCCTCTTGAGTCCAGGTACAATCCCAAGTATTTGTAACAGCCTACCGCTTTCAGGGAAATGTTACTTAGGAGGATTGTGGCTGTCTGCCCTGGTTCGTCACAGATGGTCATAGTTTTTGTTTAAAATTTTTTTTTTTTTTTTTGTCCTCATTTGTGCAATAAACATACTGGAAGAAAGCAAGGGGATCTCACTCTCACCTGAAACCGGTGGGAAGACAGAGAGCAAATCCCCCATCGTCCTGTTCCATAGGGTCCAAAACTGGAGAAGTACTGGGGGTACCAGTCCCAATCCCTGATACCCAGGGGTTATTGCGATATTGCTTAATCATTGGACTTCTGAGGCAGTTTATCAAACTTATAAACTTTATATACATATCCCAAAACTAAGAATTCTCTTCCCAGACTTCCCAAAAATCAAGCTTCATAATTCCTTCCTTGCTCCGATCCAGCATTCTCACCCTTTGTATCGAGTCCAACCACTCCCTCCTCAAGGGGGGATGCTGAGATACCCACTTAATGCAAATCTCCCGTCTGGCTAATAGTATCAACACAAACAGCAGATTTCTCCGTTTACTACTCAAGTTGACTCTTAACCCCTCCTCATTCACAACCCAAAACATAATTAAACTTATGCTTACCTTCAGGTTTGTGCCCATCACTGTTGACAGAACCTCACTTAAATCATGCTAGTATACCTGGAGGTTGGGGCAATAGCAAAACATATGCAGGTCATCGGCTTCCTCCTCCCCACACTTAGGACAGCTCTTGACGATCTGCTTGTTCATTCTTATCAGCTTTTTCAGAGACCAATATGCCCTGTGTATTGTGAATAGATGATTTTTCCTGAGTGGGGCAGCACTGACAACATAACACAGAGTAGACATTGATACTTGCCAGAGATTCTGCACATCCACCAACGACAGATCCTTCCTCCAGATCTCTGTAGGGAGAGTAAACTCTTCTTCCCCAGCAAGTACAAACACCCAGTACCACTCCGTGACCTCCTTCTTCTGTGGTGGGCTCTTCATAAACTTTGCCTCAAGTTCACTATTTCCCACCTTCTCTTCCCCAAAGACTTTACCCAACTGGCCAGCTGGTAGTACTTAAATCTGGAAATACCGCCATTTGTCAATGATACTAAATGATCCCAGACAACTAAGGCCCCTCCATCTAGAAGCTGGCCCCATCTTGTTATTCCCGCTTCTGCTAATGGGCTTGAAAGTTTATCCTTCAAGCAGGCAGGGGTCCCCGCAGATGCCCATATTGGAGCATAGGTGCTATAATACGGGATTCCTGAGGTTCTCCTGATTTGAGACCAAAGCTTGCATGCTGCTAGTAGGATCTTCAGCTTAACATTTTGAAAAATTTACGGTGCCCAAATTTATACAAAAAGCCATCGCCCTCTGGCTGTGTCATGGCTTGTAAATATGGAGGGTACATTTGCTGTTCTTGAAGCAAAGTTCTCATTGTTTTAAACTGGAATGCTTTGCAATATTGAAGTAAGTCTGGACTGGTGATTCCTCCCTGCTGCTTCCCCCTCCGGTGTTTCCTCCAGGCAATTCTAGTTGCCCTGGAAGCCCAAATAAAACTACTCAAGACACATTGTAGTTTATCAAACCAAACTTTTTTATATTTCAGGGGTATTGAGGCAAACAAATATGTGAATTTTGGTAGTATGGACATTTTCAGGATGTTTAATCTTCCCAAAAATGTAAGAGGGAGCCCTGCCCAGGATTTTAATAGTTTCTTAGTCTCCCTTGCTACTTTCTCAAAGTTCACCCATGCAACATCCTCTAAATTCTTTGTTACCATGATACTCAGATATCTTATTGTATCCTTAACCAGGGGATTATTGCTCTGGGAATTCCACTCCATTACTTCCGTCTTCTGCCAATTTAGTTGATAGCCTGAAACCTCCCCAAATTTATCCAAGATGTCTGAAAGTTTTGGGAGTGAGAGTGGCAGGTTAGTTCTGAATCCCATCAGGTCATCAGCATACAGAGATATCCTCTTTTTCCAGCCCTGAAACTTGAACAGTAGGATCTGTTGTCTGGCCCTGAGTTTGCTAGCAAGGGGTTCAATATATAGATTGAAAAGAAGGGGGAAAGGGGGCAGCCTTGCTTAGTACCTCTTGAAACAGCTATCTTTTGTATGAGGTTACCATTTACCAATATCCTGGCAGACAGGCTTTTGTAGATTATTTTTAAGACCCTCCTGAATGCCTCTCCCAACTTGTACTGCTCCGCAACCTTATGTAAAAAGGGCCAACTCACCCTATCAAAGCCTTTGTCGCGTCAAAGGTAATTATTGACAAAGGGAGCCCTCCATAAGTTGCCATATCTAATGCTCCAAGCAGTTCATGAGTTAGCTCATGAATCTGCCTGCCCTTAATGAATCCTTTCTGGTCCGGGTGTATCAGTTTATTCGCTACCTCTCCTAATCTCCTAGAATCTGCAAAAAGATCTTATAGTCGCTATTCAGCAATGATATAGGTCTGTAGGATTCACAACACCTTGGATCCTTCCCTGCTTTGTGCAGAAGGCAAATTGTTGCTTCCTCCCATGATTTCAGTATACCAGACCCCCCTAGAAATATCGAATTAAAAAGTTTTGTTAAGAGCGGGGCAACTTCCTCTTTAATAGACAAATAGATCTCATTTGGAAGGGCATCCGGAACGGCCACCTTCCCCCTTTTCAGTTTCACTATTGCCCCCATGACCTCCTCTGTTGTTATTTCAGAGTTTATCAACTCCTTCTGTTCCTCTGACAGTGTTGGGGATGGCAAGTCCTTAAAATAGTTTTTGACTTGCTCCTCTGTGGCACTAACATCCTCTGTATGAAGGGCTTGAAAAAAGTATGCAAAGGCACCCTCTATCTCCCTATCCTCACAACTAAGTGAGTGTTGCACCTCTATCCTAATAGCTGGGATCCTATTCTCGTTTTGTTCTGATTTTAATTTCCATGCCAGAAGTTTACTACACCCCTCACCATACTCATAATGAGAGAGTTTACTTGCCTCCCATCTCCTCCTGACTATTGCCTCCAGAATACAGGACAACTCTTCCTTCTTTTCCCTTATCTCCTCCTCAACTGTACTATCCCCTTGTCTCACCTGTCCTTGTTCACCCATCCTGTCCATCTTATCTAGCTGTTCCAGTCTGTTTTCTATAGAACGTGTTTTACTCCTGACAGTCTTGTTTTTAAATGCGGCGATGCCAACCTGTCTCCCCCTGATAACTGCCTTATAGTTTTTGTTTTTATTGTATTTACCTTGAGGTTGTTGGTAAAAAAGTAAAAGTTCAATATGTTTACTAACCTTTGCAGGCCCACTTTAATCATGCTGAACATCACGATGTCATCTGCGTAGGACAGATAGGAGAAGCTTAGCGGACCCAGCCGTGGTGGGTGAGAGTTTGCCTGACAGAAAGCTGCCATAAATAGATCGAAAAAGTGAGGCACCAGCACACATCCTTATTTGAGCTCTTGGTTAGTTGGTATCGTCCTAGATATTCTGGTGCAGTCTCCAGTTTTTACTTGAATCCAAGTTTTTGAGTGAAGTTGTACTATTGCTCGAAGCAGGTTTTGGGGGATTCCCCATTTCCTTAGTTTGTTCCAGAGTATCCCCGGGTTGACACAATCAAAAACTGCTTTAAAGTCTACAAAGCAAAAATGTAGTCTCTTCTTTGCTTTTTTATTTTTTTCGTTTATGAAGGAGGTTGCTAGAATGTTTGTTAATGTACCTAAGCCTTTCCTGAAACCTGATTGGTTTAACAGGATCACCTTGTTTGAGTTTGACCAGTAAGTCAGGTCGGCTAGTACAAGAGAGGAGTAATACTTTGCTTCAGAGTCCATGAGGACAATAAGCCTGTAATTGGCAGGGTTGGGCCTGTTGCCTCCTTTAAATACTGTTTTTATGATGGAGCTGCACCAGCTCTCCAGTATGGCGCAACTTGCCTGTACCTCTTTGTATAGTGCAAATAGAGAAACTGACCAAAAATCAGGATCTTCTTTAAAGATGCCCTGTGGTATACTATTTATCCCTGGCACTCCGTCACAACGACCAGTAAGTATAACTTTTTTTAACTTCAGGTTGTGAATATAGAACACTTTCATCTAATGGCAGGGACGGCCCTTTCTTTTTACCTGGGTCAGACTGACCGCTGAGCCGGGCTTCGAAAATTGCAGTTGAGTCAGTTCCAGATGACCTGTTACCATACTGATTGTAGTTACATCGGTCAATTCCGGGGAACATTTGTCGGTTGCAAATACATTAGTGAGGTGGGAAACCCATAGTGGCTCTGGTATGCTTGAGTTGTTTATCACTTTTGCTGGTCTATTGAGGCCATTTCTTGTTTCCCAGAATTTCCTGGAGTTTGTCTGCCAGGTGTTGAATATTAGCCATGTCCAAAATGCCTCTTTGCTCAGTCTCCTGTTCTCCCAGAGTTGTTTTTTTAACTTTTTTTTTTTGTGCTTTTGCTCGTTCCCAGAGAAGAGAATGCTGAGTTCCTGCTCTCAAACGTCCGGCGTTTTTTTTTTTTTTGCAACCATTTGTAATAGAACCTAAAAAATTGAAAACAAATGTGAATCTTTGTAGTGGACTGACCATATTTGCATGGTAGAGGAATACTTTGTAATTGTTTTATTGTTTCAAGATGGTCACTACAAGTAAGAATTTAGATTATTTGGGGTGGGCGACTGCCCACCTCAAGGAAAAATCACAACTCTTATGAGGGTGAACCCTCCAAGTCATTAAATTAACCTGAACTCCACCTCCCCCTTAGTATCTGTAGCACAGAGCGGACAGGCTTAATTTAGGACATTGTGTAGAAGTAATTATGCAGTACTAAAATGGTAATAAAGTCAAAACACTAAGTGATAAAAATCCCAAACCAAACTAGAAAAATAGAGTAACATTGAATACAACAAAATGACACTAAATAAAAATCAAATAAGGAGAACTGAAGATGTGAATTTGTAAAGTTTTAAGTGGAAATAGCACCAAACACCACACAGCGCAAATGATAGTTAATGGTTGCAGAAGAACAGGACTACACACAATTTCAGGTTGACTGCAATGGAGCCCTGGTCAGACACAACAAGTGGATTGGTCTCCTGAAAAGTATGGAAGTCCAAGTTCACAAAAATATTTAAATCCTATTTTGAAAAGGGACTTTGTCACTGTTGTGAATCAAAAATCCTTTCAACACGGGTCAACCCAACGCTGAAAATATAGCTGTCGCTGTGGAACTACAGGGCATATTCTGGAAGCAGGTTGGACCCACTAATGCTCTGGAGTGTTTCAGTTTTTGGTTGAAATATCTTCTTTGTCACTTTTTTGAGTTGAAAATCCTCTCCGCATGGGTTGAAGCTGAAACTGTAGCTACCCCATGGAACCAAAAGTCAGATACTGAAACCAGGTTGGTCTGCAAATGGTCTTGAGCTTTTCAGTTTTTGCTCCCAATGCAGAAAGGGACATTGTCATTTTTCGTACAGGACAAAGCTGAAATTCAATCAAGTGCCCTGAAACTGAAGGACAGATACTTTTCATAGTGGGTACCGCTCAGTCTCTAGAGTACTGGAGCAAATGTTTTTCTAAGTTTCTAAACTTCCTTCTGGTGCCCAAACAACCACAGTAGTATACATCCAAGGAGGCCCCCAAGATCTCATAGGAGGACACTTATAGGATGTTAGGGTACCAGACAGAGGCCAACTGCAAAATGTAGCCCAAATCCAGTTACAACTGGTCAGTAGGGGACTTGAAGCTTGTTGTAGCCTTGTAGCAACACAGCAGGTCAGCAACCTAATGCTTGCATTCAGGGCCGGACTGGCCGTAGCGGGCACCGGGCGTTTCCCCGGTGGGCCGCTAGGATGTGGGCCGGTTTTGAGCCCCTGGGGGGGGGGGCGTTTTTGTTACAAAATGGGCCGAAACCGGCCCCTGCAAACAGCTCGGCCGCACCCCCTCAGCCCTCCAGGGGGGCCGGCCGAGCAGTTTGGCAGGGACGGTTTCGGTTCCCAGTCCGGCCCTGCTTGCATTCAATTCTTCGTCCTAGGAACTATAGGAAGGAAGTTCAGTCCTTCAGGGCTCCTCTCAGGTCCCAGACAGCAGGTTCAGTCCTCTTCTCATCTTCTACAGGTGCAGAAAGTGTACTGATGGGGTGCCTTAGGGTGCCACATTTTAATGTTGCACTAGCTAGTGGGTTGTGGATGACTCCTGTGCACTTCCTAACTAATGGGGTAAAAATTCCTTGGTACAACTCTGTCATCTTTTTCAGTAGTTCCTGTTTGCCTTACTGCAAATAGGCCCAAAATGCTATGTGCCAATAATGTGAAAGTCTTTGATCACACTAAACGTGGGCTCTGAGGGTTGTGGGTATGTAGGGCAGTACACTATGCTAATCACTAGTGCTCTTCCATATTTACCACTAAATTCCAGTTTGAATCAGACCCTGAACCCACAACAAACTAGGCGACAGAGGTTTGTTAGTAAAAAGGCAGGGTCCTAAAGCATCCAGATAGGGGATACACAAGAACAGTCATGGCATCCTGTTTTCTGCCTTAGCAATGCACCAAAGTGTTACATGTAGATGAAAGAGACCTGATCTGCCAGGCAGAGTTTGATGCTGCTGTTTGAACAAGGTGCCCACAGCCCCACCCTGAATATTCTTCTGAGGTCAGAGAGTCACCTCCTGTTCATTCAAGTCAAGCTAAGGTGTAGCTCCTAGGATACATTTCACGCCTCTTTCACATCTCATTCAGGGGGAGAACATTCTGGGAGTTGGTAGAGACTATGCTAATTGTCCTTTTAAAAACTCAGCCAAGTAAAAGGTAACTTTCTGAAAGTTACATTTTCTTAATATTTATTAAAAATCCTTCTTTGCCATTCAATTGTATTTTTAATAACTATTAAAATAGTGGTTTACTTGTTTGTATAGCTGGTCCCATTCCCCAGTTAGACGTATAAGTATTTTAAACTGTACCCTAGTTTCTATATTGGCTAAATTGGCCTGTCACAGTGAAAATAGCTTTTTACTCACAGGCCAGTCACAGTAAAAATAGCATTTTGGTACTTGTCACTGTAGTGACATGGAAATATGAATATTCTGCCTGTCGCATTTTTAAATACCATGCACCCTTTCTTGTAAGCTACAAGGTCTACATAGGGGTGACTTACTAATATTTATTAGGGAGGTTGTTACCAGTCAACAAGGGTTATTTTGACAGGTCGCTCCGCAGATTTTACTCTACAGCAGTCAGGCTACATAGCATAGACCTGTAGCCATGTTTGCATTCCCACTGCAGTGGATGGCAAAATAGGTAAGGCAGTCTAGAAGTGGCATTTAAATTTTAGGACTGGGTGAATTTTGCACAAAATATGTAAGGGACGTATGGCAAAGTTAAAGCCACCAATCAGGAATAAAGCAAACACAAGGAGATGATGGACAGAGCGCTGAAACGTTTCAGACACTCACCCCCAGTCACAGATCTGGGTTGAATCCATCATCGTTCTTTAGCTCACATTGCCACCCCAGTTCAGACACAGCTATAGGCAAATCAGTCTTGACCCTGTGCCTCATGGGAACAGTCCAGCCGGAAATGCCAAGCCATGTCTTCACTGGACCGGAAACAAGCATCCTGGGACCGGTTTCGGGCTAACAGCCCTCATCAGCCAGGCTTGCTTGAATCCAGTGGCAAAGTGAGCAAGGGACCCACGTCTGGGCATACCCTGCCAACTTAGGGCGAACAAAGCAAACACAAGGAAATGATGGACTTAGCGCTGAAACTTTTCAGACACTCACCCCCAGTCACAGATCTGGGTTGAATCCATCATCGTTCTTTAGCTCACATTGCCACCCCAGTTCAGACACAGCTATAGGCAAATCAGTCTTGACCCTGTGCCTCATGGGAACAGTCCAGCCGGAAATGCCAAGCCATGTCTTCACTGGACCGGAAACAAGCATCCTGGGACCGGTTTCGGGCTAACAGCCCTCATCAGCCAGGCTAGCTTGAATCCAGTGGCAAAGTGAGCAAGGGACCCACGTCTGGGCATACCCTGCCAACTTAGGGCGAACAAAGCAAACACAAGGAAATGATGGACTTAGCGCTGAAACTTTTCAGACACTGACCCCCAGTCACAGATCTGGGTTGAATCCATCATCGTTCTTTAGCTCACTTTGCCACCCCAGTTCAGACACAGCTATAGGCAAATCAGTCTTGACCCTGTGCCTCATGGGAACAGTCCAGCCCGAACTGCCAAGCAATGTCTTCACTGGACCGTAAACAAGCATCCTGGGACCGGTTTAGGGCTAACAGCCCTCATCAGCCAGTCTAGCTTGAATCCAGTGGCAAAGTGAGCAAGGGACCCACGTCTGGGCATACCCTGCCAACTTAGGGTGAACAAAGCAAACACAAGGAGATGATGGATGGAGCGCTGAAACTTTTCAGACACTCACCCCAGTCACAGATCTGGGTTGAATCCATCATCGTTCTTTAGATCACTTTGCCACCCCAGTTCAGACACAGCTATAGACAAATCAGTCTTGACCCTGTGCTTCATGGGAACAGTCCAGCCCGAACTGCCAAGCCATGTCTTCACTGGACCGGAAACAAGCATCCTGGGACCGGTTTCGGGCTAACAGCCCTCATCAGCCAGGCTAGCTTGAATCCAGTGACAAAGTGAGCAAGGGACCCACGTCTGGGCATACCCTGCCAACGTAGGGCGAACAAAGCAAACACAAGGAGATGATGGACAGAGTGCTGAAACTTTTCAGACACTCACCCCCAGTCACAGATCTGGGTTGAATCCATCATCGTTCTTTAGCTCACTTTGCCACCCCAGTTCAGACACAGCTATAGGCAAATCAGTCTTGACCCTGTGCCTCATGGGAACAGTCCAGCCCGAACTGCAAAGCCATGTCTTACCTGGACCGGAAACAAGCATCATGGGACCGGCTTCGGGTTCATAACCCTCATCAGCCAGGATATCTTGAATCCAGTGGCAAAGTGAGCAAGGGACCCAAGTCTGGGCATACCCTGCCAACTTAGGGTGAACTTAGCAAAACCAAAGGGGATGATGGACGGAGTGTTGAACATTGCAAGCACTCACCCCCAGTCAACTGATCTGGGTTTAATCCATCATCATTCTTTAGCTCACTCCGCCACCCCAGTTCAGACATGGCCGTATGCAAATCAGTCTGACCCTGTGCCTCATGGGAACTGTCCAGCCCGAACTGCCTAGCCATGTCTTCCCTGGACCGGAAACAAACATCCTGGGACCGATTTCGGGCTCATAACCCTCATCAGCCAGGATATCTTGAATCCAGTGGCAAAGTGAGCAAGGGACCCAAGTCTGGGCATACCCTGCCAACTTAGGGTGAACTTAGCAAAACCAAAGGGGATGATGGACGGAGTGTTGAACATTGCAAGCACTCACCCCCAGTCAACTGATCTGGGTTTAATCCATCATCATTCTTTAGCTCACTCCGCCACCCCAGTTCAGACATGGCCGTATGCAAATCAGTCTGACCCTGTGCCTCATGGGAACTGTCCAGCCCGAACTGCCTAGCCATGTCTTCCCTGGACGGGAAACAAACATCCTGGGACCGATTTCGGGCTCATAACCCTCATCAGCCAGGCTATCTTGAATCCAGTGGCAAAGTGAGCAAGGGACCCACGTCTGGGCATACCCTGCCAACTTAGAGCAAACTTAGCAAAACCAAAGGGGATGATGGACGAAGTGTTGAACATTGCAAGCACTCACCCCCAGTCAACTGATCTGGGTTTAATCCATCATCATTCTTTAGCTCACTCCGCCACCCCAGTTCAGACATGGCCATATGCAAATCAGTCTGACCCTGTGCCTCATGGGAACAGTCCAGCCCAAACCGCCAAGCCATGTCTTCCCTGGACTGGAAACAAGTGTCCTGGGACCGGTTTCGGGTTCATAACCCTCATCAGCCAGGCTATCTTGAATCCAGTGGCAAAGTGAGCAAGGGACCCATGTCTGGGCATACCCTGCCAACTTAGGGCGAACTTAGCAAAACCAAAGGGGATGATGGACGGACTGTTGAACATTGCAAGCACTCACCCCCAGTCAACTGATCTGGGTTTAATCCATCATCATTCTTTAGCTCACTCCGCCACCCCAGTTCAGACATGGCCATATGCAAATCAGTCTGACCCTGTGCCTCATGGGAACAGTCCAGCCCGAACTGCCAAGCCATGTCTTTCCTGGACCGGGAACAAGCATCCTGGGACTGGTTTCGGGTTCATAACCCTCATCAGCCAGGCTATCTTGAATCCAGTGGCAAAGTGAGCAAGGGACCCACGTCTGGGCATACCCTGCCAACTTAGGGCGAACTTAGCAAAACCAAAGGGGATGATGGACGGAGTGTTGAACATTGCAAGCACTCACCCCCAGTCAACTGATCTGGGTTTAATCCATCATCATTCTTTAGCTCACTCCGCCACCCCAGTTCAGACATGGCCGTATGCAAATCAGTCTGACCCTGTGCCTCATGGGAACTGTCCAGCCCGAACTGCCTAGCCATGTCTTCCCTGGACCGGAAACAAACATCCTGGGACCGATTTCGGGCTCATAACCCTCATCAGCCAGGATATCTTGAATCCAGTGGCAAAGTGAGCAAGGGACCCAAGTCTGGGCATACCCTGCCAACTTAGGGTGAACTTAGCAAAACCAAAGGGTATGATGGACGCAGTGTTGAACATTGCAAGCACTCACCCCCAGTCAACTGATCTGGGTTTAATCCATCATCATTCTTTAGCTCACTCCGCCACCCCAGTTCAGACATGGCCGTATGCAAATCAGTCTGACCCTGTGCCTCATGGGAACTGTCCAGCCCGAACTGCCTGGCCATGTCTTCCCTGGACGGGAAACAAACATCCTGGGACCGATTTCGGGCTCATAACCCTCATCAGCCAGGCTATCTTGAATCCAGTTGCAAAGTGAGCAAGGGACCCACGTCTGGGCATACCCTGCCAACTTAGAGCAAACTTAGCAAAACCAAAGGGGATGATGGACGAAGTGTTGAACATTGCAAGCACTCACCCCCAGTCAACTGATCTGGGTTTAATCCATCATCATTCTTTAGCTCACTCCGCCACCCCAGTTCAGACATGGCCATATGCAAATCAGTCTGACCCTGTGCCTCATGGGAACAGTCCAGCCCAAACCGCCAAGCCATGTCTTCCCTGGACTGGAAACAAGTGTCCTGGGACCGGTTTCGGGTTCATAACCCTCATCAGCCAGGCTATCTTGAATCCAGTGGCAAAGTGAGCAAGGGACCCATGTCTGGGCATACCCTGCCAACTTAGGGCGAACTTAGCAAAACCAAAGCGGATGATGGACGGAGTGTTGAACATTGCAAGCACTCACCCCCAGTCAACTGATCTGGGTTTAATCCATCATCATTCTTTAGCTTACTCAGCCACCGCAGTTCAGACATGGCCATATGCAAATCAGTCTGACCCTGTGCCTCATGGGAACAGTCCAGCCCGAACTGCCAAGCCATGTCTTCCCTGGACCGGAAACAAGCATCCTGGGACCGGTTTCGGGTTCATAATACTCATCAGCCAGGCTATCTTGAATCCAGTGGCAAAGTGAGCAAGGGACCCACGTCTGGGCATACCCTGACAACTTAGGACGAACTTAGCAAAACCAAAGGGGATGATGGACGGAGTGTTGAACATTGCAAGCACTCACCCCCAGTCAACTGATCTGGGTTTAATCCATCATCATTCTTTAGCTCACTCCGCCACCCCAGTTCAGACATGGCCATATGCAAATCAGTCTGACCCTGTGCCTCATGGGAACAGTCCAGCAAGAACTGCCAAGTCATGTCTTCCCTGGACCAGAAACAAGCATCCTGGGACCGATTTCGGGTTCATAACCCTCATCAGCCAGGCTATCTTGAATCCAGTGGCAAAGTGAGCAAGTGGGTCTGGGCATAACCCTGCCAACTTAGGGCAAACTCAGCAAAACCAAAGGGGATGATGGACGGAGTGTTGAACATTGCAAGCACTCACCCCCAGTCAACTGATCTGGGTTTAATCCATAATCATTCTTTAGCTCACTCCGCCACCCCAGTTTAGACATGGCCATATGCAAATCAGTCTGACCCTGTGCCTCATGGGCTCAGTCCAGCCCGAACTGCCAAGCCATGTCTTCCCTGGACTGGGCTGGACTGTTCCCATGAGGCACAGGGTCAAGACTGATTTGCCTATAGCTGTGTCTGAACTGGGGTGGCAAAGTGAGCTAAAGAATGATGATGGATTAAACCCAGATCAGTTGACTGGGGGTGAGTGCTTGCAATGTTCAACACTCCGTCCATCATCCCCTTTGGTTTTGCTAAGTTCGCCCTAAGTTGACAGGGTATGCCCAGACGTGCGTCCCTTGCTCACTTTGCCACTGGATTCAAGATAGCCTGGCTGATGAGGGTTATGAACCCGAAACCCGTCCCAGGATGCTTGTTTCCGGTCCAGGGAAGACATGGCTTGGCAGTTTGGGCTGGACTGTTCCCATGAGGCACAGGGTCAGACTGATTTGCATATGGCCATGTCTGAACTGGGATGGCGCAGTGAGCTAAGGAATGATGATAGATTAAACCCAAATCAGTTGACTGGGGGTGAGTGCGTGCAATTTTCAACACTCCGTCCATCATCCCCTTTGGTTTTGCTAAGTTTGCCCTAAGTTGGCAGGGTATGCCCAGACGTGGGTCCCTTGCTCACTTTGCCACTGGATTCAAGATAGCCTGGCTGATGAGGGTTATGAATCCGAAACCGGTCCCAGGATGCTTGTTTCCGGTCCAGGGAAGATATGGCTTGGCAGTAGGGGCTGGACTGTTCCCATGAGGCACAGGGTCAGACTGATTTGCATATGGCCATGTCTGCACTGGGGTCGCGGAGTGAGCTAAAGAATGATGATGGATTAAACCCATATGAGTTGACTGGGGGTGAGTGCTTGCAATGTTCAACACTCCGTCCATCATCCCCTTTAGTTTTGCTAAGTTCGCCCTAAGTTGGCAGGGTATGCCCAGACGTGGGTCCCTTGCTCGCTTTGACACTGGATTCAAGATAGCCTGGCTGATGAGGTTTATGAACCCGAAGCCGGTCCCAGGATGCTTGTTTCCGGTCCAGGGAAGACATGGCTTGGCAGTTCGGGCTGGACTGTTCCCATGAGGCACAGGGTCAGACTGATTTGCATATGGCCATGTCTGAACTGGGGTGGCGGAGTGAGCTAAAGAATGATGATGGATTAAACCCAGATCAGTTGACTGGGGGTGAGTGCTTGCAATGTTCAACACTCCGTCCATCATCCCCTTTGGTTTTGCTAAGTTCGCCCTAAGTTGGCAGGGTAGGCCCAGACGTGGGTCCCTTGCTCACTTTGCCACTGGATTCAAGATAGCCTGGCTGATGAGGGTTATGAACCCGAAACCGGTCCCAGGATGCTTGTTTCCGGTCCAGGGAAGACATGGCTTGGCAGTTCGGGCTGGACTGTTCCCATGAGGCACAGGGTGAGACTGATTTGCATATGGCCATGTCTGAACTGGGGTGGCGGAGTGAGCTAAAGAATGATGATGGATTAAACCCAGATCAGTTGACTGGGGGTGAGTGCTTGCAATGTTCAACACTCCGTCCATCATCCCCTTTGGTTTTGCTAAGTTCGCCCTAAGTTGGCAGGGTATGCCCAGACGTGGGTCCCTTGCTCACTTTGCCACTGGATTCAAGATAGCCTGGCTGATGAGGGTTATGAACCCGAAACCAGTCCCAGGATGCTTGTTTCCGGTCCAGGGAAGACATGGCTTGGCAGTTCGGGCTGGACTGTTCCCATGAGGCACAGGGTCAGACTGATTTGCATATGGCCATGTCTGAACTGGGGTGGCGGAGTGAGCTAAAGAATGATGATGGATTAAACCCAGATCAGTTGACTGGGGGTGAGTGCTTGCAATGTTCAACACTCCGTCCATCATCCCCTTTGGTTTTGCTAAGTTCGGCCTAAGTTGGCAGGGTATGCCCAGACGTGGGTCCCTTGCTCACTTTGCCACTGGATTCAAGATAGCCTGGCTGATGAGGGTTATGAACCCGAAACCGGTCCCAGGATGCTTGTTTCCGGTCCAGGGAAGACATGGCTTGGCAGTTCGGGCTGGACTGTTCCCATGAGGCACAGGGTCAGACTGATTTGCATATGGCCATGTCTGAACTGGGGTGGCGGAGTGAGCTAAAGAATGATGATGGATTAAACCCAGATCAGTTGACTGGGGGTGAGTGCTTGCAATGTTCAACGCTCCGTCCATCATCCCCTTTGGTTTTGCTAAGTTCGCCCTAAGTTGGCAGGGTATGCCCAGACGTGGGTCCCTTGCTCACTTTGCCACTGGATTCAAGATAGCCTGGCTGATGAGGGTTATGAACCCGAAACCGGTCCCAGGATGCTTGTTTCCGGTCCAGGGAAGACATGGCTTGGCAGTTCGGGCTGGACTGTTCCCATGAGGCACAGGGTCAGACTGATTTGCATATGGCCATGTCTGAACTGGGGTGGCGGAATGAGCTAAAGAATGATGATGGACTAAACCCAGATCAGTTGACTGGGGGTGAGTGCTTGCAATGTTCAACACTCCGTCCATCATCCCCTTTGGTTTTGCTAAGTTCGCCCTAAGTTGGCAGGGTATGCCCAGACGTGGGTCCCTTGCTCACTTTGCCACTGGATTCAAGATAGCCTGGCTGATGAGGGTTATGAACCCGAAACCGGTCCCAGGATGCTTGTTTCTGGTCCAGGGAAGACATGGCTTGGCAGTTCGGGCTGGACTGTTCCCATGAGGCACAGGGTCAGACTGATTTGCATATGGCCATGTCTGAACTGGGGTGGTGGAGTGAGCTAAAGAATGATGATGGATTAAACCCAGATCAGTTGACTGGGGGTGAGTGCTTGCAATGTTCAACACTCCGTCCATCATCCCCTTTGGTTTTGCTAAGTTCGCCCTAAGTTGGCAGGGTATGCCCAGACGTGGGTCCCTTGCTCACTTTGCCACTGGATTCAAGATAGCCTGGCTGATGAGGGTTATGAACCCGAAACCGGTCCCAGGATGCTTGTTTCCGGTCCAGGGAAGACATGGCTTGGCAGTTCGGGCTGGACTGTTCCCATGAGGCACAGGGTCAGACTGATTTGCATATGGCCATGTCTGAACTGGGGTGGCGGAGTGAGCTAAAGAATGATGATGGATTAAACCCAGATCAGTTGACTGGGGGTGAGTGCTTGCAATGTTCAACACTCCGTCCATCATCCCCTTTGGTTTTGCTAAGTTCGGCCTAAGTTGGCAGGGTATGCCCAGACGTGGGTCCCTTGCTCACTTTGCCACTGGATTCAAGATAGCCTGGCTGATGAGGGTTATGAACCCGAAACCGGTCCCAGGATGCTTGTTTCCGGTCCAGGGAAGACATGGCTTGGCAGTTCGGGCTGGACTGTTCCCATGAGGCACAGGGTCAGACTGATTTGCATATGGCCATGTCTGAACTGGGGTGGCGGAGTGAGCTAAAGAATGATGATGGATTAAACCCAGATCAGTTGACTGGGGGTGAGTGCTTGCAATGTTCAACACTCTGTCCATCATCCCCTTTGGTTTTGCTAAGTTCGCCCTAAGTTGGCAGGGTATGCCCAGACGTGGGTCCCTTGCTCACTTTGCCACTGGATTCAAGATAGCCTGGCTGATGAGGATTATGAACCCGAAACCGGTCCCAGGATGCTTGTTTCCGGTCCAGGGAAGACATGGCTTGGCAGTTCGGGCTGGACTGTTCCCATGAGGCACAGGGTCAGACTGATTTGCATATGGCCATGTCTGAACTGGGGTGGCGGAGTGAGCTAAAGAATGATGATGGATTAAACCCAGATCAGTTGACTGGGGGTGAGTGCTTGCAATGTTCAACACTCCGTCCATCATCCCCTTTGGTTTTGCTAAGTTCGCCCTAAGTTGGCAGGGTATGCCCAGACGTGGGTCCCTTGCTCACTTTGCCACTGGATTCAAGATAGCCTGGCTGATGAGGGTTATGAACCCGAAACCGGTCCCAGGATGCTTGTTTCCGGTCCAGGGAAGACATGGCTTGGCAGTTCGGGCTGGACTGTTCCCATGAGGCACAGGGTCAGACTGATTTGCATATGGCCATGTCTGAACTGGGGTGGCGGAGTGAGCTAAAGAATGATGATGGATTAAACCCAGATCAGTTGACTGGGGGTGAGTGCTTGCAATGTTCAACACTCCGTCCATCATCCCCTTTGGTTTTGCTAAGTTCGCCCTAAGTTGGCAGGGTATGCCCAGACGTGGGTCCCTTGCTCACTTTGCCACTGGATTCAAGATAGCCTGGCTGATGAGGGTTATGAACCCGAAACCGGTCCCAGGATGCTTGTTTCCGGTCCAGGGAAGACATGGCTTGGCAGTTCGGGCTGGACTGTTCCCATGAGGCACAGGGTCAGACTGATTTGCATATGGCCATGTCTGAACTGGGGTGGCGGAGTGAGCTAAAGAATGATGATGGATTAAACCCAGATCAGTTGACTGGGGGTGAGTGCTTGCAATGTTCAACACTCCGTCCATCATCCCCTTTGGTTTTGCTAAGTTCGCCCTAAGTTGGCAGCAGGGTATGCCCAGACGTGGGTCCCTTGCTCACTTTGCCACTGGATTCAAGATAGCCTGGCTGATGAGGGTTATGAACCCGAAACCGGTCCCAGGATGCTTGTTTCCGGTCCAGGGAAGACATGGCTTGGCAGTTCGGGCTGGACTGTTCCCATGAGGCACAGGGTCAGACTGATTTGCATATGGCCATGTCTGAACTGGGGTGGCGGAGTGAGCTAAAGAATGATGATGGATTAAACCCAGATCAGTTGACTGGGGGTGAGTGCTTGCAATGTTCAACACTCCGTCCATCATCCCCTTTGGTTTTGCTAAGTTCGCCCTAAGTTGGCAGGGTATGCCCAGACGTGGGTCCCTTGCTCACTTTGCCACTGGATTCAAGATAGCCTGGCTGATGAGGGTTATGAACCCGAAACCGGTCCCAGGATGCTTGTTTCCGGTCCAGGGAAGACATGGCTTGGCAGTTCGGGCTGGACTGTTCCCATGAGGCACAGGGTCAGACTGATTTGCATATGGCCATGTCTGAACTGGGGTGGCGGAGTGAGCTAAAGAATGATGATGGATTAAACCCAGATCAGTTGACTGGGGGTGAGTGCTTGCAATGTTCAACACTCCGTCCATCATCCCCTTTGGTTTTGCTAAGTTCGCCCTAAGTTGGCAGGGTATGCCCAGACGTGGGTCCCTTGCTCACTTTGCCACTGGATTCAAGATAGCCTGGCTGATGAGGGTTATGAACCCGAAACCGGTCCCAGGATGCTTGTTTCCGGTCCAGGGAAGACATGGCTTGGCAGTTTGGGCTGGACTGTTCCCATGAGGCACAGGGTCAGACTGATTTGCATATGGCCATGTCTGAACTGGGGTGGCGGAGTGAGCTAAAGAATGATGATGGATTAAACCCAGATCAGTTGACTGGGGGTGAGTGCTTGCAATGTTCAACACTCCGTCCATCATCCCCTTTGGTTTTGCTAAGTTCGCCCTAAGTTGGCAGGGTATGCCCAGACGTGGGTCCCTTGCTCACTTTGCCACTGGATTCAAGATAGCCTGGCTGATGAGGGTTATGAACCCGAAACCGGTCCCAGGATGCTTGTTTCCGGTCCAGGGAAGACATGGCTTGGCAGTTCGGGCTGGACTGTTCCCATGAGGCACAGGGTCAGACTGATTTGCATATGGCCATGTCTGAACTGGGGTGGTGGAGTGAGCTAAAGAATGATGATGGATTAAACCCAGATCAGTTGACTGGGGGTGAGTGCTTGCAATGTTCAACACTCCGTCCATCATCCCCTTTGGTTTTGCTAAGTTCGCCCTAAGTTGGCAGGGTATGCCCAGACGTGGGTCCCTTGCTCACTTTGCCACTGGATTCAAGATAGCCTGGCTGATGAGGGTTATGAACCCGAAACCGGTCCCAGGATGCTTGTTTCCGGTCCAGGGAAGACATGGCTTGGCAGTTCGGGCTGGACTGTTCCCATGAGGCACAGGGTCAGACTGATTTGCATATGGCCATGTCTGAACTGGGGTGGCGGAGTGAGCTAAAGAATGATGATGGATTAAACCCAGATCAGTTGACTGGGGGTGAGTGCGTTGCAATGTTCAACACTCCGTCCATCATCCCCTTTGGTTTTGCTAAGTTCGCCCTAAGTTGGCAGGGTATGCCCAGACGTGGGTCCCTTGCTCACTTTGCCACTGGATTCAAGATAGCCTGGCTGATGAGGGTTATGAACCCGAAACCGGTCCCAGGATGCTTGTTTCCGGTCCAGGGAAGACATGGCTTGGCAGTTCGGGCTGGACTGTTCCCATGAGGCACAGGGTCAGACTGATTTGCATATGGCCATGTCTGAACTGGGGTGGCGGAGTGAGCTAAAGAATGATGATGGATTAAACCCAGATCAGTTGACTGGGGGTGAGTGCTTGCAATGTTCAACACTCCGTCCATCATCCCCTTTGGTTTTGCTAAGTTCGCCCTAAGTTGGCAGGGTATGCCCAGACGTGGGTCCCTTGCTCACTTTGCCACTGGATTCAAGATAGCCTGGCTGATGAGGGTTATGAACCCGAAACCGGTCCCAGGATGCTTGTTTCCGGTCCAGGGAAGACATGGCTTGGCAGTTCGGGCTGGACTGTTCCCATGAGGCACAGGGTCAGACTGATTTGCATATGGCCATGTCTGAACTGGGGTGGCGGAGTGAGCTAAAGAATGATGATGGATTAAACCCAGATCAGTTGACTGGGGGTGAGTGCTTGCAATGTTCAACACTCCGTCCATCATCCCCTTTGGTTTTGCTAAGTTCGCCCTAAGTTGGCAGGGTATGCCCAGACGTGGGTCCCTTGCTCACTTTGCCACTGGATTCAAGATAGCCTGGCTGATGAGGGTTATGAACCCGAAACCGGTCCCAGGATGCTTGTTTCCGGTCCAGGGAAGACATGGCTTGGCAGTTCGGGCTGGACTGTTCCCATGAGGCACAGGGTCAGACTGATTTGCATATGGCCATGTCTGAACTGGGGTGGCGGAGGGAGCTAAAGAATGATGATGGATTAAACTCAGATCAGTTGACTGGGTGTGAGTGCTTGCAATGTTCAATACTCCGTCCATCATCCCCTTTGGTTTTGCTAAGTTCGCCCTAAGTTGGCAGGGTATGCCCAGATGTGGGTCCCTTGCTCGCTTTGCCACTGGATTCAAGATAGCCTGGCTGATGAGGGTTATGAACCCGAAACCAGTCCCAGGATGCTTGTTTTCGGTCCAGGGAAGACATGGCTTGGCAGTTCGGGCTGGACTGTTCCCATGAGGCACAGGGTCAGACTGATTTGCATATGGCCATGTCTGAACTGGGGTGGCGGAGTGAGCTAAAGAATGATGATGGATTAAACCCAGATCAGTTGACTGGGGGTGAGTGCTTGCAATGTTCAACACTCCGTCCATCATCCCCTTTGGTTTTGCTAAGTTCGCCCTAAGTTGGCAGGGTATGCCCAGACGTGGGTCCCTTGCTCACTTTGCCACTGGATTCAAGATAGCCTGGCTGATGAGGGTTATGAACCCGAAACCGGTCCCAGGATGCTTGTTTCCGGTCCAGGGAAGACATGGCTTGGCAGTTCGGGCTGGACTGTTCCCATGAGGCACAGGGTCAGACTGATTTGCATATGGCCATGTCTGAACTGGGGTGGCGGAGTGAGCTAAAGAATGATGATGGATTAAACCCAGATCAGTTGACTGGGGGTGAGTGCTTGCAATGTTCAACACTCCGTCCATCATCCCCTTTGGTTTTGCTAAGTTCGCCCTAAGTTGGCAGGGTATGCCCAGACGTGGGTCCCTTGCTCACTTTGCCACTGGATTCAAGATAGCCTGGCTGATGAGGGTTATGAACCCGAAACCAGTCCCAGGATGCTTGTTTCCGGTCCAGGGAAGACATGGCTTGGCAGTTCGGGCTGGACTGTTCCCATGAGGCACAGGGTCAGACTGATTTGCATATGGCCATGTCTGAACTGGGGTGGCGGAGTGAGCTAAAGAATGATGATGGATTAAACCCAGATCAGTTGACTGGGGGTGAGTGCTTGCAATGTTCAACACTCCGTCCATCATCCCCTTTGGTTTTGCTAAGTTCGGACTAAGTTGGCAGGGTATGCCCAGACGTGGGTCCCTTGCTCACTTTTCCACTGGATTCAAGATAGCCTGGCTGATGAGGGTTATGAACCCGAAACCGGTCCCAGGATGCTTGTTTCCGGTCCAGGGAAGACATGGCTTGGCAGTTCGGGCTGGACTGTTCCGATTAGGCACAGGGTCAGACTGATTTGCATATGGCCATGTCTGAACTGGGGTGGCGGAGTGAGCTAAAGAATGATGATGGATTAAACCCAGATCAGTTGACTGGGGGTGAGTGCTTGCAATGTTCAACACTCCGTCCATCATCCCCTTTGGTTTTGCTAAGTTCGCCCTAAGTTGGCAGGGTATGCCCAGACGTGGGTCCCTTGCTCACTTTGCCACTGGATTCAAGATAGCCTGGCTGATGAGGATTATGAACCCGAAACCGGTCCCAGGATGCTTGTTTCCGGTCCAGGGAAGACATGGCTTGGCAGTTCGGGCTGGACTGTTCCCATGAGGCACAGGGTCAGACTGATTTGCATATGGCCATGTCTGAACTGGGGTGGCGGAGTGAGCTAAAGAATGATGATGGATTAAACCCAGATCAGTTGACTGGGGGTGAGTGCTTGCAATGTTCAACACTCCGTCCATCATCCCCTTTGGTTTTGCTAAGTTCGCCCTAAGTTGGCAGGGTATGCCCAGACGTGGGTCCCTTGCTCACTTTGCCACTGGATTCAAGATAGCCTGGCTGATGAGGGTTATGAACCCGAAACCGGTCCCAGGATGCTTGTTTCCGGTCCAGGGAAGACATGGCTTGGCAGTTCGGGCTGGACTGTTCCCATGAGGCACAGGGTCAGACTGATTTGCATATGGCCATGTCTGAACTGGGGTGGCGGAGTGAGCTAAAGAATGATGATGGATTAAACCCAGATCAGTTGACTGGGGGTGAGTGCTTGCAATGTTCAACACTCCGTCCATCATCCCCTTTGGTTTTGCTAAGTTCGCCCTAAGTTGGCAGGGTATGCCCAGACGTGGGTCCCTTGCTCACTTTGCCACTGGATTCAAGATAGCCTGGCTGATGAGGGTTATGAACCCGAAACCAGTCCCAGGATGCTTGTTTCCGGTCCAGGGAAGACATGGCTTGGCAGTTCGGGCTGGACTGTTCCCATGAGGCACAGGGTCAGACTGATTTGCATATGGCCATGTCTGAACTGGGGTGGCGGAGTGAGCTAAAGAATGATGATGGATTAAACCCAGATCAGTTGACTGGGGGTGAGTGCTTGCAATGTTCAACACTCCGTCCATCATCCCCTTTGGTTTTGCTAAGTTCGGCCTAAGTTGGCAGGGTATGCCCAGACGTGGGTCCCTTGCTCACTTTGCCACTGGATTCAAGATAGCCTGGCTGATGAGGGTTATGAACCCGAAACCGGTCCCAGGATGCTTGTTTCCGGTCCAGGGAAGACATGGCTTGGCAGTTCGGGCTGGACTGTTCCCATGAGGCACAGGGTCAGACTGATTTGCATATGGCCATGTCTGAACTGGGGTGGCGGAGTGAGCTAAAGAATGATGATGGATTAAACCCAGATCAGTTGACTGGGGGTGAGTGCTTGCAATGTTCAACACTCCGTCCATCATCCCCTTTGGTTTTGCTAAGTTCGCCCTAAGTTGGCAGGGTATGCCCAGACGTGGGTCCCTTGCTCACTTTGCCACTGGATTCAAGATAGCCTGGCTGATGAGGGTTATGAACCCGAAACCGGTCCCAGGATGCTTGTTTCCGGTCCAGGGAAGACATGGCTTGGCAGCTCGGGCTGGACTGTTCCCATGAGGCACAGGGTCAGACTGATTTGCATATGGCCATGTCTGAACTGGGGTGGCGGAGTGAGCTAAAGAATGATGATGGATTAAACCCAGATCAGTTGACTGGGGGTGAGTGCTTGCAATGTTCAACACTCCGTCCATCATCCCCTTTGGTTTTGCTAAGTTCGCCCTAAGTTGGCAGGGTATGCCCAGACGTGGGTCCCTTGCTCACTTTGCCACTGGATTCAAGATAGCCTGGCTGATGAGGGTTATGAACCCGAAACCGGTCCCAGGATGCTTGTTTCCGGTCCAGGGAAGACATGGCTTGGCAGTTCGGGCTGGACTGTTCCCATGAGGCACAGGGTCAGACTGATTTGCATATGGCCATGTCTGAACTGGGGTGGCGGAGTGAGCTAAAGAATGATGATGGATTAAACCCAGATCAGTTGACTGGGGGTGAGTGCTTGCAATGTTCAACACTCCGTCCATCATCCTCTTTGGTTTTGCTAAGTTCGCCCTAAGTTGGCAGGGTATGCCCAGACGTGGGTCCCTTGCTCACTTTGCCACTGGATTCAAGATAGCCTGGCTGATGAGGGTTATGAACCCGAAACCGGTCCCAGGATGCTTGTTTCCGGTCCAGGGAAGACATGGCTTGGTAGTTCGGGCTGGACTGTTCCCATGAGGCACAGGGTCAGACTGATTTGCATATGGCCATGTCTGAACTGGGGTGGCGGAGTGAGCTAAAGAATGATGATGGATTAAACCCAGATCAGTTGACTGGGGGTGAGTGCTTTCAATGTTCAACACTCCGTCCATCATCCCCTTTGGTTTTGCTAAGTTCGCCCTAAGTTGGCAGGGTATGCCCAGACGTGGGTCCCTTGCTCACTTTGCCACTGGATTCAAGATAGCCTGGCTGATGAGGGTTATGAACCCGAAACCGGTCCCAGGATGCTTGTTTCCGGTCCAGGGAAGACATGGCTTGGCAGCTCGGGCTGGACTGTTCCCATGAGGCACAGGGTCAGACTGATTTGCATATGGCCATGTCTGAACTGGGGTGGCGGAGTGAGCTAAAGAATGATGATGGATTAAACCCAGATCAGTTGACTGGGGGTGAGTGCTTGCAATGTTCAACACTCCGTCCATCATCCCCTTTGGTTTTGCTAAGTTCGCCCTAAGTTGGCAGGGTATGCCCAGACGTGGGTCCCTTGCTCACTTTGCCACTGGATTCAAGATAGCCTGGCTGATGAGGGTTATGAACCCGAAACCGGTCCCAGGATGCTTGTTTCCGGTCCAGGGAAGACATGGCTTGGCAGTTCGGGCTGGACTGTTCCCATGAGGCACAGGGTCAGACTGATTTGCATATGGCCATGTCTGAACTGGGGTGGCGGAGTGAGCTAAAGAATGATGATGGATTAAACCCAGATCAGTTGACTGGGGGTGAGTGCGTTGCAATGTTCAACACTCCGTCCATCATCCCCTTTGGTTTTGCTAAGTTCGCCCTAAGTTGGCAGGGTATGCCCAGACGTGGGTCCCTTGCTCACTTTGCCACTGGATTCAAGATAGCCTGGCTGATGAGGGTTATGAACCCGAAACCCGTCCCAGGATGCTTGTTTCCGGTCCAGGGAAGACATGGCTTGGCAGTTCAGGCTGGACTGTTCCCATGAGGCACAGGGTCAGACTGATTTGCATATGGCCATGTCTGAACTGGGGTGGCGGAATGAGCTAAAGAATGATGATGGATTAAACCCAGATCAGTTGACTGGGGGTGAGTGCTTGCAATGTTCAACACTCCGTCCATCATCCCCTTTGGTTTTGCTAAGTTCGCCCTAAGTTGGCAGGGTATGCCCAGACGTGGGTCCCTTGCTCACTTTGCCACTGGATTCAAGATAGCCTGGCTGATGAGGGTTATGAACCCGAAACCGGTCCCAGGATGCTTGTTTCCGGTCCAGGGAAGACATGGCTTGGCAGTTCGGGCTGGACTGTTCCCATGAGGCACAGGGTCAGACTGATTTGCATATGGCCATGTCTGAACTGGGGTGGCGGAGTGAGCTAAAGAATGATGATGGATTAAACCCAGATCAGTTGACTGGGGGTGAGTGCTTGCAATGTTCAACACTCCGTCCATCATCCCCTTTGGTTTTGCTAAGTTCGCCCTAAGTTGGCAGGGTATGCCCAGACGTGGGTCCCTTGCTCACTTTGCCACTGGATTCAAGATAGCCTGGCTGATGAGGGTTATGAACCCGAAACCGGTCCCAGGATGCTTGTTTCCGGTCCAGGGAAGACATGGCTTGGCAGTTCGGGCTGGACTGTTCCCATGAGGCACAGGGTCAGACTGATTTGCATATGGCCATGTCTGAACTGGGGTGGCAGAGTGAGCTAAAGAATGATGATGGATTAAACCCAGATCAGTTGACTGGGGGTGAGTGCTTGCAATGTTCAACACTCCGTCCATCATCCCCTTTGGTTTTGCTAAGTTCGCCCTAAGTTGGCAGGGTATGCCCAGACGTGGGTCCCTTGCTCACTTTGCCACTGGATTCAAGATAGCCTGGCTGATGAGGGTTATGAACCCGAAACCGGTCCCAGGATGCTTGTTTCCGGTCCAGGGAAGACATGGCTTGGCAGTTCGGGCTGGACTGTTCCCATGAGGCACAGGGTCAGACTGATTTGCATATGGCCATGTCTGAACTGGGGTGGCGGAGTGAGCTAAAGAATGATGATGGATTAAACCCAGATCAGTTGACTGGGGGTGAGTGCTTGCAATGTTCAACACTCCGTCCATCATCCCCTTTGGTTTTGCTAAGTTTGCCCTAAGTTGGCAGGGTATGCCCAGACGTGGGTCCCTTGCTCACTTTGCCACTGGATTCAAGATAGCCTGGCTGATGAGGGTTATGAACCCGAAACCGGTCCCAGGATGCTTGTTTCCGGTCCAGGGAAGACATGGCTTGGCAGTTCGGGCTGGACTGTTCCCATGAGGCACAGGGTCAGACTGATTTGCATATGGCCATGTCTGAACTGGGGTGGCGGAGTGAGCTAAAGAATGATGATGGATTAAACCCAGATCAGTTGACTGGGGGTGAGTGCTTGCAATGTTCAACACTCCGTCCATCATCCCCTTTGGTTTTGCTAAGTTCGCCCTAAGTTGGCAGGGTATGCCCAGACGTGGGTCCCTTGCTCACTTTGCCACTGGATTCAAGATAGCCTGGCTGATGAGGGTTATGAACCCGAAACCGGTCCCAGGATGCTTGTTTCTGGTCCAGGGAAGACATGGCTTGGCAGTTCGGGCTGGACTGTTCCCATGAGGCACAGGGTCAGACTGATTTGCATATGGCCATGTCTGAACTGGATTGGCGGAGTGAGCTAAAGAATGGTGATGGATTAAACCCAGATCAGTTGACTGGGGGTGAGTGCGTTCAATGTTCAACACTCCGTCCATCATCCCCTTTGGTTTTGCTAAGTTCGCCCTAAGTTGGCAGGGTATGCTCAGACGTGGGTCCCTTGCTCACTTTGCCACTGGATTCAAGATAGCCTGGCTGATGAGGGTTATGAACCCGAAACCCGTCCCAGGATGCTTGTTTCCGGTCCAGGGAAGACATGGCTTGGCAGTTCGGGCTGGACTGGACTGTTCCCATGAGGCACAGGGTCAGACTGATTTGCATATGGCCATGTCTGAACTGGGGTGGCGGAATGAGCTAAAGAATGATGTTGGACTAAACCCAGATCAGTTGACTGGGGGTGAGTGCTTTCAATGTTCAACACTCCGTCCATCATCCCCTTTGGTTTTGCTAAGTTCGCCCTAAGTTGGCAGGTTATGCCCAGACGTGGGTCCCTTGCTCACTTTGCCACTGGATTCAAGATAGCCTGGCTGATGAGGGTTATGAACCCGAAACCGGTCCCAGGATGCTTGTTTCCGGTCCAGGGAAGACATGGCTTGGCAGTTCGGGCTGAACTGTTCCCATGAGGCACAGGGTCAGACTGATTTGCATATGGCCATGTCTGAACTGGGGTGGCGGAGTGAGCTAAAGAATGATGATGGATTAAACCCAGATCAGTTGACTGGGGGTGAGTCCTTGCAATGTTCAACACTCCGTCCATCATCCCCTTTGGTTTTGCTAAGTTCGCCCTAAGTTGTCAGGGTATGCCCAGACGTGGGTCCCTTGCTCACTTTGCCACTGGATTCAAGATAGCCTGGCTGATGAGGGTTATGAACCCGAAACCGGTCCCAGGATGCTTGTTTTCGGTCCAGGGAAGACATGGCTTGGCAGTTCGGGCTGGACTGTTCCCATGAGGCACAGGGTCAGACTGATTTTCATATGGCCATGTGAAGAACCGGAATAACCCACTCACTGGGTCTCGGCGGTGGGGGAATTGCCCAAGTCTTCCATACCCTTCATACGTAGTAAAAGGAGACACAGGAGCCTTCGTCTGCAGGAGGAACCCAGATTTATTCAAATAGCCCGGGCTATGGAACAGAGTCCCAAGCTCGTTAGAAACAAGACAGAGGAGGCTTCTGCTTTACTCCGCAGCTTACAAGCCTTTTATACTTTTTCATTCCAGTCTTTTGGCTGTTAGTCCATTGTTCAATCAGGGCAGTGTTTGCAGTTGATAACCAGATCCAGACGGTGTTTGTAGTTGGTGACCTGATCAAGGCTTGGTACTCAAATTATTGTTCACTCAGCTTGATCAAAGCACGGTCATTCAGGTCATTGTTCGATCAGCTTGATCAAAGCTCGGTCATTCAAACCATTGTCCAATCACCCTGATCAAGGCCCAGCAGTCAGACCATTGTCCAGATAACCTGATCACGGTGTCAAGGATGTTTACCAGGCAGGGAGCAGGAGATGGGAAACAAATCATTTACACAGGGCGTGAGTGTCTCATGGTTTTCTGTCGAACTGCAAAGAACAGGGGGGGTGGGTGTGCGACAGGTCCTGGGCAGAAATGCAGGCTGCAAGATGGTTTTTGTCGTGTTAGTTAGAATTTCCTCGGGCATCAGCAGAAACGACCAGGTGGGTCGTGTGGAAGTGTTTGACACGAAATGGCAATGAAAAAACAATGAAGTCCTGGTACAAATGATACCGATCAGAAGAACACTTTTCCTCAGACCCTCCTTTTGCCATTGAGTGGCAAATACTTTAGAAAATGTCAATGTTCATAAGGCCATCGGTTTCTTGTTGGAGCATCATCATCATATTGGTGTTGCGAATGTTGGAGGGTGGAGGCTGGATGGTCTGGACACACATTGTACAGAGCACTGGCAGGCACTGAAAGCACAAACAGCAGGAGACCAGGACAGTTATTCCCAAGGCAAGGAAGATGAGGACCCTCCACCCCCACTGGGAAAGGAGGCCCCAGATCCAGCCTGTGAGGGACCAGTTGCCTTTATCCAGATGAATTTCGGAAGAAAGGCAATGCAGACGTTGGATGGCATAGTACACTGAAGGTGCGTTGTCTGGGATGTACACGCAGCAGCTGGAGCCGATCAATTTACACACACCACCACGATCAGCAAGGAGGACGTCTGCAGTGTTATAAGGCGGTCCGCCTGTAGTTCTGCAGTGATGTTGGAGAGGGCACCAGCTGTTACTGTGATGGTGGCTTCAAGGACCCTGGTCAGTCCTCGTACAGCCCGACTGTTTGCCATGGGGCCCCAGAATGGAAGGAAACCTTTAAGGAAGTCCCCGGTTTCCTGGCCGGCTGTATCCTCGGCTGATATGACGCCCCTACGTGAGCGACGCAGAGCGCCCTTCATCAACAGGTGGTAACTCCCATGGGTAGAATACGTTGGCAGAAGGAGGAAGGCCAGATAGCAGGTACCAGACCAGTTACGGGGAGCCAAGTGTAGGCGGCAGTGCCATAGATAAAATAGGTGTTGGGGGATGCCACCAGCTTCGGAGGAGATGTAGAGTTTAAAGATTTTGTGATATTACAAGTACTGGTACCAACTTTCTTAGTCCCTAGGCCATGGATGCAGACACGGCCTTGCACATTTATGACATTCACAGTGTCTCGTTCATCGGGCAGTATCCTTCTTGTGCGGAATCTGGAAAATGTTCGTCGAGTGGTTGAGTTGAATACTACCATCTCACCGAGTTCATCTGGTGATAGTAGCGATGTGGATGAGCTGGTCGGGCAAAAGGAGCATTGGCATGGCCAGATCTGTTCCGCCAGAAGTCATCCTGAAATGTTCCAAGGGCAGAATTGGCAGTACCATTGACAGTGTAGGCCTCCTGTATCAACATTCACCATGCAAGACAAGACCCAGAGATGGAAAAGGGGAGGGAAAGAATGGGACAGGGTGTATCATGGAATGCGGCATCAGTCCGCAAACCCAGCAGTTGGAAATGTTCATGATCAGCTGATGATGATGCAACATTTGGATGAAGGTGTTATTGAAGAATTCTGCACGGCGGGGTAACTCGTGGGCTGGTAGCGTGTAATACTGGTGCTCTGCAGGAGTTGGGGTAGGGGTTGGTGAGGTAACAGGATGGTAGATTAGTAACAGCCAACCAAGAATAGACAGGATGAGGGAGACAAACAGCGTCACCACAGTGGCCATGAAGCATTTACTATGTCGGAGACTGACATATTGTTTCTGGATTCGAGTGTCTTGGACGGCAGCCATTGTGCTAAGCCAGGGACCTCTAGTGGCTGTCTGTGATTGGTGGTTGCTTCACTGGGCGCAGGTGCCAAGAGCCCTATGGCGTACCTTAGTCTGACACACCAGCACTACTCTCGGCCGGGGAGATCACAGCCCTACAGCCTATAGGCACTTGGCGAAGTCAAGGCAAGCCTTCCCTTGGGGCGCAAGTTATATCGGTCGGAAGTAGGGTCAGTATGGTCGGGAAACAATTGTTCTGGACGTTGAGCAGAGTTAAGGGAGGGTTCCACCCTTCCTTTCAGTATGCTGTCACTCTCTGCTTCCGTAGATGTAAAATGCAGTCTGGCATCGCTGAATGGGACAAACGTCGGGACTGTTTCTGTTTCTGAGTCTCCTTGTCCTTCCCTCACCCACTGATCATAGGGGAGGGGCAGAGGCACACGCCTACAGTGGGACGAATGCACCCAATTCTTCCGACCTTCTACTTTCACGGCGGTGCGGGTGGCCAGCAACACCTGACGGGGCTGTGTCCAGCGGGGTTCGAGGCTCTTAGTCCGTTGAAAATTTCTTACTAAGACCCAATCTCCAGGTTGGATAACGTGTCCTGGGCCCTCGCTTTTGTCAGGTATGGCCTCATGCACCTGGTGATAAAGAGTACGAAAGGTATTAGTTAGACGGTACAGGTAATCAGTTAATACAGGGTATTCAACATCAGACAGTTTCTTAGGCCGCGGGACACCCCATACATTGGCAGGCCTCCCGAACACAATCTCATGGGGGGATAGCCCTATCCTGGTGTGGGCTGTTGTTCTTGTAGACAATAGGGCCAAGGGCAGAGCATCAACCCAAGTGACACCTGTCTCGGCTACTATTTTGGCCATTTTAGTTTTTAGGATGCCATTGTACACCTCCACTAGACCTGCTGACTGGGGGTGGTTAGCTGCATGAAATTTTTGTTTTATACCCAATGCTGTACAGATATATTCCATAATTTGAGCCGTAAAGTGTGTCCCGTTGTCACTCCAGACCAAGCGGGGCAAACCGAATCGTGGGAGGTACTCTTTTAATAGCATTTTGGCGGTAGTGATAGCGGTGCAGTCTTTGACGGGGTAGGCCTCCACCCATCGGCTGAAGGTACAGACCATCACTACACTAGGACATATTTTAAATTGTTACATCGGTCCATCTGGATGTAATCTATTTGGAGGACTTCAAAAGGGAAGGTAGGAGGAGAGAATCCTCCCTTAGGAGTAACTGTGCCTTTTCCTGGGTTATACATTAGGCAAATCATGCATGTTTTAACCAGCTTTTCAGCATATGTTGGTATCTTAGAGTTGTACCATGTAGGTTCCAACAGTTTACATATCCCTTTTGCACTAATGTGAGCAGGACCATGGGCCATCGTAACTACTGGTAGCACATGACTGTCAGGTAACATCCATTGTCTTTCCATAGTCGTGCGGACCCAGCAACCATCAATTCCCTCCTTTGCTAATTGCTCCTTCACACCCGTAGTTCCTCAGGAGTAGTATGGGACTGAATATCGATCACACTCTGTACTGTGTTTTCAACCATGCCCTCGTCTGCCACCCACCTAGCGGGACCTCCTACATACATTCCTTCCCTTTTTCTAAGAGCTGTTTGTCTGGCCGTCTGGTCAGCCAGGGCATTGCCTTTCCCAACATCATCTGTCACTTTCTTATGGGCCTTACATTTTATAATGGCCACCTTTCTGGGGAGTGTCAGGGAGTCTAACAATCGGTGAATTAGGGGGCCATGTTGAATCTTGGTCCCATGGGAAGTAAGGAAATTCCTTTCTTTCCATAACCTCCCGAAGTTGTGGGCCACCCGAAGGAATATTGGCTGTCAGTATAAATATTTACCGTCATCCCTTTGCTTAACTCACAGGCTCTAGTGAGGGCCACTAATTCTGCTGCTTGAGCAGAGCACTGCGGAATCTGGAGCTGTTTCTACTACTTGTCCTAATGTCGTGAGGGCATAGGCGGCTGAGGTGTTACCATCTGGCCCTCTGAGACATGATCCGTCCACATATAGTGTACCTTCTGGTTCTGCTATCGGGGTATCCTGTAAGTCAACCCGTCCCTTCGTCTCCTCCTCTGTCCTTAATATGCAGTCATGTGGGTCTAAGCGGGCATCCTGAGTATCCAGTGGGAGTAATGTTGCGGGGTTCAGTACAGTGCATCTCTTGATGTTAATGTGGCTGGAAAAGAGTGTCAGTTCATATCCTGTGAGTCGTGCGCTAGTGAGGTACTGTGTCTTGGTGTTATTAAGGAGGGTATCTACAGAATGGGGGACCATCAGAGTCAGGGGGAGTTCATGACGATCCCCGCACTCTGACGGACCATGAGGGCGGCCGCAGCGGTCGCCCGTAGGCATCCTGGGAGAGCCCTTGCAACAGGATCTAAGGTGGCTGAAAAATAGGCACATGGCCGATGGTGACCTCCGAACATCTGGGTCAAGACAGCGCATGCACAGCCGTCTGTCTCATGTACAAAAAGAAAAAATTGCTTGCTATAATCAGGAGTACCGAGGACTGGAGCAGTACACAGAGCCCTCTTTAAATCTTGGAAGGCCTGCGCATGCTCTCTAGTCCATGGAAAGGAACTGTCTGATATGTCTTTAGTGGTGAGGGCAAGAAGAGGTTTGACCATGGCCGAAAAGTTGGAAATCCACTGTCTACAGTATGAGGTTAGGCCTATGAAGGCTCGCACCTGCTTTTGTGTTCGTGGGGCCGTCATAGCATTGATAATGGCTACACGATCAGCGATGAGCTGCCTTCCCTCCTTCGAGAGGAGATGACCTAAATAGGTCACCTTCTCTTGACAAAACTGAAGCTTTTTAAAGAGACTTTGTGATTATGGAGGGCAAGGTGGCGTAACAAACAGAGAGTAGCTTCTTTACATGATGGGGCAGAATTTGCAGCAATGAGGAGGTCATCTACATATTGTAATAGTGTGGAGTTATCAGGAGTTCCAAGGAATCTAGTTGACTTTTGAGGGCTTGACTATAGATACTGGGGCTCTCGGTGAAACCTTGAGGGCGCGGCAGAATCTAAAGCTTCGCCCACCAAGGAGAAACCAAAAATGTCTGCTGTCAGGATGTATAGGAATGCTGAAAAAGCATTCTTCAGGTCTATGACAGAAAAGTGCGTTGCGTTAGAAGGGACCATCGTTAAGAGGGCTGTAATGTCGGGGACAACAGGATATTGGGAGATTGTTATTTTGTTAAGGGCTCTCAGGTCAATCACGAATCTGTATATTTTAGGGGAGAGAGCATCTCCATTGGTCTTTTAAGAACGGGAATAATGGGACTGTTACAGATATTGCCACGTGTTTCCTCCACTACGCCCTTGTCCATTAATTCAGATATTATTGTTAAAAGGGCCATTTCTCCTTCCGCGGGTAGTCGATACTGCCGGAGGCGGGGAGAAGTGCACCTGGCTCGATGCGTACCACATGAGGGGATATGTTGAGACACCCTACATCAGTGTCTGATGATGCCCAGAGGGAGGAAGGTAAAAACTGCAATTCTGGTGGGAGGGGACCAGACAGATACATATAGGAAGCTGCGGTGGGAGAAATTGTTAGGGATACACCTTGGGGACTACATGATATGGTCGCATACAGAGCTTTCAGTAAATCCATGCCTAACAAGTTTTCACTGCAACCTGTAGTAAGGACCAAGGGAGCGTCAACATGTGCAGGGCCAATATCGAGAGGGAGGGGTTCAGAGACAGGGCTCGTCACAGGTGTTCCTGCAAAACCCACGGAGACATTTATTTTGCCAGAAAGGGGTGCCTCCGGGACTGACAGACGTGCAATAGAAGACCTGGTGGCCCCAGTATCCAAAAGAAAATTCTGATCGTTCCCCACAACTGACATTTGAACATACGGGCCCCTTTGATCCACTGGAATTTGCACTCTGGTAATACCCCTTTCCTGGCTGTCCTATGCTTGGTAGGACCCTATCTCATCAACTTCGTCATAATCATCATTGTAATAAGTGCGTGTTGCTTCGTACCCATCAAACCTATTGGCCGGGCGCGGCCGGGCGGGAACGTGATCCCTGGGCCTACGTTCTTTATCCTGTGGATGGGGCGGGCCATGGTCCCTAGTCGGCCTTCCCTCCCTGGGAGCGCGAGGCCGAGTCTTCCCTGTTCGGATGTTTTCAGCTAACACGGGACACTCGTCTATCCAATGGCCGTACCCCTTACAATAAGCACACTGATCTGTTTGGAGGGCTCCCGTATGTTGAGGGCTGGAGGGTAGACTGGCGAGCCCTCGGAGGGTGTTGGGGTTGAGGTCTGAAATTCCCGCGGGCATCGGGACCTCGGGAGGCTAAGCCTGCTGCAGAAGTGCCTTAGTCTTAAGATCCCTAACCTTCTTACTTTCCTTGTCTCTATCTTCATTCTCCCTATTCTCATGATATTGTGCGATAGCCAAGATACCAGTGATAGTTTGGGCAGACCACGTACTTTCAACTTTCTTAAGCCTGGTGGAAATCTCAGGAAGCAAGTTGCTGACAAACTTATCGACAAACACTGGGCCAGAACCTGGGGTCCGGGGATCCAAACCACTATGTCCCTTGTATTCTGTCTCAAAACGGGTAAAGAAGTCCGCCACATTCTCATCTTTTCGCTGCCTACAGGCGTTTATTTTATCCCAGTTAATGACAGTTTCCGGCAAAAGTGTTTTCATAAACGTTATTATTTTACCGGGCAAAGTCAGGATGGCAGCTTCTGGTTTAGTCCCTCCTACCCTTGCTTCTTCCATAGCCTCTAGGTCAGCCCATTTACCTCCCAACGCCACTTCATGATCAGTATGTCGAATCTTGTCCCAAATTTCAGTGGGAACAACCGTACCAAAAAGTAAATCTATATCCTCAAGAACGAGAGTACCTGCAGATATAATCTGACCTAATTCTCTGTAAAAGGCAGCCGGATTCTTCCGGGGATCTGGTAATTGTTCTTTTAACTGCATTACTTCTGACCTTTTCCAAGGAACATGAACCCAAAGCCTGCGCCAGTGTGCCTCAACAGCCCTCGGCCATTATTTTGGGCATCGGTAAGTGCGTTAACAAAGACAGGGGCCGCCTCTCTCATTGGCATAGCTGTCTCTAGAGGGGTGTTGGAAAAAGCGGTCATATCACGGTAAGCCATTAAAGCAGACACAGCACCAAACATCCCCTCTCCTGAACATCGCCTCTTCTTATTTGTGACCTAAGGTCCATTAATCCAGTGGGTATCTGCATAAGCGCATTCTCAAATTTTTGCATGACCAGCGTACACATGTATTCAGCCCAGGTGGTCTGTTCCATAATCGTCCACTGGGAAAAGGTGGACCATATGTCTTTAAAGGCATAAATATTCCCGTTCTTTATCCAACATTCACACTGTTACTCCTGTAGGTCATTTTCTCGAAGGGTCGAAAAGCTGACTGCAGAGCGCAAGGAGGCCAGTCGGGGGGAATTGAACATTTTATATAAATCCTGTTTAACTGTAGACCACGGGGAAGTAGGAAAAGGGCGGGTAGGGTAAAGCCGCAGGGGTTGGGCGGATGGAGACTTGTTGTCATTCCCGCAGTGAGGACAGGGTTAGCGGGCGTGGTCGGTGTCATAGGAAAAATCGGGAGGGTTGGTGTGACAGGAAGAACAGTAGGAGGGGCAGTGGGGGCAGGAGTGGGCGGTGGCGGGGGGACATGTGGGGTGTGAGGCGTCAGGGCAGGGTACATTGGGGCATATGCAGGAGGGCTTTCTAGCATGGTATCAAGCAAGGAATCACCTTCTTCTCCCCCATCCATATGGCCCTTTCTTTTCTCCTCACGAGCTGGATAGCATTTTTGTACCCGGGCCCCATGCTCCCTGTTGGCTATTTCTACCGATTTTGTCATTTGATTTTGTAAATTTACTCTGGCGTGGTCGGCCATTGACATGCGTTCCTGTTTTCTTTCTTGAGCCTTCTGCTTTCTAGCTCTCTGCTCTATCTATTTCCTCCAAAATCGGACAGATTCAAACATAGACGGGCGCGTTTTTCTTTTCATTAATTGTTCCTCTAAGTTGGTGAGAACTTGGGAATTAAAGGAGCCGAAAAGTGGCCACTGTAATTCCGCGTTACTTTGTTTCGTATATTTTACCCAGAATGAGGAAAACATTATGGCAGAAGGGCCATGTTTAACATACATCGTATGGCCAGGGGTCCCTTCTGGAGGAAGCGGACAAGCTCGCCTCCAGCTGGCAGTCCTGCGTACACATACAACAACATAATTTCTTGAACTTACTACTGACTGGCATGCTTGTAAATAGGTAACAGACACCGGCGGGTTTTAAAATTCACCTCGCCTGCTTGGCTTTTGCAAAGGTCAATAACAGCAGAATCATACAGACTTGGTAGGTGATCAGTCCACCCTTACCTTACAGGGGTAGTTCTCTCCTGCAGACGTAGGGCTGTGTCCTGCTCCAGAAATTGTTGCTAGGGGACTCCAGCGAGGACGCGATCATGTGGCCCAGACCGGGTGGGGAGGAACAGCGGGCGAGTCGTTCAACTTACCGGATTGCAAGAATCCCTCGGGTAGGGCGCCTCCGTCGGAGTCTCTCCGTGCACCTCCTCACATCCACCGGGCCTGACCTTCGTACTCGTGGAGTCCCTGATTCGAGCGCCATTTGAAGAACCGGAATAACCCACTCACTGGGTCTCGGCGGCGGGGGAATTGCCCAAGTCTTCCATACCCTTCATACGTAGTAAAAGGAGACACAGGAGCCTTCGTCTGCAGGAGGAACCCAGATTTATTCAAATAGCTCGGGCTATGGAACAGAGTCCCAAGCTCGTTAGAAACAAGACAGAGGAGGCTGCTGTTTTACTCCGCAGCTTACAAGCCTTTTATACTTTTTCATTCCAGTCTTTTGGCTGTTAGTCCATTGTTCAATCAGGGCAGTGTTTGCAGTTGATAACCAGATCCAGACGGTGTTTGTAGTTGGTGACCTGATCAAGGCTTGGTACTCAAATTATTGTTCACTCAGCTTGATCAAAGCACGGTCATTCAGGTCATTGTTCGATCAGCTTGATCAAAGCTCGGTCATTCAAACCATTGTCCAATCACCATGATCAAGGCCCAGCAGTCAGACCATTGTCCAGATAACCTGATCACGGTGTCAAGGATGTTTACCAGGCAGGGAGCAGGAGATGGGAAACAAATCATTTACACAGGGCGTGAGTGTCTCATGGTTTTCTGTCGAACTGCAAAGAACAGGGGGTGGGTGTGCGACAGTTCCTGGGCAGAAATGCAGGCTGCAAGATGGTTTTTGTCGTGTTAGTTAGAATTTCCTCAGGCATCAGCAGAAACGACCAGGTGGGTCGTGTGGAAGTGTTGACACGAAATGGCAATGAAAAAACAATGAAGTCCTGGTACAAATGATACCGATCAGAAGAACACTTTTCCTCACATGTCTGAACTGGGGTGGTGGAGTGAGCTAAAGAATGATGATGGATTAAACCCAGATCAGTTGACTGGGTGTGAGTGCTTGCAATGTTCAACACTCCGTCCATCATCCCCTTTGGTTTTGCTAAGTTCGCCCAAAGTTGGCAGGGTATGCCCAGATGTGGGTCCCTTGCTCGCTTTGCCACTGGATTCAAGATAGCCTGGCTGATGAGGGTTATGAACCCGAAACCAGTCCCAGGATGCTTGTTTCCGGTCCAGGAAAGACATGTCTTGGCAGTTCGGGCTGGACTGTTCCCATGAGGCACAGGGTCAGACTGATTTGCATATGGCCATGTCTGAACTGGGGTGGCGGAGTGAGCTAAAGAATGATGATGGATTAAACCCAGATCAGTTGACTGGGGGTGAGTGCTTGCAATGTTCAACACTCCGTCCATCATCCCCTTTGGTTTTGCTAAGTTCGGACTAAGTTGGCAGGGTATGCCCAGAAGTGGGTCCCTTGCTCACTTTTCCACTGGATTCAAGATAGCCTGGCTGATGAGGGTTATGAACCCGAAACCGGTCCCAGGATGCTTGTTTCCGGTCCAGGAAAGACATGGCTTGGCAGTTCGGGCTGGACTGTTCCCATGAGGCACAGGGTCAGACTGATTTGCATATGGCCATGTCTGAACTGGGGTGGCGGAGTGAGCTAAAGAATGATGATGGATTAAACCCAGATCAGTTGACTGGGGGTGAGTGCTTGCAATGTTCAACACTCCGTCCATCATCCCCTTTGGTTTTGCTAAGTTCGCCCTAAGTTGGCAGGGTATGCCCAGACGTGGGTCCCTTGCTCACTTTGCCACTGGATTCAAGATAGCCTGGCTGATGAGGGTTATGAACCCGAAACCGGTCCCAGGATGCTTGTTTCCCGGTCCAGGGAAGACATGGCTTGGCAGTTCGGGCTGGACTGTTCCCATGAGGCACAGGGTCAGACTGATTTGCATATGGCCATGTCTGAACTGGGGTGGCGGAGTGAGCTAAAGAATGATGATGGATTAAACCCAGATCAGTTGACTGGGGGTGAGTGCTTGCAATGTTCAACACTCCGTCCATCATCCCCTTTGGTTTTGCTAAGTTCGCCCTAAGTTGGCAGGGTATGCCCAGACGTGGGTCCCTTGCTCACTTTGCCACTGGATTCAAGATAGCCTGGCTGATGAGGATTATGAACCCGAAACCGGTCCCAGGATGCTTGTTTCCGGTCCAGGGAAGACATGGCTTGGCAGTTCGGGCTGGACTGTTCCCATGAGGCACAGGGTCAGACTGATTTGCATATGGCCATGTCTGAACTGGGGTGGCGGAGTGAGCTAAAGAATGATGATGGATTAAACCCAGATCAGTTGACTGGGGGTGAGTGCTTGCAATGTTCAACACTCCGTCCATCATCCCCTTTGGTTTTGCTAAGTTCGCCCTAAGTTGGCAGGGTATGCCCAGACGTGGGTCCCTTGCTCACTTTGCCACTGGATTCAAGATAGCCTGGCTGATGAGGGTTATGAACCCGAAACCGGTCCCAGGATGCTTGTTTCCGGTCCAGGGAAGACATGGCTTGGCAGTTCGGGCTGGACTGTTCCCATGAGGCACAGGGTCAGACTGATTTGCATATGGCCATGTCTGAACTGGGGTGGCGGAGTGAGCTAAAGAATGATGATGGATTAAACCCAGATCAGTTGACTGGGGGTGAGTGCTTGCAATGTTCAACACTCCGTCCATCATCCCCTTTGGTTTTGCTAAGTTTGCCCTAAGTTGGCAGGGTATGCCCAAGCGTGGGTCCCTTGCTCACTTTGCCACTGGATTCAAGATAGCCTGGCTGATGAGGGTTATGAACTCGAAGCCGGTCCCAGAATGCTTGTTTCCGGTCCAGGGAAGACATGGCTTGGCAGTTCGGGCTGGACTGTTCCCATGAGGCACAGGGTCAGACTGATTTGCATATGGCCATGTCTGAACTGGGGTGGCGGAATGAGCTAAAGAATGATGTTGGACTAAACCCAGATCAGTTGACTGGGGGTGAGTGCTTTCAATGTTCAACACTCCGTCCATCATCCCCTTTGGTTTTGCTAAGTTTGCCCTAAGTTGGCAGGGTATGCCCAGACGTGGGTCCCTTGCTCACTTTGCCACTGGATTCAAGATAGCCTGGCTGATAAGTATTATGAACCCGAAACCGGTCCCAGGATGCTTGTTTCCGGTCCAGGGAAGACATGGCTTGGCAGTTCGGGCTGGACTGTTCCCATGAGGCACAGGGTCAGACTGATTTGCATATGGCCATGTCTGAACTGGGGTGGCGGAGTGAGCTAAAGAATGATGATGGATTAAACCCAGATCAGTTGACTGGGGGTGAGTGCTTGCAATGTTCAACACTCCGTCCATCATCCCCTTTGGTTTTGCTAAGTTCGCCCTAAGTTGGCAGGGTATGCCCAGACGTGGGTCCCTTGCTCACTTTGCCACTGGATTCAAGATAGCCTGGCTGATGAGGGTTATGAACCCGAAGCCGGTCCCAGGATGCTTGTTTCCGGTCCAGGGAAGACATGGCTTGGCAGTTCGGGCTGGACTGTTCCCATGAGGCACAGGGTCAGACTGATTTGCATATGGCCATGTCTGAACTGGGGTGGCGGAGTGAGCTAAAGAATGATGATGGATTAAACCCAGATCAGTTGACTGGGGGTGAGTGCTTGCAATGTTCAACACTCCGTCCATCATCCCCTTTGGTTTTGCTAAGTTCGCCCTAAGTTGGCAGGGTATGCCCAGACGTGGGTCCCTTGCTCACTTTGCCACTGGATTCAAGATAGCCTGGCTGATGAGGGTTATGAACCCGAAACCGGTCCCAGGATGCTTGTTTCCGGTCCAGGGAAGACATGGCTTGGCAGTTCGGGCTGGACTGTTCCCATGAGGCACAGGGTCAGACTGATTTGCATATGGCCATGTCTGAACTGGGGTGGCGGAGTGAGCTAAAGAATGATGATGGATTAAACCCAGATCAGTTGACTGGGGGTGAGTGCTTGCAATGTTCAACACTCCGTCCATCATCCCCTTTGGTTTTGCTAAGTTCGCCCTAAGTTGGCAGGGTATGCCCAGACGTGGGTCCCTTGCTCACTTTGCCACTGGATTCAAGATAGCCTGGCTGATGAGGGTTATGAACCCGAAACCGGTCCCAGGATGCTTGTTTCCGGTCCAGGGAAGACATGGCTTGGCAGTTCGGGCTGGACTGTTCCCATGAGGCACAGGGTCAGACTGATTTGCATATGGCCATGTCTGAACTGGGGTGGCGGAGTGAGCTAAAGAATGATGATGGATTAAACCCAGATCAGTTGACTGGGGGTGAGTGCTTGCAATGTTCAACACTCCGTCCATCATCCCCTTTGGTTTTGCTAAGTTCGCCCTAAGTTGGCAGGGTATGCCCAGACGTGGGTCCCTTGCTCACTTTGCCACTGGATTCAAGATAGCCTGGCTGATGAGGGTTATGAACCCGAAACCGGTCCCAGGATGCTTGTTTCCGGTCCAGGGAAGACATGGCTTGGCAGTTCGGGCTGGACTGTTCCCATGAGGCACAGGGTCAGACTGATTTGCATATGGCCATGTCTGAACTGGGGTGGCGGAGTGAGCTAAAGAATGATGATGGATTAAACCCAGATCAGTTGACTGGGGGTGAGTGCTTGCAATGTTCAACACTCCGTCCATCATCCCCTTTGGTTTTGCTAAGTTCGCCCTAAGTTGGCAGGGTATGCCCAGACGTGGGTCCCTTGCTCACTTTGCCACTGGATTCAAGATAGCCTGGCTGATGAGGGTTATGAACCCGAAACCGGTCCCAGGATGCTTGTTTCCGGTCCAGGGAAGACATGGCTTGGCAGTTCGGGCTGGACTGTTCCCATGAGGCACAGGGTCAGACTGATTTGCATATGGCCATGTCTGAACTGGGGTGGCGGAGTGAGCTAAAGAATGATGATGGATTAAACCCAGATCAGTTGACTGGGGGTGAGTGCTTGCAATGTTCAACACTCCGTCCATCATCCCCTTTGGTTTTGCTAAGTTCGCCCTAAGTTGGCAGGGTATGCCCAGACGTGGGTCCCTTGCTCACTTTGCCACTGGATTCAAGATAGCCTGGCTGATGAGGGTTATGAACCCGAAACCGGTCCCAGGATGCTTGTTTCCGGTCCAGGGAAGACATGGCTTGGCAGTTCGGGCTGGACTGTTCCCATGAGGCACAGGGTCAGACTGATTTGCATATGGCCATGTCTGAACTGGGGTGGCGGAGTGAGCTAAAGAATGATGATGGATTAAACCCAGATCAGTTGACTGGGGGTGAGTGCTTGCAATGTTCAACACTCCGTCCATCATCCCCTTTGGTTTTGCTAAGTTCGCCCTAAGTTGGCAGGGTATGCCCAGACGTGGGTCCCTTGCTCACTTTGCCACTGGATTCAAGATAGCCTGGCTGATGAGGGTTATGAACCCGAAACCGGTCCCAGGATGCTTGTTTCCGGTCCAGGGAAGACATGGCTTGGCAGTTCGGGCTGGACTGTTCCCATGAGGCACAGGGTCAGACTGATTTGCATATGGCCATGTCTGAACTGGGGTGGCGGAGTGAGCTAAAGAATGATGATGGATTAAACCCAGATCAGTTGACTGGGGGTGAGTGCTTGCAATGTTCAACACTCCGTCCATCATCCCCTTTGGTTTTGCTAAGTTCGCCCTAAGTTGGCAGGGTATGCCCAGACGTGGGTCCCTTGCTCACTTTGCCACTGGATTCAAGATAGCCTGGCTGATGAGGGTTATGAACCCGAAACCGGTCCCAGGATGCTTGTTTCCGGTCCAGGGAAGACATGGCTTGGCAGTTCGGGCTGGACTGTTCCCATGAGGCACAGGGTCAGACTGATTTGCATATGGCCATGTCTGAACTGGGGTGGCGGAGTGAGCTAAAGAATGATGATGGATTAAACCCAGATCAGTTGACTGGGGGTGAGTGCTTGCAATGTTCAACACTCCGTCCATCATCCCCTTTGGTTTTGCTAAGTTTGCCCTAAGTTGGCAGGGTATGCCCAGACGTGGGTCCCTTGCTCACTTTGCCACTGGATTCAAGATAGCCTGGCTGATGAGGGTTATGAACCCGAAACCGGTCCCAGGATGCTTGTTTCCGGTCCAGGGAAGACATGGCTTGGCAGTTCGGGCTGGACTGTTCCCATGAGGCACAGGGTCAGACTGATTTGCATATGGCCATGTCTGAACTGGGGTGGCGGAGTGAGCTAAAGAATGATGATGGATTAAACCCAGATCAGTTGACTGGGGGTGAGTGCTTGCAATGTTCAACACTCCGTCCATCATCCCCTTTGGTTTTGCTAAGTTCGCCCTAAGTTGGCAGGGTATGCCCAGACGTGGGTCCCTTGCTCACTTTGCCACTGGATTCAAGATAGCCTGGCTGATGAGGGTTATGAACCCGAAACCGGTCCCAGGATGCTTGTTTCCGGTCCAGGGAAGACATGGCTTGGCAGTTCGGGCTGGACTGTTCCCATGAGGCACAGGGTCAGACTGATTTGCATATGGCCATGTCTGAACTGGGGTGGCGGAGTGAGCTAAAGAATGATGATGGATTAAACCCAGATCAGTTGACTGGGGGTGAGTGCTTGCAATGTTCAACACTCCGTCCATCATCCCCTTTGGTTTTGCTAAGTTCGCCCTAAGTTGGCAGGGTATGCCCAGACGTGGGTCCCTTGCTCACTTTGCCACTGGATTCAAGATAGCCTGGCTGATGAGGGTTATGAACCCGAAACCGGTCCCAGGATGCTTGTTTCCGGTCCAGGGAAGACATGGCTTGGCAGTTCGGGCTGGACTGTTCCCATGAGGCACAGGGTCAGACTGATTTGCATATGGCCATGTCTGAACTGGGGTGGCGGAGTGAGCTAAAGAATGATGATGGATTAAACCCAGATCAGTTGACTGGGGGTGAGTGCTTGCAATGTTCAACACTCCGTCCATCATCCCCTTTGGTTTTGCTAAGTTCGCCCTAAGTTGGCAGGGTATGCCCAGACGTGGGTCCCTTGCTCACTTTGCCACTGGATTCAAGATAGCCTGGCTGATGAGGGTTATGAACCCGAAACCGGTCCCAGGATGCTTGTTTCCGGTCCAGGGAAGACATGGCTTGGCAGTTCGGGCTGGACTGTTCCCATGAGGCACAGGGTCAGACTGATTTGCATATGGCCATGTCTGAACTGGGGTGGCGGAGTGAGCTAAAGAATGATGATGGATTAAACCCAGATCAGTTGACTGGGGGTGAGTGCTTGCAATGTTCAACACTCCGTCCATCATCCCCTTTGGTTTTGCTAAGTTCGCCCTAAGTTGGCAGGGTATGCCCAGACGTGGGTCCCTTGCTCACTTTGCCACTGGATTCAAGATAGCCTGGCTGATGAGGGTTATGAACCCGAAACCGGTCCCCAGGATGCTTGTTTCCGGTCCAGGGAAGACATGGCTTGGCAGTTCGGGCTGGACTGTTCCCATGAGGCACAGGGTCAGACTGATTTGCATATGGCCATGTCTGAACTGGGGTGGCGGAGTGAGCTAAAGAATGATGATGGATTAAACCCAGATCAGTTGACTGGGGGTGAGTGCTTGCAATGTTCAACACTCCGTCCATCATCCCCTTTGGTTTTGCTAAGTTCGCCCTAAGTTGGCAGGGTATGCCCAGACGTGGGTCCCTTGCTCACTTTGCCACTGGATTCAAGATAGCCTGGCTGATGAGGGTTATGAACCCGAAACCGGTCCCAGGATGCTTGTTTCCGGTCCAGGGAAGACATGGCTTGGCAGTTCGGGCTGGACTGTTCCCATGAGGCACAGGGTCAGACTGATTTGCATATGGCCATGTCTGAACTGGGGTGGCGGAGTGAGCTAAAGAATGATGATGGATTAAACCCAGATCAGTTGACTGGGGGTGAGTGCTTGCAATGTTCAACACTCCGTCCATCATCCCCTTTGGTTTTGCTAAGTTCGCCCTAAGTTGGCAGGGTATGCCCAGACGTGGGTCCCTTGCTCACTTTGCCACTGGATTCAAGATAGCCTGGCTGATGAGGGTTATGAACCCGAAACCGGTCCCAGGATGCTTGTTTCCGGTCCAGGGAAGACATGGCTTGGCAGTTCGGGCTGGACTGTTCCCATGAGGCACAGGGTCAGACTGATTTGCATATGGCCATGTCTGAACTGGGGTGGCGGAGTGAGCTAAAGAATGATGATGGATTAAACCCAGATCAGTTGACTGGGGGTGAGTGCTTGCAATGTTCAACACTCCGTCCATCATCCCCTTTGGTTTTGCTAAGTTCGCCCTAAGTTGGCAGGGTATGCCCAGACGTGGGTCCCTTGCTCACTTTGCCACTGGATTCAAGATAGCCTGGCTGATGAGGGTTATGAACCCGAAACCGGTCCCAGGATGCTTGTTTCCGGTCCAGGGAAGACATGGCTTGGCAGTTCGGGCTGGACTGTTCCCATGAGGCACAGGGTCAGACTGATTTGCATATGGCCATGTCTGAACTGGGGTGGCGGAGTGAGCTAAAGAATGATGATGGATTAAACCCAGATCAGTTGACTGGGGGTGAGTGCTTGCAATGTTCAACACTCCGTCCATCATCCCCTTTGGTTTTGCTAAGTTCGCCCTAAGTTGGCAGGGTATGCCCAGACGTGGGTCCCTTGCTCACTTTGCCACTGGATTCAAGATAGCCTGGCTGATGAGGGTTATGAACCCGAAACCGGTCCCAGGATGCTTGTTTCCGGTCCAGGGAAGACATGGCTTGGCAGTTCGGGCTGGACTGTTCCCATGAGGCACAGGGTCAGACTGATTTGCATATGGCCATGTCTGAACTGGGGTGGCGGAGTGAGCTAAAGAATGATGATGGATTAAACCCAGATCAGTTGACTGGGGGTGAGTGCTTGCAATGTTCAACACTCCGTCCATCATCCCCTTTGGTTTTGCTAAGTTCGCCCTAAGTTGGCAGGGTATGCCCAGACGTGGGTCCCTTGCTCACTTTGCCACTGGATTCAAGATAGCCTGGCTGATGAGGGTTATGAACCCGAAACCGGTCCCAGGATGCTTGTTTCCGGTCCAGGGAAGACATGGCTTGGCAGTTCGGGCTGGACTGTTCCCATGAGGCACAGGGTCAGACTGATTTGCATATGGCCATGTCTGAACTGGGGTGGCGGAGTGAGCTAAAGAATGATGATGGATTAAACCCAGATCAGTTGACTGGGGGTGAGTGCTTGCAATGTTCAACACTCCGTCCATCATCCCCTTTGGTTTTGCTAAGTTCGCCCTAAGTTGGCAGGGTATGCCCAGACGTGGGTCCCTTGCTCACTTTGCCACTGGATTCAAGATAGCCTGGCTGATGAGGGTTATGAACCCGAAACCGGTCCCAGGATGCTTGTTTCCGGTCCAGGGAAGACATGGCTTGGCAGTTCGGGCTGGACTGTTCCCATGAGGCACAGGGTCAGACTGATTTGCATATGGCCATGTCTGAACTGGGGTGGCGGAGTGAGCTAAAGAATGATGATGGATTAAACCCAGATCAGTTGACTGGGGGTGAGTGCTTGCAATGTTCAACACTCCGTCCATCATCCCCTTTGGTTTTGCTAAGTTCGCCCTAAGTTGGCAGGGTATGCCCAGACGTGGGTCCCTTGCTCACTTTGCCACTGGATTCAAGATAGCCTGGCTGATGAGGGTTATGAACCCGAAACCGGTCCCAGGATGCTTGTTTCCGGTCCAGGGAAGACATGGCTTGGCAGTTCGGGCTGGACTGTTCCCATGAGGCACAGGGTCAGACTGATTTGCATATGGCCATGTCTGAACTGGGGTGGCGGAGTGAGCTAAAGAATGATGATGGATTAAACCCAGATCAGTTGACTGGGGGTGAGTGCTTGCAATGTTCAACACTCCGTCCATCATCCCCTTTGGTTTTGCTAAGTTCGCCCTAAGTTGGCAGGGTATGCCCAGACGTGGGTCCCTTGCTCACTTTGCCACTGGATTCAAGATAGCCTGGCTGATGAGGGTTATGAACCCGAAACCGGTCCCAGGATGCTTGTTTCCGGTCCAGGGAAGACATGGCTTGGCAGTTCGGGCTGGACTGTTCCCATGAGGCACAGGGTCAGACTGATTTGCATATGGCCATGTCTGAACTGGGGTGGCGGAGTGAGCTAAAGAATGATGATGGATTAAACCCAGATCAGTTGACTGGGGGTGAGTGCTTGCAATGTTCAACACTCCGTCCATCATCCCCTTTGGTTTTGCTAAGTTCGCCCTAAGTTGGCAGGGTATGCCCAGACGTGGGTCCCTTGCTCACTTTGCCACTGGATTCAAGATAGCCTGGCTGATGAGGGTTATGAACCCGAAACCGGTCCCAGGATGCTTGTTTCCGGTCCAGGGAAGACATGGCTTGGCAGTTCGGGCTGGACTGTTCCCATGAGGCACAGGGTCAGACTGATTTGCATATGGCCATGTCTGAACTGGGGTGGCGGAGTGAGCTAAAGAATGATGATGGATTAAACCCAGATCAGTTGACTGGGGGTGAGTGCTTGCAATGTTCAACACTCCGTCCATCATCCCCTTTGGTTTTGCTAAGTTCGCCCTAAGTTGGCAGGGTATGCCCAGACGTGGGTCCCTTGCTCACTTTGCCACTGGATTCAAGATAGCCTGGCTGATGAGGGTTATGAACCCGAAACCGGTCCCAGGATGCTTGTTTCCGGTCCAGGGAAGACATGGCTTGGCAGTTCGGGCTGGACTGTTCCCATGAGGCACAGGGTCAGACTGATTTGCATATGGCCATGTCTGAACTGGGGTGGCGGAGTGAGCTAAAGAATGATGATGGATTAAACCCAGATCAGTTGACTGGGGGTGAGTGCTTGCAATGTTCAACACTCCGTCCATCATCCCCTTTGGTTTTGCTAAGTTCGCCCTAAGTTGGCAGGGTATGCCCAGACGTGGGTCCCTTGCTCACTTTGCCACTGGATTCAAGATAGCCTGGCTGATGAGGGTTATGAACCCGAAACCGGTCCCAGGATGCTTGTTTCCGGTCCAGGGAAGACATGGCTTGGCAGTTCGGGCTGGACTGTTCCCATGAGGCACAGGGTCAGACTGATTTGCATATGGCCATGTCTGAACTGGGGTGGCGGAGTGAGCTAAAGAATGATGATGGATTAAACCCAGATCAGTTGACTGGGGGTGAGTGCTTGCAATGTTCAACACTCCGTCCATCATCCCCTTTGGTTTTGCTAAGTTCGCCCTAAGTTGGCAGGGTATGCCCAGACGTGGGTCCCTTGCTCACTTTGCCACTGGATTCAAGATAGCCTGGCTGATGAGGGTTATGAACCCGAAACCGGTCCCAGGATGCTTGTTTCCGGTCCAGGGAAGACATGGCTTGGCAGTTCGGGCTGGACTGTTCCCATGAGGCACAGGGTCAGACTGATTTGCATATGGCCATGTCTGAACTGGGGTGGCGGAGTGAGCTAAAGAATGATGATGGATTAAACCCAGATCAGTTGACTGGGGGTGAGTGCTTGCAATGTTCAACACTCCGTCCATCATCCCCTTTGGTTTTGCTAAGTTCGCCCTAAGTTGGCAGGGTATGCCCAGACGTGGGTCCCTTGCTCACTTTGCCACTGGATTCAAGATAGCCTGGCTGATGAGGGTTATGAACCCGAAACCGGTCCCAGGATGCTTGTTTCCGGTCCAGGGAAGACATGGCTTGGCAGTTCGGGCTGGACTGTTCCCATGAGGCACAGGGTCAGACTGATTTGCATATGGCCATGTCTGAACTGGGGTGGCGGAGTGAGCTAAAGAATGATGATGGATTAAACCCAGATCAGTTGACTGGGGGTGAGTGCTTGCAATGTTCAACACTCCGTCCATCATCCCCTTTGGTTTTGCTAAGTTCGCCCTAAGTTGGCAGGGTATGCCCAGACGTGGGTCCCTTGCTCACTTTGCCACTGGATTCAAGATAGCCTGGCTGATGAGGGTTATGAACCCGAAACCGGTCCCAGGATGCTTGTTTCCGGTCCAGGGAAGACATGGCTTGGCAGTTCGGGCTGGACTGTTCCCATGAGGCACAGGGTCAGACTGATTTGCATATGGCCATGTCTGAACTGGGGTGGCGGAGTGAGCTAAAGAATGATGATGGATTAAACCCAGATCAGTTGACTGGGGGTGAGTGCTTGCAATGTTCAACACTCCGTCCATCATCCCCTTTGGTTTTGCTAAGTTCGCCCTAAGTTGGCAGGGTATGCCCAGACGTGGGTCCCTTGCTCACTTTGCCACTGGATTCAAGATAGCCTGGCTGATGAGGGTTATGAACCCGAAACCGGTCCCAGGATGCTTGTTTCCGGTCCAGGGAAGACATGGCTTGGCAGTTCGGGCTGGACTGTTCCCATGAGGCACAGGGTCAGACTGATTTGCATATGGCCATGTCTGAACTGGGGTGGCGGAGTGAGCTAAAGAATGATGATGGATTAAACCCAGATCAGTTGACTGGGGGTGAGTGCTTGCAATGTTCAACACTCCGTCCATCATCCCCTTTGGTTTTGCTAAGTTCGCCCTAAGTTGGCAGGGTATGCCCAGACGTGGGTCCCTTGCTCACTTTGCCACTGGATTCAAGATAGCCTGGCTGATGAGGGTTATGAACCCGAAACCGGTCCCAGGATGCTTGTTTCCGGTCCAGGGAAGACATGGCTTGGCAGTTCGGGCTGGACTGTTCCCATGAGGCACAGGGTCAGACTGATTTGCATATGGCCATGTCTGAACTGGGGTGGCGGAGTGAGCTAAAGAATGATGATGGATTAAACCCAGATCAGTTGACTGGGGGTGAGTGCTTGCAATGTTCAACACTCCGTCCATCATCCCCTTTGGTTTTGCTAAGTTCGCCCTAAGTTGGCAGGGTATGCCCAGACGTGGGTCCCTTGCTCACTTTGCCACTGGATTCAAGATAGCCTGGCTGATGAGGGTTATGAACCCGAAACCGGTCCCAGGATGCTTGTTTCCGGTCCAGGGAAGACATGGCTTGGCAGTTCGGGCTGGACTGTTCCCATGAGGCACAGGGTCAGACTGATTTGCATATGGCCATGTCTGAACTGGGGTGGCGGAGTGAGCTAAAGAATGATGATGGATTAAACCCAGATCAGTTGACTGGGGGTGAGTGCTTGCAATGTTCAACACTCCGTCCATCATCCCCTTTGGTTTTGCTAAGTTCGCCCTAAGTTGGCAGGGTATGCCCAGACGTGGGTCCCTTGCTCACTTTGCCACTGGATTCAAGATAGCCTGGCTGATGAGGGTTATGAACCCGAAACCGGTCCCAGGATGCTTGTTTCCGGTCCAGGGAAGACATGGCTTGGCAGTTCGGGCTGGACTGTTCCCATGAGGCACAGGGTCAGACTGATTTGCATATGGCCATGTCTGAACTGGGGTGGCGGAGTGAGCTAAAGAATGATGATGGATTAAACCCAGATCAGTTGACTGGGGGTGAGTGCTTGCAATGTTCAACACTCCGTCCATCATCCCCTTTGGTTTTGCTAAGTTCGCCCTAAGTTGGCAGGGTATGCCCAGACGTGGGTCCCTTGCTCACTTTGCCACTGGATTCAAGATAGCCTGGCTGATGAGGGTTATGAACCCGAAACCGGTCCCAGGATGCTTGTTTCCGGTCCAGGGAAGACATGGCTTGGCAGTTCGGGCTGGACTGTTCCCATGAGGCACAGGGTCAGACTGATTTGCATATGGCCATGTCTGAACTGGGGTGGCGGAGTGAGCTAAAGAATGATGATGGATTAAACCCAGATCAGTTGACTGGGGGTGAGTGCTTGCAATGTTCAACACTCCGTCCATCATCCCCTTTGGTTTTGCTAAGTTCGCCCTAAGTTGGCAGGGTATGCCCAGACGTGGGTCCCTTGCTCACTTTGCCACTGGATTCAAGATAGCCTGGCTGATGAGGGTTATGAACCCGAAACCGGTCCCAGGATGCTTGTTTCCGGTCCAGGGAAGACATGGCTTGGCAGTTCGGGCTGGACTGTTCCCATGAGGCACAGGGTCAGACTGATTTGCATATGGCCATGTCTGAACTGGGGTGGCGGAGTGAGCTAAAGAATGATGATGGATTAAACCCAGATCAGTTGACTGGGGGTGAGTGCTTGCAATGTTCAACACTCCGTCCATCATCCCCTTTGGTTTTGCTAAGTTCGCCCTAAGTTGGCAGGGTATGCCCAGACGTGGGTCCCTTGCTCACTTTGCCACTGGATTCAAGATAGCCTGGCTGATGAGGGTTATGAACCCGAAACCGGTCCCAGGATGCTTGTTTCCGGTCCAGGGAAGACATGGCTTGGCAGTTCGGGCTGGACTGTTCCCATGAGGCACAGGGTCAGACTGATTTGCATATGGCCATGTCTGAACTGGGGTGGCGGAGTGAGCTAAAGAATGATGATGGATTAAACCCAGATCAGTTGACTGGGGGTGAGTGCTTGCAATGTTCAACACTCCGTCCATCATCCCCTTTGGTTTTGCTAAGTTCGCCCTAAGTTGGCAGGGTATGCCCAGACGTGGGTCCCTTGCTCACTTTGCCACTGGATTCAAGATAGCCTGGCTGATGAGGGTTATGAACCCGAAACCGGTCCCAGGATGCTTGTTTCCGGTCCAGGGAAGACATGGCTTGGCAGTTCGGGCTGGACTGTTCCCATGAGGCACAGGGTCAGACTGATTTGCATATGGCCATGTCTGAACTGGGGTGGCGGAGTGAGCTAAAGAATGATGATGGATTAAACCCAGATCAGTTGACTGGGGGTGAGTGCTTGCAATGTTCAACACTCCGTCCATCATCCCCTTTGGTTTTGCTAAGTTCGCCCTAAGTTGGCAGGGTATGCCCAGACGTGGGTCCCTTGCTCACTTTGCCACTGGATTCAAGATAGCCTGGCTGATGAGGGTTATGAACCCGAAACCGGTCCCAGGATGCTTGTTTCCGGTCCAGGGAAGACATGGCTTGGCAGTTCGGGCTGGACTGTTCCCATGAGGCACAGGGTCAGACTGATTTGCATATGGCCATGTCTGAACTGGGGTGGCGGAGTGAGCTAAAGAATGATGATGGATTAAACCCAGATCAGTTGACTGGGGGTGAGTGCTTGCAATGTTCAACACTCCGTCCATCATCCCCTTTGGTTTTGCTAAGTTCGCCCTAAGTTGGCAGGGTATGCCCAGACGTGGGTCCCTTGCTCACTTTGCCACTGGATTCAAGATAGCCTGGCTGATGAGGGTTATGAACCCGAAACCGGTCCCAGGATGCTTGTTTCCGGTCCAGGGAAGACATGGCTTGGCAGTTCGGGCTGGACTGTTCCCATGAGGCACAGGGTCAGACTGATTTGCATATGGCCATGTCTGAACTGGGGTGGCGGAGTGAGCTAAAGAATGATGATGGATTAAACCCAGATCAGTTGACTGGGGGTGAGTGCTTGCAATGTTCAACACTCCGTCCATCATCCCCTTTGGTTTTGCTAAGTTCGCCCTAAGTTGGCAGGGTATGCCCAGACGTGGGTCCCTTGCTCACTTTGCCACTGGATTCAAGATAGCCTGGCTGATGAGGGTTATGAACCCGAAACCGGTCCCAGGATGCTTGTTTCCGGTCCAGGGAAGACATGGCTTGGCAGTTCGGGCTGGACTGTTCCCATGAGGCACAGGGTCAGACTGATTTGCATATGGCCATGTCTGAACTGGGGTGGCGGAGTGAGCTAAAGAATGATGATGGATTAAACCCAGATCAGTTGACTGGGGGTGAGTGCTTGCAATGTTCAACACTCCGTCCATCATCCCCTTTGGTTTTGCTAAGTTCGCCCTAAGTTGGCAGGGTATGCCCAGACGTGGGTCCCTTGCTCACTTTGCCACTGGATTCAAGATAGCCTGGCTGATGAGGGTTATGAACCCGAAACCGGTCCCAGGATGCTTGTTTCCGGTCCAGGGAAGACATGGCTTGGCAGTTCGGGCTGGACTGTTCCCATGAGGCACAGGGTCAGACTGATTTGCATATGGCCATGTCTGAACTGGGGTGGCGGAGTGAGCTAAAGAATGATGATGGATTAAACCCAGATCAGTTGACTGGGGGTGAGTGCTTGCAATGTTCAACACTCCGTCCATCATCCCCTTTGGTTTTGCTAAGTTCGCCCTAAGTTGGCAGGGTATGCCCAGACGTGGGTCCCTTGCTCACTTTGCCACTGGATTCAAGATAGCCTGGCTGATGAGGGTTATGAACCCGAAACCGGTCCCAGGATGCTTGTTTCCGGTCCAGGGAAGACATGGCTTGGCAGTTCGGGCTGGACTGTTCCCATGAGGCACAGGGTCAGACTGATTTGCATATGGCCATGTCTGAACTGGGGTGGCGGAGTGAGCTAAAGAATGATGATGGATTAAACCCAGATCAGTTGACTGGGGGTGAGTGCTTGCAATGTTCAACACTCCGTCCATCATCCCCTTTGGTTTTGCTAAGTTCGCCCTAAGTTGGCAGGGTATGCCCAGACGTGGGTCCCTTGCTCACTTTGCCACTGGATTCAAGATAGCCTGGCTGATGAGGGTTATGAACCCGAAACCGGTCCCAGGATGCTTGTTTCCGGTCCAGGGAAGACATGGCTTGGCAGTTCGGGCTGGACTGTTCCCATGAGGCACAGGGTCAGACTGATTTGCATATGGCCATGTCTGAACTGGGGTGGCGGAGTGAGCTAAAGAATGATGATGGATTAAACCCAGATCAGTTGACTGGGGGTGAGTGCTTGCAATGTTCAACACTCCGTCCATCATCCCCTTTGGTTTTGCTAAGTTCGCCCTAAGTTGGCAGGGTATGCCCAGACGTGGGTCCCTTGCTCACTTTGCCACTGGATTCAAGATAGCCTGGCTGATGAGGGTTATGAACCCGAAACCGGTCCCAGGATGCTTGTTTCCGGTCCAGGGAAGACATGGCTTGGCAGTTCGGGCTGGACTGTTCCCATGAGGCACAGGGTCAGACTGATTTGCATATGGCCATGTCTGAACTGGGGTGGCGGAGTGAGCTAAAGAATGATGATGGATTAAACCCAGATCAGTTGACTGGGGGTGAGTGCTTGCAATGTTCAACACTCCGTCCATCATCCCCTTTGGTTTTGCTAAGTTCGCCCTAAGTTGGCAGGGTATGCCCAGACGTGGGTCCCTTGCTCACTTTGCCACTGGATTCAAGATAGCCTGGCTGATGAGGGTTATGAACCCGAAACCGGTCCCAGGATGCTTGTTTCCGGTCCAGGGAAGACATGGCTTGGCAGTTCGGGCTGGACTGTTCCCATGAGGCACAGGGTCAGACTGATTTGCATATGGCCATGTCTGAACTGGGGTGGCGGAGTGAGCTAAAGAATGATGATGGATTAAACCCAGATCAGTTGACTGGGGGTGAGTGCTTGCAATGTTCAACACTCCGTCCATCATCCCCTTTGGTTTTGCTAAGTTCGCCCTAAGTTGGCAGGGTATGCCCAGACGTGGGTCCCTTGCTCACTTTGCCACTGGATTCAAGATAGCCTGGCTGATGAGGGTTATGAACCCGAAACCGGTCCCAGGATGCTTGTTTCCGGTCCAGGGAAGACATGGCTTGGCAGTTCGGGCTGGACTGTTCCCATGAGGCACAGGGTCAGACTGATTTGCATATGGCCATGTCTGAACTGGGGTGGCGGAGTGAGCTAAAGAATGATGATGGATTAAACCCAGATCAGTTGACTGGGGGTGAGTGCTTGCAATGTTCAACACTCCGTCCATCATCCCCTTTGGTTTTGCTAAGTTCGCCCTAAGTTGGCAGGGTATGCCCAGACGTGGGTCCCTTGCTCACTTTGCCACTGGATTCAAGATAGCCTGGCTGATGAGGGTTATGAACCCGAAACCGGTCCCAGGATGCTTGTTTCCGGTCCAGGGAAGACATGGCTTGGCAGTTCGGGCTGGACTGTTCCCATGAGGCACAGGGTCAGACTGATTTGCATATGGCCATGTCTGAACTGGGGTGGCGGAGTGAGCTAAAGAATGATGATGGATTAAACCCAGATCAGTTGACTGGGGGTGAGTGCTTGCAATGTTCAACACTCCGTCCATCATCCCCTTTGGTTTTGCTAAGTTCGCCCTAAGTTGGCAGGGTATGCCCAGACGTGGGTCCCTTGCTCACTTTGCCACTGGATTCAAGATAGCCTGGCTGATGAGGGTTATGAACCCGAAACCGGTCCCAGGATGCTTGTTTCCGGTCCAGGGAAGACATGGCTTGGCAGTTCGGGCTGGACTGTTCCCATGAGGCACAGGGTCAGACTGATTTGCATATGGCCATGTCTGAACTGGGGTGGCGGAGTGAGCTAAAGAATGATGATGGATTAAACCCAGATCAGTTGACTGGGGGTGAGTGCTTGCAATGTTCAACACTCCGTCCATCATCCCCTTTGGTTTTGCTAAGTTCGCCCTAAGTTGGCAGGGTATGCCCAGACGTGGGTCCCTTGCTCACTTTGCCACTGGATTCAAGATAGCCTGGCTGATGAGGGTTATGAACCCGAAACCGGTCCCAGGATGCTTGTTTCCGGTCCAGGGAAGACATGGCTTGGCAGTTCGGGCTGGACTGTTCCCATGAGGCACAGGGTCAGACTGATTTGCATATGGCCATGTCTGAACTGGGGTGGCGGAGTGAGCTAAAGAATGATGATGGATTAAACCCAGATCAGTTGACTGGGGGTGAGTGCTTGCAATGTTCAACACTCCGTCCATCATCCCCTTTGGTTTTGCTAAGTTCGCCCTAAGTTGGCAGGGTATGCCCAGACGTGGGTCCCTTGCTCACTTTGCCACTGGATTCAAGATAGCCTGGCTGATGAGGGTTATGAACCCGAAACCGGTCCCAGGATGCTTGTTTCCGGTCCAGGGAAGACATGGCTTGGCAGTTCGGGCTGGACTGTTCCCATGAGGCACAGGGTCAGACTGATTTGCATATGGCCATGTCTGAACTGGGGTGGCGGAGTGAGCTAAAGAATGATGATGGATTAAACCCAGATCAGTTGACTGGGGGTGAGTGCTTGCAATGTTCAACACTCCGTCCATCATCCCCTTTGGTTTTGCTAAGTTCGCCCTAAGTTGGCAGGGTATGCCCAGACGTGGGTCCCTTGCTCACTTTGCCACTGGATTCAAGATAGCCTGGCTGATGAGGGTTATGAACCCGAAACCGGTCCCAGGATGCTTGTTTCCGGTCCAGGGAAGACATGGCTTGGCAGTTCGGGCTGGACTGTTCCCATGAGGCACAGGGTCAGACTGATTTGCATATGGCCATGTCTGAACTGGGGTGGCGGAGTGAGCTAAAGAATGATGATGGATTAAACCCAGATCAGTTGACTGGGGGTGAGTGCTTGCAATGTTCAACACTCCGTCCATCATCCCCTTTGGTTTTGCTAAGTTCGCCCTAAGTTGGCAGGGTATGCCCAGACGTGGGTCCCTTGCTCACTTTGCCACTGGATTCAAGATAGCCTGGCTGATGAGGGTTATGAACCCGAAACCGGTCCCAGGATGCTTGTTTCCGGTCCAGGGAAGACATGGCTTGGCAGTTCGGGCTGGACTGTTCCCATGAGGCACAGGGTCAGACTGATTTGCATATGGCCATGTCTGAACTGGGGTGGCGGAGTGAGCTAAAGAATGATGATGGATTAAACCCAGATCAGTTGACTGGGGGTGAGTGCTTGCAATGTTCAACACTCCGTCCATCATCCCCTTTGGTTTTGCTAAGTTCGCCCTAAGTTGGCAGGGTATGCCCAGACGTGGGTCCCTTGCTCACTTTGCCACTGGATTCAAGATAGCCTGGCTGATGAGGGTTATGAACCCGAAACCGGTCCCAGGATGCTTGTTTCCGGTCCAGGGAAGACATGGCTTGGCAGTTCGGGCTGGACTGTTCCCATGAGGCACAGGGTCAGACTGATTTGCATATGGCCATGTCTGAACTGGGGTGGCGGAGTGAGCTAAAGAATGATGATGGATTAAACCCAGATCAGTTGACTGGGGGTGAGTGCTTGCAATGTTCAACACTCCGTCCATCATCCCCTTTGGTTTTGCTAAGTTCGCCCTAAGTTGGCAGGGTATGCCCAGACGTGGGTCCCTTGCTCACTTTGCCACTGGATTCAAGATAGCCTGGCTGATGAGGGTTATGAACCCGAAACCGGTCCCAGGATGCTTGTTTCCGGTCCAGGGAAGACATGGCTTGGCAGTTCGGGCTGGACTGTTCCCATGAGGCACAGGGTCAGACTGATTTGCATATGGCCATGTCTGAACTGGGGTGGCGGAGTGAGCTAAAGAATGATGATGGATTAAACCCAGATCAGTTGACTGGGGGTGAGTGCTTGCAATGTTCAACACTCCGTCCATCATCCCCTTTGGTTTTGCTAAGTTCGCCCTAAGTTGGCAGGGTATGCCCAGACGTGGGTCCCTTGCTCACTTTGCCACTGGATTCAAGATAGCCTGGCTGATGAGGGTTATGAACCCGAAACCGGTCCCAGGATGCTTGTTTCCGGTCCAGGGAAGACATGGCTTGGCAGTTCGGGCTGGACTGTTCCCATGAGGCACAGGGTCAGACTGATTTGCATATGGCCATGTCTGAACTGGGGTGGCGGAGTGAGCTAAAGAATGATGATGGATTAAACCCAGATCAGTTGACTGGGGGTGAGTGCTTGCAATGTTCAACACTCCGTCCATCATCCCCTTTGGTTTTGCTAAGTTCGCCCTAAGTTGGCAGGGTATGCCCAGACGTGGGTCCCTTGCTCACTTTGCCACTGGATTCAAGATAGCCTGGCTGATGAGGGTTATGAACCCGAAACCGGTCCCAGGATGCTTGTTTCCGGTCCAGGGAAGACATGGCTTGGCAGTTCGGGCTGGACTGTTCCCATGAGGCACAGGGTCAGACTGATTTGCATATGGCCATGTCTGAACTGGGGTGGCGGAGTGAGCTAAAGAATGATGATGGATTAAACCCAGATCAGTTGACTGGGGGTGAGTGCTTGCAATGTTCAACACTCCGTCCATCATCCCCTTTGGTTTTGCTAAGTTCGCCCTAAGTTGGCAGGGTATGCCCAGACGTGGGTCCCTTGCTCACTTTGCCACTGGATTCAAGATAGCCTGGCTGATGAGGGTTATGAACCCGAAACCGGTCCCAGGATGCTTGTTTCCGGTCCAGGGAAGACATGGCTTGGCAGTTCGGGCTGGACTGTTCCCATGAGGCACAGGGTCAGACTGATTTGCATATGGCCATGTCTGAACTGGGGTGGCGGAGTGAGCTAAAGAATGATGATGGATTAAACCCAGATCAGTTGACTGGGGGTGAGTGCTTGCAATGTTCAACACTCCGTCCATCATCCCCTTTGGTTTTGCTAAGTTCGCCCTAAGTTGGCAGGGTATGCCCAGACGTGGGTCCCTTGCTCACTTTGCCACTGGATTCAAGATAGCCTGGCTGATGAGGGTTATGAACCCGAAACCGGTCCCAGGATGCTTGTTTCCGGTCCAGGGAAGACATGGCTTGGCAGTTCGGGCTGGACTGTTCCCATGAGGCACAGGGTCAGACTGATTTGCATATGGCCATGTCTGAACTGGGGTGGCGGAGTGAGCTAAAGAATGATGATGGATTAAACCCAGATCAGTTGACTGGGGGTGAGTGCTTGCAATGTTCAACACTCCGTCCATCATCCCCTTTGGTTTTGCTAAGTTCGCCCTAAGTTGGCAGGGTATGCCCAGACGTGGGTCCCTTGCTCACTTTGCCACTGGATTCAAGATAGCCTGGCTGATGAGGGTTATGAACCCGAAACCGGTCCCAGGATGCTTGTTTCCGGTCCAGGGAAGACATGGCTTGGCAGTTCGGGCTGGACTGTTCCCATGAGGCACAGGGTCAGACTGATTTGCATATGGCCATGTCTGAACTGGGGTGGCGGAGTGAGCTAAAGAATGATGATGGATTAAACCCAGATCAGTTGACTGGGGGTGAGTGCTTGCAATGTTCAACACTCCGTCCATCATCCCCTTTGGTTTTGCTAAGTTCGCCCTAAGTTGGCAGGGTATGCCCAGACGTGGGTCCCTTGCTCACTTTGCCACTGGATTCAAGATAGCCTGGCTGATGAGGGTTATGAACCCGAAACCGGTCCCAGGATGCTTGTTTCCGGTCCAGGGAAGACATGGCTTGGCAGTTCGGGCTGGACTGTTCCCATGAGGCACAGGGTCAGACTGATTTGCATATGGCCATGTCTGAACTGGGGTGGCGGAGTGAGCTAAAGAATGATGATGGATTAAACCCAGATCAGTTGACTGGGGGTGAGTGCTTGCAATGTTCAACACTCCGTCCATCATCCCCTTTGGTTTTGCTAAGTTCGCCCTAAGTTGGCAGGGTATGCCCAGACGTGGGTCCCTTGCTCACTTTGCCACTGGATTCAAGATAGCCTGGCTGATGAGGGTTATGAACCCGAAACCGGTCCCAGGATGCTTGTTTCCGGTCCAGGGAAGACATGGCTTGGCAGTTCGGGCTGGACTGTTCCCATGAGGCACAGGGTCAGACTGATTTGCATATGGCCATGTCTGAACTGGGGTGGCGGAGTGAGCTAAAGAATGATGATGGATTAAACCCAGATCAGTTGACTGGGGGTGAGTGCTTGCAATGTTCAACACTCCGTCCATCATCCCCTTTGGTTTTGCTAAGTTCGCCCTAAGTTGGCAGGGTATGCCCAGACGTGGGTCCCTTGCTCACTTTGCCACTGGATTCAAGATAGCCTGGCTGATGAGGGTTATGAACCCGAAACCGGTCCCAGGATGCTTGTTTCCGGTCCAGGGAAGACATGGCTTGGCAGTTCGGGCTGGACTGTTCCCATGAGGCACAGGGTCAGACTGATTTGCATATGGCCATGTCTGAACTGGGGTGGCGGAGTGAGCTAAAGAATGATGATGGATTAAACCCAGATCAGTTGACTGGGGGTGAGTGCTTGCAATGTTCAACACTCCGTCCATCATCCCCTTTGGTTTTGCTAAGTTCGCCCTAAGTTGGCAGGGTATGCCCAGACGTGGGTCCCTTGCTCACTTTGCCACTGGATTCAAGATAGCCTGGCTGATGAGGGTTATGAACCCGAAACCGGTCCCAGGATGCTTGTTTCCGGTCCAGGGAAGACATGGCTTGGCAGTTCGGGCTGGACTGTTCCCATGAGGCACAGGGTCAGACTGATTTGCATATGGCCATGTCTGAACTGGGGTGGCGGAGTGAGCTAAAGAATGATGATGGATTAAACCCAGATCAGTTGACTGGGGGTGAGTGCTTGCAATGTTCAACACTCCGTCCATCATCCCCTTTGGTTTTGCTAAGTTCGCCCTAAGTTGGCAGGGTATGCCCAGACGTGGGTCCCTTGCTCACTTTGCCACTGGATTCAAGATAGCCTGGCTGATGAGGGTTATGAACCCGAAACCGGTCCCAGGATGCTTGTTTCCGGTCCAGGGAAGACATGGCTTGGCAGTTCGGGCTGGACTGTTCCCATGAGGCACAGGGTCAGACTGATTTGCATATGGCCATGTCTGAACTGGGGTGGCGGAGTGAGCTAAAGAATGATGATGGATTAAACCCAGATCAGTTGACTGGGGGTGAGTGCTTGCAATGTTCAACACTCCGTCCATCATCCCCTTTGGTTTTGCTAAGTTCGCCCTAAGTTGGCAGGGTATGCCCAGACGTGGGTCCCTTGCTCACTTTGCCACTGGATTCAAGATAGCCTGGCTGATGAGGGTTATGAACCCGAAACCGGTCCCAGGATGCTTGTTTCCGGTCCAGGGAAGACATGGCTTGGCAGTTCGGGCTGGACTGTTCCCATGAGGCACAGGGTCAGACTGATTTGCATATGGCCATGTCTGAACTGGGGTGGCGGAGTGAGCTAAAGAATGATGATGGATTAAACCCAGATCAGTTGACTGGGGGTGAGTGCTTGCAATGTTCAACACTCCGTCCATCATCCCCTTTGGTTTTGCTAAGTTCGCCCTAAGTTGGCAGGGTATGCCCAGACGTGGGTCCCTTGCTCACTTTGCCACTGGATTCAAGATAGCCTGGCTGATGAGGGTTATGAACCCGAAACCGGTCCCAGGATGCTTGTTTCCGGTCCAGGGAAGACATGGCTTGGCAGTTCGGGCTGGACTGTTCCCATGAGGCACAGGGTCAGACTGATTTGCATATGGCCATGTCTGAACTGGGGTGGCGGAGTGAGCTAAAGAATGATGATGGATTAAACCCAGATCAGTTGACTGGGGGTGAGTGCTTGCAATGTTCAACACTCCGTCCATCATCCCCTTTGGTTTTGCTAAGTTCGCCCTAAGTTGGCAGGGTATGCCCAGACGTGGGTCCCTTGCTCACTTTGCCACTGGATTCAAGATAGCCTGGCTGATGAGGGTTATGAACCCGAAACCGGTCCCAGGATGCTTGTTTCCGGTCCAGGGAAGACATGGCTTGGCAGTTCGGGCTGGACTGTTCCCATGAGGCACAGGGTCAGACTGATTTGCATATGGCCATGTCTGAACTGGGGTGGCGGAGTGAGCTAAAGAATGATGATGGATTAAACCCAGATCAGTTGACTGGGGGTGAGTGCTTGCAATGTTCAACACTCCGTCCATCATCCCCTTTGGTTTTGCTAAGTTTGCCCTAAGTTGGCAGGGTATGCCCAGACGTGGGTCCCTTGCTCACTTTGCCACTGGATTCAAGATAGCCTGGCTGATGAGGGTTATGAACCCGAAACCGGTCCCAGGATGCTTGTTTCCGGTCCAGGGAAGACATGGCTTGGCAGTTCGGGCTGGACTGTTCCCATGAGGCACAGGGTCAGACTGATTTGCATATGGCCATGTCTGAACTGGGGTGGCGGAGTGAGCTAAAGAATGATGATGGATTAAACCCAGATCAGTTGACTGGGGGTGAGTGCTTGCAATGTTCAACACTCCGTCCATCATCCCCTTTGGTTTTGCTAAGTTCTGCCTAAGTTGGCAGGGTATGCCCAGACGTGGGTCCCTTGCTCACTTTGCCACTGGATTCAAGATAGCCTGGCTGATGAGGGTTATGAACCCGAAACCGGTCCCAGGATGCTTGTTTCCGGTCCAGGGAAGACATGGCTTGGCAGTTCGGGCTGGACTGTTCCCATGAGGCACAGGGTCAGACTGATTTGCATATGGCCATGTCTGAACTGGGGTGGCGGAGTGAGCTAAAGAATGATGATGGATTAAACCCAGATCAGTTGACTGGGGGTGAGTGCTTGCAATGTTCAACACTCCGTCCATCATCCCCTTTGGTTTTGCTAAGTTCGCCCTAAGTTGGCAGGGTATGCCCAGACGTGGGTCCCTTGCTCACTTTGCCACTGGATTCAAGATAGCCTGGCTGATGAGGGTTATGAACCCGAAACCGGTCCCAGGATGCTTGTTTCCGGTCCAGGGAAGACATGGCTTGGCAGTTCGGGCTGGACTGTTCCCATGAGGCACAGGGTCAGACTGATTTGCATATGGCCATGTCTGAACTGGGGTGGCGGAGTGAGCTAAAGAATGATGATGGATTAAACCCAGATCAGTTGACTGGGGGTGAGTGCTTGCAATGTTCAACACTCCGTCCATCATCCCCTTTGGTTTTGCTAAGTTCGCCCTAAGTTGGCAGGGTATGCCCAGACGTGGGTCCCTTGCTCACTTTGCCACTGGATTCAAGATAGCCTGGCTGATGAGGGTTATGAACCCGAAACCGGTCCCAGGATGCTTGTTTCCGGTCCAGGGAAGACATGGCTTGGCAGTTCGGGCTGGACTGTTCCCATGAGGCACAGGGTCAGACTGATTTGCATATGGCCATGTCTGAACTGGGGTGGCGGAGTGAGCTAAAGAATGATGATGGATTAAACCCAGATCAGTTGACTGGGGGTGAGTGCTTGCAATGTTCAACACTCCGTCCATCATCCCCTTTGGTTTTGCTAAGTTCGCCCTAAGTTGGCAGGGTATGCCCAGGCGTGGGTCCCTTGCTCACTTTGCCACTGGATTCAAGATAGCCTGACTGATGAGGGTTATGAACCCGAAGCCGGTCCCAGGATGCTTGTTTCTGGTCCAGGGAAGACATGGCTTGGCAGTTCGGGCTGGACTGTTCTCATGAGGCACAGGGTCAGACTGATTTGCATATGGCCATGTCTGAACTGGGGTGGCGGAGTGAGCTAAAGAATGATGATGGATTAAACCCAGATCAGTTGACTGGGGGTGAGTGCTTGCAATGTTCAACACTCCGTCCATCATCCCCTTTGGTTTTGCTAAGTTCGCCCTAAGTTGGCAGGGTATGCCCAGACGTGGGTCCCTTGCTCACTTTGCCACTGGATTCAAGATAGCCTGGCTGATGAGGGTTATGAACCCGAAACCGGTCCCAGGATGCTTGTTTCCGGTCCAGGGAAGACATGGCTTGGCAGTTCGGGCTGGACTGTTCCCGATGAGGCACAGGGTCAGACTGATTTGCATATGGCCATGTCTGAACTGGGGTGGCGGAGTGAGCTAAAGAATGATGATGGATTAAACCCAGATCAGTTGACTGGGGGTGAGTGCTTGCAATGTTCAACACTCCGTCCATCATCCCCTTTGGTTTTGCTAAGTTCGCCCTAAGTTGGCAGGGTATGCCCAGACGTGGGTCCCTTGCTCACTTTGCCACTGGATTCAAGATAGCCTGGCTGATGAGGGTTATGAACCCGAAACCGGTCCCAGGATGCTTGTTTCCGGTCCAGGGAAGACATGGCTTGGCAGTTCGGGCTGGACTGTTCCCATGAGGCACAGGGTCAGACTGATTTGCATATGGCCATGTCTGAACTGGGGTGGCGGAGTGAGCTAAAGAATGATGATGGATTAAACCCAGATCAGTTGACTGGGGGTGAGTGCTTGCAATGTTCAACACTCCGTCCATCATCCCCTTTGGTTTTGCTAAGTTCGCCCTAAGTTGGCAGGGTATGCCCAGACATGGGTCCCTTGCTCACTTTGCCACTGGATTCAAGATAGCCTGGCTGATGAGGGTTATGAACCCGAAACCGGTCCCAGGATGCTTGTTTCCGGTCCAGGGAAGACATGGCTTGGCAGTTCGGGCTGGACTGTTCCCATGAGGCACAGGGTCAGACTGATTTGCATATGGCCATGTCTGAACTGGGGTGGCGGAGTGAGCTAAAGAATGATGATGGATTAAACCCAGATCAGTTGACTGGGGGTGAGTGCTTGCAATGTTCAACACTCCGTCCATCATCCCCTTTGGTTTTGCTAAGTTCGCCCTAAGTTGGCAGGGTATGCCCAGACGTGGGTCCCTTGCTCACTTTGCCACTGGATTCAAGATAGCCTGGCTGATGAGGGTTATGAACCCGAAACCGGTCCCAGGATGCTTGTTTCCGGTCCAGGGAAGACATGGCTTGGCAGTTCGGGCTGGACTGTTCCCATGAGGCACAGGGTCAGACTGATTTGCATATGGCCATGTCTGAACTGGGGTGGCGGAGTGAGCTAAAGAATGATGATGGATTAAACCCAGATCAGTTGACTGGGGGTGAGTGCTTGCAATGTTCAACACTCCGTCCATCATCCCCTTTGGTTTTGCTAAGTTTGCCCTAAGTTGGCAGGGTATGCCCAGACGTGGGTCCCTTGCTCACTTTGCCACTGGATTCAAGATAGCCTGGCTGATGAGGGTTATGAACCCGAAACCGGTCCCAGGATGCTTGTTTCCGGTCCAGGGAAGACATGGCTTGGCAGTTCGGGCTGGACTGTTCCCATGAGGCACAGGGTCAGACTGATTTGCATATGGCCATGTCTGAACTGGGGTGGCGGAGTGAGCTAAAGAATGATGATGGATTAAACCCAGATCAGTTGACTGGGGGTGAGTGCTTGCAATGTTCAACACTCCGTCCATCATCCCCTTTGGTTTTGCTAAGTTCGCCCTAAGTTGGCAGGGTATGCCCAGACGTGGGTCCCTTGCTCACTTTGCCACTGGATTCAAGATAGCCTGGCTGATGAGGGTTATGAACCCGAAACCGGTCCCAGGATGCTTGTTTCCGGTCCAGGGAAGACATGGCTTGGCAGTTCGGGCTGGACTGTTCCCATGAGGCACAGGGTCAGACTGATTTGCATATGGCCATGTCTGAACTGGGGTGGCGGAGTGAGCTAAAGAATGATGATGGATTAAACCCAGATCAGTTGACTGGGGGTGAGTGCTTGCAATGTTCAACACTCCGTCCATCATCCCCTTTGGTTTTGCTAAGTTCGCCCTAAGTTGGCAGGGTATGCCCAGACGTGGGTCCCTTGCTCACTTTGCCACTGGATTCAAGATAGCCTGGCTGATGAGGGTTATGAACCCGAAACCGGTCCCAGGATGCTTGTTTCCGGTCCAGGGAAGACATGGCTTGGCAGTTCGGGCTGGACTGTTCCCATGAGGCACAGGGTCAGACTGATTTGCATATGGCCATGTCTGAACTGGGGTGGCGGAGTGAGCTAAAGAATGATGATGGATTAAACCCAGATCAGTTGACTGGGGGTGAGTGCTTGCAATGTTCAACACTCCGTCCATCATCCCCTTTGGTTTTGCTAAGTTCGCCCTAAGTTGGCAGGGTATGCCCAGACGTGGGTCCCTTGCTCACTTTGCCACTGGATTCAAGATAGCCTGGCTGATGAGGGTTATGAACCCGAAACCGGTCCCAGGATGCTTGTTTCCGGTCCAGGGAAGACATGGCTTGGCAGTTCGGGCTGGACTGTTCCCATGAGGCACAGGGTCAGACTGATTTGCATATGGCCATGTCTGAACTGGGGTGGCGGAGTGAGCTAAAGAATGATGATGGATTAAACCCAGATCAGTTGACTGGGGGTGAGTGCTTGCAATGTTCAACACTCCGTCCATCATCCCCTTTGGTTTTGCTAAGTTCGCCCTAAGTTGGCAGGGTATGCCCAGACGTGGGTCCCTTGCTCACTTTGCCACTGGATTCAAGATAGCCTGGCTGATGAGGGTTATGAACCCGAAACCGGTCCCAGGATGCTTGTTTCCGGTCCAGGGAAGACATGGCTTGGCAGTTCGGGCTGGACTGTTCCCATGAGGCACAGGGTCAGACTGATTTGCATATGGCCATGTCTGAACTGGGGTGGCGGAGTGAGCTAAAGAATGATGATGGATTAAACCCAGATCAGTTGACTGGGGGTGAGTGCTTGCAATGTTCAACACTCCGTCCATCATCCCCTTTGGTTTTGCTAAGTTCGCCCTAAGTTGGCAGGGTATGCCCAGACGTGGGTCCCTTGCTCACTTTGCCACTGGATTCAAGATAGCCTGGCTGATGAGGGTTATGAACCCGAAACCGGTCCCAGGATGCTTGTTTCCGGTCCAGGGAAGACATGGCTTGGCAGTTCGGGCTGGACTGTTCCCATGAGGCACAGGGTCAGACTGATTTGCATATGGCCATGTCTGAACTGGGGTGGCGGAGTGAGCTAAAGAATGATGATGGATTAAACCCAGATCAGTTGACTGGGGGTGAGTGCTTGCAATGTTCAACACTCCGTCCATCATCCCCTTTGGTTTTGCTAAGTTTGCCCTAAGTTGGCAGGGTATGCCCAGACGTGGGTCCCTTGCTCACTTTGCCACTGGATTCAAGATAGCCTGGCTGATGAGGGTTATGAACCCGAAACCGGTCCCAGGATGCTTGTTTCCGGTCCAGGGAAGACATGGCTTGGCAGTTCGGGCTGGACTGTTCCCATGAGGCACAGGGTCAGACTGATTTGCATATGGCCATGTCTGAACTGGGGTGGCGGAGTGAGCTAAAGAATGATGATGGATTAAACCCAGATCAGTTGACTGGGGGTGAGTGCTTGCAATGTTCAACACTCCGTCCATCATCCCCTTTGGTTTTGCTAAGTTCGGACTAAGTTGGCAGGGTATGCCCAGACGTGGGTCCCTTGCTCACTTTTCCACTGGATTCAAGATAGCCTGGCTGATGAGGGTTATGAACCCGAAACCGGTCCCAGGATGCTTGTTTCCGGTCCAGGGAAGACATGGCTTTGACAGTTCGGGCTGGACTGTTCCCATGAGGCACAGGGTCAGACTGATTTGCATATGGCCATGTCTGAACTGGGGTGGCGGAGTGAGCTAAAGAATGATGATGGATTAAACCCAGATCAGTTGACTGGGGGTGAGTGCTTGCAATGTTCAACACTCCGTCCATCATCCCCTTTGGTTTTGCTAAGTTCGCCCTAAGTTGGCAGGGTATGCCCAGACGTGGGTCCCTTGCTCACTTTGCCACTGGATTCAAGATAGCCTGGCTGATGAGGGTTATGAACCCGAAACCGGTCCCAGGATGCTTGTTTCCGGTCCAGGGAAGACATGGCTTGGCAGTTCGGGCTGGACTGTTCCCATGAGGCACAGTGTCAGACTGATTTGCATATGGCCATGTCTGAACTGGGGTGGCGGAGTGAGCTAAAGAATGATGATGGATTAAACCCAGATCAGTTGACTGGGGGTGAGTGCTTGCAATTTTAACACTCCGTCCATCATCCCCTTTGGTTTTGCTAAGTTCGCCCTAAGTTGGCAGGGTATGCCCAGACGTGGGTCCCTTGCTCACTTTGCCACTGGATTCAAGATAGCCTGGCTGATGAGGGTTATGAACCCGAAACCGGTCCCAGGATGCTTGTTTCCGGTCCAGGGAAGACATGGCTTGGCAGTTCGGGCTGGACTGTTCCCATGAGGCACAGGGTCAGACTGATTTGCATATGGCCATGTCTGAACTGGGGTGGCGGAGTGAGCTAAAGAATGATGATGGATTAAACCCAGATCAGTTGACTGGGGGTGAGTGCTTGCAATGTTCAACACTCCGTCCATCATCCCCTTTGGTTTTGCTAAGTTCGCCCTAAGTTGGCAGGGTATGCCCAGACGAGGGTCCCTTGCTAACTTTGCCACTGGATTCAAGATAGCCTGGCTGATGAGGGTTATGAACCCGAAACCAGTCCCAGGATGCTTGTTTCCGGTCCAGGAAAGACATGGCTTGGCAGTTCGGGCTGGACTGTTCCCATGAGGCACAGGGTCAGACTGATTTGCATATGGCCATGTCTGAACTGGGGTGGTGGAGTGAGCTAAAGAATGATGATGGATTAAACCCAGATCAGTTGACTGGGTGTGAGTGCTTGCAATGTTCAACACTCCGTCCATCATCCCCTTTGGTTTTGCTAAGTTCGCCCTAAGTTGGCAGGGTATGCCCAGATGTGGGTCCCTTGCTCACTTTGCCACTGGATTCAAGATAGCCTGGCTAATGAGGGTTATGAACCGGAAACCGGTCCCAGGATGCTTGTTTCCGGTCCAGGAAAGACATGGCTTGGCAGTTCGGGCTGGACTGTTCCCATGAGGCACAGGGTCAGACTGATTTGCATATGGCCATGTCTGAACTGGGGTGGCGGAGTGAGCTAAAGAATGATGATGGATTAAACCCAGATCAGTTGACTGGGGGTGAGTGCTTGCAATGTTCAACACTCCGTCCATCATCCCCTTTGGTTTTGCTAAGTTCGGACTAAGTTGGCAGGGTATGCCCAGACGTGGGTCCCTTGCTCACTTTTCCACTGGATTCAAGATGGCCTGGCTGATGAGGGTTATGAACCCGAAACCAGTCCCAGGATGCTTGTTTCCGGTCCAGGGAAGACATGGCTTTGACAGTTCGGGCTGGACTGTTCCCATGCGGCACAGGGTCAGACTGATTTGCATATGGCCATGTCTGAACTGGGGTGGCGGAGTGAGCTAAAGAATGATGATGGATTAAACCCAGATCAGTTGACTGGGGGTGAGTGCTTGCAATGTTCAACACTCCGTCCATCATCCCCTTTGGTTTTGCTAAGTTCGCCCTAAGTTGGCAGGGTATGCCCAGACGTGGGTCCCTTGCTCACTTTGCCACTGGATTCAAGATAGCCTGGCTGATGAGGGTTATGAACCCGAAACCGGTCCCAGGATGCTTGTTTCCGGTCCAGGGAAGACATGGCTTGGCAGTTCGGGCTGGACTGTTCCCATGAGGCACAGGGTCAGACTGATTTGCATATGGCCATGTCTGAACTGGGGTGGCGGAGTGAGCTAAAGAATGATGATGGATTAAACCCAGATCAGTTGACTGGGGGTGAGTGCTTGCAATGTTCAACACTCCGTCCATCATCCCCTTTGGTTTTGCTTAGTTCGCCCTAAGTTGGCAGGGTATGCCCAGACGTGGGTCCCTTGCTCACTTTGCCACTGGATTCAAGATAGCCCGGCTGATGAGGGTTATGAACCCAAAACCCGTCCCAGGATGCTTGTTTCCGGTCCAGGGAAGACATGGCTTGGAAGTTCGGGCTGGACTGTTCCGATTAGGCACAGGGTCAGACTGATTTGCATATGGCCATGTCTGAACTGGGGTGGCGGAGTGAGCTAAAGAATGATGATGGATTAAACCCAGATCAGTTGACTGGGGGTGAGTGCTTGCAATGTTCAACACTCCGTCCATCATCCCCTTTGGTTTTGCTAAGTTCGCCCTAAGTTGGCAGGGTATGCCCAGACGTGGGTCCCTTGCTCACTTTGCCACTGGATTCAAGATAGCCTGGCTGATGAGGGTTATGAACCCGAAACCGGTCCCAGGATGCTTGTTTCCGGTCCAGGGAAGACATGGCTTGGCAGTTCGGGCTGGACTGTTCCCATGAGGCACAGGGTCAGACTGATTTGCATATGGCCATGTCTGAACTGGGGTGGCGGAGTGAGCTAAAGAATGATGTTGGATTAAACCCAGATCAGTTGACTGGGGGTGAGTGCTTTCAATGTTCAACACTCCGTCCATCATCCCCTTTGGTTTTGCTAAGTTCGCCCTAAGTTGGCAGGGTATGCCCAGACGTGGGTCCCTTGCTCACTTTGCCACTGGATTCAAGATAGCCTGGCTGATGAGGGTTATGAACCCGAAACCGGTCCCAGGATGCTTGTTTCCGGTCCAGGGAAGACATGGCTTGGCAGTTCGGGCTGGACTGTTCCCATGAGGCACAGGGTCAGACTGATTTGCATATGGCCATGTCTGAACTGGGGTGGCGGAGTGAGCTAAAGAATGATGATGGATTAAACCCAGATCAGTTGACTGGGGGTGAGTGCTTGCAATGTTCAACACTCCGTCCATCATCCCCTTTGGTTTTGCTAAGTTCGCCCTAAGTTGGCAGGGTATGCCCAGGCGTGGGTCCCTTGCTCACTTTGCCACTGGATTCAAGATAGCCTGGCTGATGAGGGTTATGAACCCGAAACCGGTCCCAGGATGCTTGTTTCCGGTCCAGGGAAGACATGGCTTGGCAGTTCGGGCTGGACTGTTCCCATGAGGCACAGGGTCAGACTGATTTGCATATGGCCATGTCTGAACTGGGGTGGTGGAGTGAGCTAAAGAATGATGATGGATTAAACCCAGATCAGTTGACTGGGTGTGAGTGCTTGCAATGTTCAACACTCCGTCCATCATCCCCTTTGGTTTTGCTAAGTTCGCCCTAAGTTGGCAGGGTATGCCCAGACGTGGGTCCCTTGCTCACTTTGCCACTGGATTCAAGATAGCCTGGCTGATGAGGGTTATGAACCCGAAACCAGTCCCAGGATGCTTGTTTCCGGTCCAGGGAAGACATGGCTTGGCAGTTCGGGCTGGACTGTTCCCATGAGGCACAGGGTCAGACTGATTTGCATATGGCCATGTCTGAACTGGGGTGGCGGAGTGAGCTAAAGAATGATGATGGATTAAACCCAGATCAGTTGACTGGGGGTGAGTGCTTGCAATGTTCAACACTCCGTCCATCATCCCCTTTGGTTTTGCTAAGTTCTGCCCTAAGTTGGCAGGGTATGCCCAGACGTGGGTCCCTTGCTCACTTTGCCACTGGATTCAAGATAGCCTGGCTGATGAGGGTTATGAACCCGAAACCGGTCCCAGGATGCTTGTTTCCGGTCCAGGGAAGACATGGCTTGGCAGTTCGGGCTGGACTGTTCCCATGAGGCACAGGGTCAGACTGATTTGCATATGGCCATGTCTGAACTGGGGTGGCGGAGTGAGCTAAAGAATGATGATGGATTAAACCCAGATCAGTTGACTGGGGGTGAGTGCTTGCAATGTTCAACACTCCGTCCATCATCCCCTTTGGTTTTGCTAAGTTCGCCCTAAGTTGGCAGGGTATGCCCAGACGTGGGTCCCTTGCTCACTTTGCCACTGGATTCAAGATAGCCTGGCTGATGAGGGTTATGAACCCGAAACCGGTCCCAGGATGCTTGTTTCCGGTCCAGGGAAGACATGGCTTGGCAGTTCGGGCTGGACTGTTCCCATGAGGCACAGGGTCAGACTGATTTGCATATGGCCATGTCTGAACTGGGGTGGCGGAGTGAGCTAAAGAATGATGATGGATTAAACCCAGATCAGTTGACTGGGGGTGAGTGCTTGCAATGTTCAACACTCCGTCCATCATCCCCTTTGGTTTTGCTAAGTTCGCCCTAAGTTGGCAGGGTATGCCCAGACGTGGGTCCCTTGCTCACTTTGCCACTGGATTCAAGATTGCCTGGCTGATGAGGGTTATGAACCCGAAACCGGTCCCAGGATGCTTCTTTCCGGTCCAGGGAAGACATGGCTTGGCAGCTCGGGCTGGACTGTTCCCATGAGGCACAGGGTCAGACTGATTTGCATATGGCCATGTCTGAACTGGGGTGGCGGAGTGAGCTAAAGAATGATGATGGATTAAACCCAGATCAGTTGACTGGGGGTGAGTGCTTGCAATGTTCAACACTCCGTCCATCATCCCCTTTGGTTTTGCTAAGTTCGCCCTAAGTTGGCAGGGTATGCCCAGGCGTGGGTCCCTTGCTCACTTTGCCACTGGATTCAAGATAGCCTGGCTGATGAGGGTTATGAACCCGAAGCCGGTCCCAGGATGCTTGTTTCCGGTCCAGGGAAGACATGGCTTGGCAGTTCGGGCTGGACTGTTCCCATGAGGCACAGGGTCAGACTGATTTGCATATGGCCATGTCTGAACTGGGGTGGCGGAGTGAGCTAAAGAATGATGATGGATTAAACCCAGATCAGTTGACTGGGGGTGAGTGCTTGCAATGTTCAACACTCCGTCCATCATCCCCTTTGGTTTTGCTAAGTTCGCCCTAAGTTGGCAGGGTATGCCCAGACGTGGGTCCCTTGCTCACTTTGCCACTGGATTCAAGATAGCCTGGCTGATGAGGGTTATGAACCCGAAACCGGTCCCAGGATGCTTGTTTCCGGTCCAGGGAAGACATGGCTTGGCAGTTCGGGCTGGACTGTTCCCATGAGGCACAGGGTCAGACTGATTTGCATATGGCCATGTCTGAACTGGGGTGGCGGAGTGAGCTAAAGAATGATGATGGATTAAACCCAGATCAGTTGACTGGGGGTGAGTGCTTGCAATGTTCAACACTCCGTCCATCATCCCCTTTGGTTTTGCTAAGTTCGCCCTAAGTTGGCAGGGTATGCCCAGACGTGGGTCCCTTGCTCACTTTGCCACTGGATTCAAGATAGCCTGGCTGATGAGGGTTATGAACCCGAAACCGGTCCCAGGATGCTTGTTTCCGGTCCAGGGAAGACATGGCTTGGCAGTTCGGGCTGGACTGTTCCCATGAGGCACAGGGTCAGACTGATTTGCATATGGCCATGTCTGAACTGGGGTGGCGGAGTGAGCTAAAGAATGATGATGGATTAAACCCAGATCAGTTGACTGGGGGTGAGTGCTTGCAATGTTCAACACTCCGTCCATCATCCCCTTTAGTTTTGCTAAGTTTCGCCCTAAGTTGGCAGGGTATGCCCAGACGTGGGTCCCTTGCTCACTTTGCCACTGGATTCAAGATAGCCTGGCTGATGAGGGTTATGAACCCGAAACCGGTCCCAGGATGCTTGTTTCCGGTCCAGGGAAGACATGGCTTGGCAGTTCGGGCTGGACTGTTCCCATGAGGCACAGGGTCAGACTGATTTGCATATGGCCATGTCTGAACTGGGGTGGCGGAGTGAGCTAAAGAATGATGATGGATTAAACCCAGATCAGTTGACTGGGGGTGAGTGCTTGCAATGTTCAACACTCCGTCCATCATCCCCTTTGGTTTTGCTAAGTTCGCCCTAAGTTGTCAGGGTATGCCCAGACGTGGGTCCCTTGCTCACTTTGCCACTGGATTCAAGATAGCCTGGCTGATGAGGGTTATGAACCCGAAACCGGTCCCAGGATGCTTGTTTCCGGTCCAGGGAAGACATGGCTTGGCAGTTCGGGCTGGACTGTTCCCATGAGGCACAGGGTCAGACTGATTTGCATATGGCCATGTCTGAACTGGGGTGGCAGAGTGAGCTAAAGAATGATGATGGATTAAACCCAGATCAGTTGACTGGGTGTGAGTGCTTGCAATGTTCAATACTCCGTCCATCATCCCCTTTGGTTTTGCTAAGTTCGCCCTAAGTTGGCAGGGTATGCCCAGATGTGGGTCCCTTGCTCGCTTTGCCACTGGATTCAAGATAGCCTGGCTGATCAGGGTTATGAACCCGAAACCAGTCCCAGGATGCTTGTTTCCGGTCCAGGAAAGACATGGCTTGGCAGTTCGGGCTGGACTGTTCCCATGAGGCACAGGGTCAGACTGATTTGCATATGGCCATGTCTGAACTGGGGTGGCGGAGTGAGCTAAAGAATGATGATGGATTAAACCCAGATCAGTTGACTGGGGGTGAGTGCTTGCAATGTTCAACACTCCGTCCATCATCCCCTTTGGTTTTGCTAAGTTCGGACTAAGTTGGCAGGGTATGCCCAGACGTGGGTCCCTTGCTCACTTTTCCACTGGATTCAAGATAGCCTGGCTGATGAGGGTTATGAACCCGAAACCGGTCCCAGGATGCTTGTTTCTCGGTCCAGGGAAGACATGGCTTTGACAGTTCGGGCTGGACTGTTCCCATGAGGCACAGGGTCAGACTGAGTTTGCATATGGCCATGTCTGAGACTGGGGTGGCGGAATGAGCTAAAGAATGATGTTGGACTAAACCCAGATCAGTTGACTGGGGGTGAGTGCTTGCAATGTTCAACACTCCGTCCATCATCCCCTTTGGTTTTGCTAAGTTCGCCCTAAGTTGGCAGGGTATGCCCAGACGTGGGTCCCTTGCTCACTTTGCCACTGGATTCAAGATAGCCTGGCTGATGAGGGTTATGAACCCGAAACCGGTCCCAGGATGCTTGTTTCCGGTCCAAGGAAGACATGGCTTGGCAGTTTGGGCTGGTCTGTTCCCATGAGGCACAGGGTCAGACTGATTTGCATATGGCCATGTCTGAACTGGGGTGAGCGGAGTGAGCTAAAGAATGATGATGGATTAAACCCAGATCAGTTGACTGGGGGTGAGTGCTTGCAATGTTCAACACTCCGTCCATCATCCCCTTTGGTTTTGCTAAGTTCGCCCTAAGTTGGCAGGGTATGCCCAGACGTGGGTCCCTTGCTCACTTTGCCACTGGATTCAAGATAGCCTGGCTGATGAGGGTTATGAACCTGAAACCGGTCCCAGGATGCTTGTTTCCGGTCCAGGGAAGACATGGCTTGGCAGTTCGGGCTGGACTGTTCCCATGAGGCACAGGGTCAGACTGATTTGCATATGGCCATGTCTGAACTGGGGTGGCGGAGTGAGCTAAAGAATGATGATGGATTAAACCCAGATCAGTTGACTGGGGGTGAGTGCTTGCAATGTTCAACACTCCGTCCATCATCCCCTTTGGTTTTGCTAAGTTTGCCCAAAGTTGGCAGGGTATGCCCAGATGTGGGTCCCTTGCTCGCTTTGCCACTGGATTCAAGATAGCCTGGCTGATGAGGGTTATGAACCCGAAACCAGTCCCAGGATGCTTGTTTCCGGTCCAGGAAAGACATGTCTTGGCAGTTCGGGCTGGACTGTTCCCATGAGGCACAGGGTCAGACTGATTTGCATATGGCCATGTCTGAACTGGGGTGGCGGAGTGAGCTAAAGAATGATGATGGATTAAACCCAGATCAGTTGACTGGGGGTGAGTGCTTGCAATGTTCAACACTCCAGTCCATCATCCCCTTTGGTTTTGCTAAGTTCGGACCTAAGTTGGCAGGGTATGCCCAGACGTGGGTCCCTTGCTCACTTTGCCACTGGATTCAAGATAGCCTGGCTGATGAGGGTTATGAACCCGAAGCCGGTCCCAGGATGCTTGTTTCCGGTCCAGGGAAGACATGGCTTGACAGTTCGGGCTGGACTGTTCCCATGAGGCACAGGGTCAGACTGATTTGCATATGGCCATGTCTGAACTGGGGTGGCAGGAGTGAGCTAAAGAATGATGATGGATTAAACCCAGATCAGTTGACTGGGGGTGAGTGCTTGCAATGTTCAACACTCCGTCCATCATCCCCTTTGGTTTGCTAAGTTCGCCCTAAGTTGGCAGGGTATGCACCAGACGTGGGTCCCTTCCTCACTTTGCCACTGGATTCAAGATAGCCTGGCTGATGAGGGTTATGAACCCGAAACTGGTCCCAGGATGCTTGTTTCCGGTCCAGGGAAGACATGGCTTGGCAGTTCGGGCTAGACTGTTCCCATGAGGCACAGGGTCAGACTGATTTGCATATGGCCATGTCTGAACTGGGGTGGCGGAGTGAGCTAAAGAATGATGATGGATTAAACCCAGATCAGTTGACTGGGGGTGAGTGCTTGCAATGTTCAACACTCCGTCCGTCATCCCCTTTGGTTTTGCTAAGTTTGCCCTAAGTTGGCAGGGTATGCCCAAACGTGGGTCCCTTGCTCACTTTGCCACTGGATTCAAGATAGCCTGGCTGATGAGGGTTATGAACCCGAAGCCGGTCCCAGGATGCTTGTTTCCGGTCAGGGAAGACATGGCTTGGCAGTTCGGGCTGAACTGTTCCCATGAGGCACAGGGTCAGACTGATTTGCATATGGCCATGTCTGAACTGGGGTGGCGGAGTGAGCTAAAGAAAGATGATGGATTAAACCCAGATCAGTTGACTGGGGGTGAGTGCTTGCAATGTTCAACACTCCGTCCATCATCCCCTTTGGTTTTGCTAAGTTCGCCCTAAGTTGTCAGGGTATGCCCATAGTGGGTCCCTTGCTCACTTTGCCACTGGATTCAAGATAGCCTGGCTGATGAGGGTTATGAACCCGGAAACCAGTCCCAGGATGGCAATTGTTTCCGGTCCAGGAAAGACATGGCTTGGCATTTCGGGCTGGACTGTTCCCATGAGGCACAGGGTCAGACTGATTTGCATATGGCCATGTCTGAACTGGGAGTGGTGGAGTGAGCTAAGGAATGATGATGGATTAAGCCCAGATCAGTTGACTGGGGGTGAGTGCTTGCAATGTTCAATACTCCGTCCATCATCCCCTTTGGTTTTGCTAAGTTCACCTAAGTTGGCAGGGTATGCCCAGACGTGGGTCCCTTGCTCACTTTGCCACTGGATTCAAGATAGCCTGGCTGATGAGGGTTATGAACCCGAAACCGGTCCCAGGATGCTTGTTTCCGGTCCAGGGAAGACATGGCTTGGCAGTTCGGGCTGGACTGTTCCCATGAGGCACAGGGTCAGACTGATTTGCATATGGCCATGTCTGAACTGGGGTGGCGGAGTGAGCTAAAGAATGATGATGGATTAAACCCAGATCAGTTGACTGGGGGTGAGTGCTTACAATGTTCAACACTCCGTCCATCATCCCCTTTGGTTTTGCTAAGTTCGGCCTAAGTTGGCAGGGTATGCCCAGACGTGGGTCCCTTGCTCACTTTGCCACTGGATTCAAGATAGCCTGGCTGATGAGGGTTATGAACCCGAAACCAGTCCCAGGATGCTTGTTTCCGGTCCAGGGAAGACATGGCTTTGGCAGTTCGGGCTGGACTGTTCCCATGAGGCACAGGGTCAGACTGATTTGCATATGGCCATGTCTGAGACTGGGGTGGCGGAGTGAGGCTAAAGAATGATGATGGATTAAACCCAGATCAGTTGACTGGGGGTGAGTGCTTGCAATGTTCAACACTCCGTCCATCATCCCCTTTGGTTTTGCTAAGTTCGCCCTAAGTTGGCAGGGTATGCCCAGACGTGGGTCCCTTGCTCACTTTGCCACTGGATTCAAGATAGCCTGGCTGATGAGGGTTATGAACCCGAAACCGGTCCCAGGATGCTTGTTTCCGGTCCAGGGAAGACATGGCTTGGCAGTTCGGGCTGGACTGTTCCCATGAGGCACAGGGTCAGACTGATTTGCATATGGCCATGTCTGAACTGGGGTGGCGGAGTGAGCTAAAGAATGATGATGGATTAAACCCAGATCAGTTGACTGGGGGTGAGTGCTTGCAATGTTCAACACTCCGTCCATCATCCCCTTTGGTTTTGCTAAGTTCGCCCTAAGTTGGCAGGGTATGCCCAGACGTGGGTCCCTTGCTCCACTTTGCCACTGGATTCAAGATAGCCTGGCTGATGAGGGTTATGAACCCGAAACCGGTCCCAGGATGCTTGTTTCCGGTCCAGGGAAGACATGGCTTGGCAGTTCGGGCTGGACTGTTCCGATGAGGCACAGGGTCAGACTGATTTGCATATGGCCATGTCTGAACTGGGGTGGCTGGAGTGAGCTAAAGAATGATGATGGATTAAACCCAGATCAGTTGACTGGGGGTGAGTGCTTGCAATGTTCAACACTCCGTCCATCATCCCCTTTGGTTTTGCTAAGTTCGCCCTAAGTTGGCAGGGTATGCCCAGACGTGGGTCCCTTGCTCACTTTGCCACTGGATTCAAGATAGCCTGGCTGATGAGGGTTATGAACCCGAAACCGGTCCCAGGATGCTTGTTTCCGGTCCAGGGAAGACATGGCTTGGCAGTTCGGGCTGGACTGTTCCCATGAGGCACAGGGTCAGACTGATTTGCATATGGCCATGTCTGAACTGGGGTGGCGGAGTGAGCTAAAGAATGATGATGGATTAAACCCAGATCAGTTGACTGGGGGTGAGTGCTTGCAATGTTCAACACTCCGTCCATCATCCCCTTTGGTTTGCTAAGTTCGCCCTAAGTTGGCAGGTTATGCCCAGACGTGGGTCCCTTGCTCACTTTGCCACTGCATTCAAGATAGCCTGGCTGATGAGGGTTATGAACCCGAAACCGGTCCCAGGATGCTTATTTCCGGTCCAGGGAAGACATGGTTTGGCAGTTCGGGCTGAACTGTTCCCATGAGGCACAGGGTCAGACTGATTTGCATATGGCCATGTCTGAACTGGGGTGGCGGAGTGAGCTAAAGAATGATGATGGATTAAACCCAGATCAGTTGACTGGGGGTGAGTGCTTGCAATGTTCAACACTCCGTCCATCATCCCCTTTGGTTTTGCTAAGTTCGCCCTAAGTTGTCAGGGTATGCCCAGACGTGGGTCCCTTGCTCACTTTGCCACTGGATTCAAGATAGCCTGGCTGATGAGGGTTATGAACCCGAAACCGGTCCCAGGATGCTTGTTTTCAGTCCAGGGAAGACATGGCTTGGCAGTTCGGGCTGGACTGTTCCCATGAGGCACAGGGTCAGACTGATTTGCATATGGCCATGTCTGAACTGGGGTGGTGGAGTGAGCTAAAGAATGATGATGGATTAAACCCAGATCAGTTGACTGGGTGTGAGTGCTTGCAATGTTCAACACTCCGTCCATCATCCCCTTGGTTTTGCTAAGTTTGCCCAAAGTTGGCAGGGTATGCCCAGATGTGGGTCCCTTTGCTCGCTTGCCACTGGATTCAAGATAGGCCTGGCTGACGAGGGTTATTAGCTCGAAAGCCAGTCCCAGGATGCTTGTTTCCGGTCAGGAAAGACATGTCTTGGCAGTTCGGGCTGGACTGTTCCCATGAGGCACAGGGTCAGACTGATTTGCATATGGCCATGTCTGAACTGGGGTGGCGGAGTGAGCTAAAGAATGATGATGGATTAAACCCAGATCAGTTGACTGGGGGTGAGTGCTTGCAATGTCCAACACTCCGTCCATCATCCCCTTTGGTTTTGCTAAGTTCTGACTAATTTGACAGGGTATGCCCCGACGTGGGTCCCTTGCTCACTTTTCCACTGGATTCAAGATAGCCTGGCTGATGAGGGTTATGAACCCAAAACCGGTCCCAGGATGCTTGTTTCCGGTCCAGGGAAGACATGGCTTTGACAGTTTGGGCTGGACTGTTCCCATGAGGCACAGGGTCAGACTGATTTGCATATGGCCATGTCTGAAATGGGGTGTCGGAGTGAGCTAAAGAATGATGATGGATTAAACCCAGATCAGTTGACTGGGGGTGAGTGCTTGCAATGTTCAAACACTCCGTCCCATCATCCCCTTTGGTTTTGCTAAGTCTAGCCCTAAGTTGGCAGGGTATGCCCAGAACGTGGGTCCCTTGCTCCACTTTGACTCTGGATTCAAGATAGCTCTGGCTGATGAGGGACTATGAACCCCGAAACCAGTCCCAGGATGCTTGTTTTCTGTCCCAGGCGCACATGGCTTGGCAGTTCGGGCTCTGGACCCTGTTCCCGCTGAGGCACAGGGTCAGACTGATTTGCATATGGCCATGTCTGAACTAGGTGTGGCGGAGGTGAGCTAAAGAATGATGATGGATTAAACCGAGATCAGTTGACTAGGGGTGAGTGCTTGCAATGTTCAACACTCCGTCCATCATCCACTCTTTGGTTTTTGCTAAGCTTCTGCCCTGGGTTGGCAGGGGCATGCCCAGACGTGAGGTCCCTTGCTCTCTTTGCCACTGGATCCAAGATTGCGTGGCTGATGCAGTATTATGAACCCGAAACCGGGGTCCCAGGATGCTTGTTTCTCGGTCCAGGGAAGACATAGCTTAGCAGCCCGGGCTGGACTGTTCCCATGAGGCACACGGTCAGACTGATTTGCATATGGCCATGTCTGAAGTGGGGTGGCGGAGTCGAGCTGAAGAATGATGATGGATTAAGACCCAGATCAGTTGACTGGGGGTGAGTGCTTGCAATGTTCAGCACACTCCGTCCATCATCCCCTTTGGTTTTGGCTGAGTTTGCCCTGTGTTGGCAGGGTATGCGCAGGCGTGGGTCCCTTGCTCACTTTTGCCACTGGATTCAAGATAGCCTGACTGATGAGGGCTATGAACCCGAAGCTCGGGTCCCAGGATGCTTGTTTCCGGTCCCGGGAAGACATGGCTTGGCAAAGCTCGGGCTGGACTGTTCTCATGAGGCACACGGTCAGACTGATTTGCATATGGCCATGTCTCGAAGTGGGGTGGCGGAGTGAGCTAAAAGAATGATGATGGATTAAACCCAGATCTGCTGACTGGGGTAGTGCTTGCAATGTTCAACGCTCCGTCCATTATCCCCTTTGGTTTTGCTAAGTTCGCCCTAAGTTGGCAGGGTATGCCCAGACGTGGGTCCCTTGCTCTCTTTGCCACTGGATTCAAGATTGCGTGGCTGATAAGTGTTATGAACCCGAGGCCGGTCCCAGGATGCTTGCTTCCGGTCCAGGGAAGACATAGCTGAGCCGCTCGGGCTGGACACTGTTCCCATGAGGCACACGGTCAGACTGATTTGCATATGGCCATGTCTGAAGCGGGGTGAAGCGGAGTGAGCTAAAGAATGATGTGATGGATTAAACCCAGATCTGCTGACTGGGGGTGAGTGCTTGCCAATGTTCAACACTCCGTCCATCATCCCCTTTGGTTTTGCTAAGTTTGCCCCAAGTTGGCAGGAGTATGCGCAGGCGTGGGTCCCCGCTCACTTTGCTCACTGGATTCAAGATAGCCTGACTGATGAGGGTTATGAACCCGAAG